>CM038793.1:217865545-218465545 GCA_021764765.1 Vicia sativa
TGGTATGGATAACAGTATCCTAAAGGAGAAGGAAAATAACAAGAACGACCTTTGAGTGAGTAATAACTCTTAATTGCTTGCTCAAAACAAACACTTTTCACACCTCACATTTTCAAAATATTTTCAAACACTTTGTACGCATTCTTGAGGAATGATACAAGAATCACTTTACGAAGTCAAAATCAAAATATTTTCAAACAAATCATACACACAAAGCAAGTTTCAAAAGTGAGCTAAGCAATTAAGAGCTCGTAGATAACTACGGATGAAAAGGGTGCTAACACCTTCCCTTTTCATAATTTACCCCCGAACTCAAAATCGATAAAAGGTATTTCCTGTTCTTTTCACCTTTCCCTTATCTAATAAAAGAAAAGTCGGTGGCGACTCTTGCTAACCGCAACATTTGAGATAAAATGCAAAACAACTAAGTCAGTTCTCCCATCGTGTTACAATCTGTAATGGATTTTTCAATAGCTTGTAATACCTGATCATGAGAACTTGTCTTCTTCTAAAATAAATCAATAAAAGTAATTATTAGCCACTTGACACAATCCTTCTGTAGAATGAGTAACCTCTCTATTTTCATTGATCAGTCACACGAAGTCTCTATACTGATCCGTGTGATTGATACAGGTGAGGAGAATCGGGTAGTGATCCAATGAGGCAGCAGTCAAGCATTCCAGTTGTTGTCGGGAATAAATTACTCCAATTTGAATTTGTCATTGCTTTGTCCAAATTTTCTTCCACGGCCCGATTAGTACCTAAGCTTTTGAACCAAGTGAAAGATTACCCTTCCAATGGGATATCAATCAGCCCTACATCCTGAATATCTTGTCTAAAACATGTTATCATCCAAATTGGTCTATCAATTATGCCTTTCTTTTATTTGGAAGACAAGATATCGTTGAAGTCGTTGATGATGCACCAAGGTAGATTAAAACTGTCAGATAGGTTGTGATTTAAATTCTAAGAATCTCTTCTACGAGAACTCTCGGGTAATCCATAAAAACCAGTGTGTCTCCAATTTCCTTTAAAGTGTCTTCAACTAAAATGTCAATGTGATTATTGGAGTAATTTTGAATAGAGCATTTTTATTTTCTTTTCATAACACGGTCATCCCAACACTTCTACCAATGAGATTAATCAAAAAACAAAAATCAAAGCCCAGAGAATAACATAAAACTTTCACTTTATTTCAGTAGCTTATTGTTTCAAATGAAAATAAACACACGGTTTATGTCTTTGGATGAGGTATTTGAGATTCAGAATTACACTCGGGTTACCCAGGCCACGACAGATCTAGGTTAACACGTTCAATTTTCTTGGCAGGCCTGCTGAGAAGTGCTCGCCAATAATACACTAACATCATGATTGGGAAAGTGTTGCTTGAATTTTCCAATTCCAGCAACTCCCGAGTCTAAGCCTACATATTCGAGATACTAGCACACGAGCTCGTAGGCCTGCATAAATGCTAAAGCGTTGGGATGGAATTGAGAAGGGGCCAACTCTAGCCACTTGAAAGTCATTTAAGGGCAAGCGCATCCCCGCCTCTTTAAAAGAAAATTCGCAAATGGGGAAACGTTTCCCAACAAAAGACGAATAAATCCTTTTGTCTCTGTGCAGAGAAAAGGGTGTCCACGATGGAGGGTCCCCATCCACTAGGTCCTCGGTGATGTTAATCACATCCGAGGAGTTAACAACAAATCGGGACATGATGTTCTGGGACTTAAGCGTAACCCAACCTAAAACATCTCTAGAGTTCACATTAGGCCTATCTTCCACAACGAATGAGCTAACCTCTCTAGCTGGTTGGGCCATTCTACCTAAAAACCAGAGGAAACAATGAACTCGACATTAAGATCAAATCAACCATTTCACCGTGAATCAAGTGAAAGAGCGAGAGATAAATCGAGTGGATTTCTTAACCCACCCCATACTCTTCTAGCGCACCACGTGAATTTTCACTATTGCCCCTAGAAACCAGAAATATACTTCCGGTTCGCACCCTATGTCAGGTAAATCACTTTGAAAATGGTTAGGTGTAAACCGGAAGTATACCTTCGGTTCCAAACCGTAAGTAAATTTCCGGTTCTGGATGCACTTAAAGGGCGCCGGAACCTTTCCCCTCCCCATATCAGCAAATATTTTCAAAAACCAAACCAAAACTCTATCAATCACTCTTTTCTACCATTTCTCTCAAACTCAATTTTTTCTCAAACAATCAACATAAACCATCAAGCATTGGATAAATACAACAACTAACAGAATCAAGAAAGAAACAACCGTCTACAATTAATCAAGTAAGTGATTTAAGAAATTTTTAGAGTATGTAATTTCTATTGAAATTAGTGAAATAGGATTTTAAATGTGTAATTTTTGGTAGTTTATATCATTAGGAGTCAATGGAACACTACTAGTAAACTATTTTTGACAATCAATCTGTGTTTTTGGATGCATTTGAGGTTTTGGGGTTGGCTGTCACGCTACTCTATATCGCAGAAGAAACTAGAGGTTTATTTTCGATTTCTAGGCAAGAACAAATTTGGAGGTTTATTTCTAGTTTATTGCTGCATTATTTTTTTTTCTTTTTTTTCATCTATAAGCCATATGCTAACATTTCATTCTTACTTGTACAGGAGATATGTATGAGAGACCGTCATGTTTGAGGTACGGTCAAGTTGTACAACATGTTTCTGTGAGGAGATAGAGGAGTCAGGCCACACAGGCTCCTTCGACATCCAGACAGGCTATGTAGGATGCACGTTCTGCTGGTTTCGATTTTACCCTTTCTACTTCTTCCTCCTATAGCAGATGGGAGTCTCCAGTCCATCCATTCTCGCCTCCATCCTTCCGCAGACACACATCCTCACCATCCTCACCCACTGCGAATTTTTTAGGCGGGGTCCTCATCTGTCTCACAGACGGGGCCATCTGAGGTGAGACCTGATGCTACACCCCCAATACCTGAGGTACTAGTGCCACCCGAGGTACCGGTGGTACCAGTGGCACGAGTGCCACCATAGGCACCGGCGACACCACAAGTCCCTCAAGTCTCTAGAGGGGGACCTTCTGACTTATCTGTGCTCGCTCTTTATCCCACCCGTGTGGCTAGACATATATGGGATTGAGAGGTATGAAATTTACATTTATATTACAATTATTAATTATGTTATGAATATTATTATGAATTCTAACAGTGAATTTTTTTTCTTGCAAGATCGCGATACACTGAAGGTTATAAGCCATGGGAGGAAGATCAACAGGCTTATTCCCCCTCCCGATTAGGGATGGCAACGGGGCGGGTCGGGGGCGGGTTTAAGCATATCCAGACCCGCACCCACCACCCAGATCCAAACCCGCACCCGTTCGGGGCTAAAATTTGTTCACCCGCACCCACCCCTAACAAGAAACGGGTTTCCCAGCACCCGCCCCGCACCCGCCCGAATAAATTTTATTTTTTTTTTAATTTATATTTTTTTCAATAAAGTTAAAAATAAATAATTAAACTAAATAATTAATTGTTTTAAAAGTATTTTTTAAGTTTGATATTTTTATTTAAATATTATTTTCGAAAAAATAAATAATAATTTTAATAAACATGATATTATAACATTAAAAAGTATTAAAAAGTGTAAATGAGTAATAAAACTATTAATAATGAATAAAATAAAATAAATTTAGTTGGCGGGTGCGGGGCGGGTGCGGGTGTGGGGCGGGTATTACCATCACCCACCCCCGCACCGTAAATAAAACAGTTTTCCCACCCCTTAAACCGGTTTTCCCCACTTATTTTGGGGCGGAGGCGGGTTAATTTGCCATGCCTACTCTCGATCCATGGTTTGATGGTCTTCTATGCACTATATGGTTGAGAGATTGACCCTCTGTTGATATAGCATTGTCAACTGGGGGATGATCAACGCTTTTGTAGACAGGTGGCACGATGAGACATCTTTGTTTCATCTACCACATGACGAGATGACGATCACACTCGATGACATCGCGTGTCTACTTCACCTACCGATCAGAGGGAGGTTTTTGGATCACCAGAAGTTGGAGAAAGACGAGGCCATTACTTTGCTAGTTGATAGGTTGGGAGTTACCATGGATAAGGCGCTGGCGGAGGTTGATAAGACATATGGGTGCCACGTGAGATATAACTTGCTGAAGGAGGTTTTTATAGATGAGCTTGTGCTTGCTATAGCTGGTGATGGTGATCCCGAGCAGGTTACTCTTCACAAGGGGTATGCCATGAGAGCATACCTCTTGTATCTTGTTGGCACCCAGATCTTTGTGGACACCAGTGCCACCTACACTAACATTATGTACCTTAGGTTGTCTGTTGATTTTGAGCAGGAGGGTGGAACTGGGAGGCTGCCTGCTTGGTTTACTTGTATACCAAGTTGGCTGACGGGACTAAGTGGATGACGAGGCATGTAACACCCCAATTCTACCCCGGAAATTATTATGAAAATCAGAGTTATAAAAATTCTTTTCAACAAACAATTGGAGTATTACAATTCAACTAAAACAACAACACGCTAACACAGATACATAACACCTAAACTCGGATGAAATGAAACAACATGAATCAACTTTATTAATATTAAGCAGCGGAACTACATTAATCAACTTGGATGCCATATAATATTTTCAACTTAAAACGATTTAAAGCCAACAATTACTTTTCATATATCAACATAGTTATTCAACAACAAAATCAAAATAGCAAAACAACTAGCGTTCATCCCCCCCAAGTGTTACGTATCAGAGCGACAACCTGACTCGAACTAACAACAACTAAACCTTTGTTCTTCATTACCTACACGTTACCCACGTAGAGGCAACATCACAACAAAAGGGGTGAGATATCTAACAATCTAATAAATCGTATGATAAATAATATATTAGAATTCAGATAAGGTAAATCAATGCTTCAGTAATTATTCATACAACCAACAAACAACTAAATAATAACAAGAAGACATTTTATTTAATCAACGTAACAACTTAAATCAACACAACCTAATAAAAACATCAACTTATAACAACAGCAACTTTTAACCACAACAACTTATAACAACGGAAACTTATAGCAACAACAGCTTATAACAACAACAACTCACAACAATAGCAACTTATAGCAACAACAACTTATAACAACATCACAATGACAATCAACAAATAACGAATAATACCAACAACTTTAACACGCGACTCAATATGTGACTCAACTATGCAAATGCATGTGGTACCATTTGGAGCAGAACTCCCAACTTAAAATCATGCCAGGTTATCGAGGCATTCAACAAGGCATAAGCCTTCAACGTGGTGTCATCAAGGCCAAGGCATAAGCCTTCAACTTTCAACGTGGTGCCAATCCAGGCCAACTTAATTATGCAATGTATGCCATGCGACCTCAACTTCAACAACAAATACACAACGATGCAACAACAACAACAACAACAACAACATACAACAACAACAACTAGATCAACACTGGTCATTCGACCTACAACTCAAGCATGTCCATAAATTAGAACAATTCAACTTATTCAACATTGACCATAGGCCTACATCTTTATCAACTGCAAAACAACTTATCAACATTGGTCATACGACCTACAACTTCATCAACGTATCAACAACAATAATAGTTTATCAATAGAATTAATACGAGCAAACAACAACCAATTTCATAACAATCTACAACTTCGCAATTTATTAACAACGTCAATACCAACAAACAATAACAATTACTACACCATTTACAACTTCACAATTTATTAACAACATCAATACCACCAAACAACAACAACAATTCAACGGAAACAACACGACACAATTTATCACCTGCAATTATATAACTTATTCTATTCTCTTAACTCATAAAAATGTCATAATAATATATAATTATAACTTGACATAATTCTCAATAAATTATAAATCACTCTACCACGATCCCTACAATTCTAAAATAACTCTAAGGTGCTCAAAATTTCTCTACCGACAACTCTTGTATGTAAAATAATATTTATGAAAATAATTGGTTAATGGTCTGACTCAAGTAATAGTAAAACAACTCTAAAGGGTCAAATACCTTTACCTTTAATTCTACGGCTTATTAGGTTTAATTTTAAACAACTCGAAAACAATGCTGACAACTCTAGACATGTCAGAATCACCAAAAACCATTAAAGTATGACTCTTAATAACTCAAAACAACTCTGATAATTTTATTGACAATTCTAACAACTCTATTGACAACTTTAATAACTCTAATAGAATCAAAATAATTTAAATTAATCAATTAACCAAATAATCGTCTCTTACTCAAAACTCTTAATTTATCATATTAATAACACTAAAACTATTATAATTATAAAAGCTAATAGTTAAATAGCTAATATTATTCTCATAAACAAAACTTTATGTTATCAATATATTAAAATTGTAAATTAACAATTCTAAGGTTAGACTTTATCAAACATTAACCAATCAAATAAACTAATGCTACAATGTATGAAACATTAACTTAGATTTTCGGCTTACTCTAATATACTGGTACTGTAACGTGATACCCTCAATTATCTACCCAATTGTGATGTCTACCAAAACAATTAAATTAATGAAAAGTTACGATACCATGCATATAAATATATTTGATAAAGTTTCAGTACATATGTGGATAAACATGGTTATACACTACACATATATAAATATTATAACGAAATAATATATACATATTCAACCTACAAAATCAATTTAGCAACTTAAAACTCAAGACAAATTTCATCATATTCAAGAATAATTTCAACACACTGACATCAAATAATTTCTCACCAAATAGAACAATCATAAATACATAGCAAAATTCTCCATTATCTTAATTTTCATATACTACTCATCATACAACCCATTAGAAAGTCAGAACCCCACCCTTACCTTAGATTGAAGGTCGCTCTACGGAGTTCCGGTCGAATTTCGGTTTGGCTTTCGGTCTACAATTTTCTCGCGACGACAGTTTTTCTCCCAAGCCTATTCCTCTTTTTACGTATACTATTCTTTTCCCTTTTCTTCTCCTTGTTTTCTAACAACCTCTCCAAAAACCTAATTTCTTACTATTTATAATAACTAATAATTATATTTCTCTTATTGGACCATTTCTCTACACCTCTCTTTCCACTAATTTCAACCATCTAAGCCCAACAAATTATTCTAATTTTATTATTATTACTAATAGTCAACTATTATTATTATTATTATTATTATTATTATTATCTATCGGCTAATCAACAATTAATCCAATTAACGCCTCTTATAATAATTTCGATAATTCCCAACTTCGACTAATTCCAATAAATAATTTCTTATATAATTTAATTAAATAATTAATTAAATTTCCGGGCGTTACAAGGCAGATCACCGGCAGCATGTCTCTGTTGACGGTATAAATTATTTCTCTTAGCTTCGTTTTTTAATTATTTTTATTTTGAAAGTAAGTGGTTTAATTTTGATATTTCAGGGATGGATCCTACAACACTTCCCCCGCATTTATGGATGGGCACTTGTTAAGGGTTATATTAAGGATATGTCGCGTGCCTGCGCATACGAGCCGTTCATAAGGAACCAGGCGACACTACAGTATCGAGTTTACCTGAACCGGATAGTGCATGAGGATATTCACTTATGTGCCTACGCCGACCACTGCGAGACGATACCATTTGATGAGGTTTCTCTATTTACAGTTTGGTTGGCCTGCGGTACTCAGAAGACTGCTGCTTATCTGCCCGAGCGAGTGATGCGTCAATTCGGGTATACTCAGGCCATTAATCAGCATCATGTTGTATGTGCTTCTCCAACAATGAAGATGAGGAAGATGGATGAGATTTTTGATGATTTTGAGAATCATCTACCGTGGCTCTAGACGAATGGAGGCATACGATTACATGTTGTGGTTCTTCAGGGTTTCCCATTCATACATGATACAGGATGCTCCAAGGAACCTACCCAGGTCGGTTCATCAGGAGATCCTGGGGGAGGAGCAGGCGAGGAGGGATCATGCCCAGGACGTGCTATCTAGGTGTTGCCGTATCATGGTGCTTGCTAAGGATGGCATTGACAAAGGGTTATTTCCTGATGGATCTGATGTTAGAGGCGTTTTGGAGGCCATTATGGCGGAGGCTCAGGGTGCCCTATCATACAAGAGGCAGCGGGGGGACACCTCGAGGGTGACAGGCCGACTCATCATCCGTCATACGCAGTAGTTTAGTTTGATTGTATTTTTTACTTGAGTTTTTTTTCCGTATTGTATCGAATTTGTATTTCGTATAAACGTGTTCCCATGTTCTCATAGCTTGGTCGTTTTGGTGGGGGGTTAGGTTCCATTTGGGGACTATAGTAGTCGTCATCCATATATGTGGATTGTGAATGAGTGGGGTACAAAGGAAATTGGGTGTTTGGAGTCTCGTACCCATATGAATGGTGGGGGGTTTGGTACGGCGATGGTTGGTAGAATGTTGGGTTGGTTGAGGAATATTCCTCAGGGAAGCCAGGGTCTGGGCTGAGGTGAGATGTTGATGGGCCCATATAGGGGGGTTGGACATATGCTCTTTGTTCGGTGTATTGTACTTGGGTGTGTGGCATATATGAGTATTGGAATTGTGGGCCGGACATTTGGTTGGTTGGGTAATCAGGTGGAGGTTGGGGTTGGGATTAAGTGTTGGTGGTTTCAAAGGCTTTTCCCTCATTCTCTAGTGGGGAAGGCAAAAGATTGGTATCTAGACCAATTGCAAGAAACAATGACAAATTGGAATGTGTTGGAGGAAAAATTCCTTGAAAGATTTTTCCCTCAATCACGTTTCATGGAGGCAAAGACCGCAATCTCGGTATTTTCACAAGGAGTAAACGAGCCTTTGAATAGGGCTTGGGAAAGGTATAAGTCTATGCTTAGGCAGAGTCCTAGCCATGGTTTTGACAAGCTTACCCAAATTCATATTTTTCGAAATGGTCTCCAACCTCAACACAAATTGTTGTTGGATGCTACAGCGGGAGGTTCTTTGATGGCAAAAACACCATATGAAGCAATTCAAATAATTGAGAAGATGGGGAGGAATGATCACCAAACTCAACATGATCAAGGAGGTGTACAAGTAAAAACGAGAGTTCTTGAAATTGGTTCGAGTCACGAAGCACTTGTAGCGCAAAACAAATTGTTTGCGAAACAAGTTGAAGAATTGACAAAACAAATGGCAAGACTTCCTCAACAAATCATGGAGTTGCAAGGAACATCTAGCAAGCAAAGTCAACAAATTGCTTGTTATGAATTGTGTAAAGAGGATCATAAAACCAGATTTTGTCCTCCGGAAAATGAAGAAGCAAATTATATGGCCAACCAATGGCAAGGATACCAACAACGAGCTCCTTACCCTTATCAAAATCAAGGCTAAGGTTACCAACAAAGGGGTAACCAAGGTTATCAAGGCGGGTGGAGACAAGACAACAACAATCAAGGTAGGCAAAATCCATATCAAACTCAAAATCAAAATCAAGCTCAACCACAAAATCAACCTCAAAATCAAGTGAGATCTTCCAACATTCAAGACACTCTAGCTCAATTTATGCAAGCTTCTATGGCAAATCAAAAGAGCACGGAGGCATCTATCAAGAATTTGGAAACTCAAATGGGGCAACTAGCCAAGCAACTTTCCGAACAAAGTGCTTCGACATCATTTTCCCCAACTGCTCAAGTAAATCCTAAGGAGCATTGCAAAGCTATTACAACTAGAAGTGGTAGAGTTTGTGATGAGAAAAAGAAAGTTGTTGAAAAGAAAAAGAAAGTAGTGGAGAGAAAAGATCAAGTGGAGAAGGATGAAGAAGTAGTAGTGGAGGAGGTAGTAGTTGAAAAAGATGATGAGGTTGTAGTTGAAAAAAATGATGATGTTGATGTGGAGGATGATTTAGTTGAAAATGATGTAGTAGTTGAAAATGAAAATGAGAATGGTGTAGTTAAAAAGGAGAAAGTGGAGGAAAAGAAGAAGAAAATGAGAAAGGGAAAGGAGAAGGAAGTCACTTTTCCATCAAGAAACTTACCATATCCTCACCTTCCGTCAAATAAGGAGAAGGCAAGACAATATGCTCGGTTTCTGGATATCTTTAAACAACTTCACATAAATATTCCATTTTCCGAAGCATTGGAGCAAATGCCGAAATACGTGAAATTCATGAAGGATATGCTCACAAGGATGAAGAAGCACAAAGATAAGGAGACAATTTTTCTTGATGCTAATTGTAGTTCCATAATCAAACAAGCTCCTCCAGTGAAGGAATTCGATCCGGGGAGTGTCACGTTGTCGGTGGCCATTGGAGATACCTTCAAGGGTAATGGTTTGATTGATCTGGGGTCTAGCATAAATTTAATCCCGTTGTCTATTGTGAAAAGATTGGGAAATGTCAGGATAGAGTCTACCAATATGACTTTGCAACTTGCCGATAAGTCAACCATTTCACCTTATGGAGTTGCTCAAGACATGGTTGTCAAGGTGGACAAATTTCTATTTCCGATGGATTTTGTTGTGATTGACATGAAGGAGGATCGAGACGTGCCATTAATTCTTGGAAGGCCATTTATGAAGACTTCACGAATGATGATTGATATTGACGATGGAATTATGAAAGTGAGAGTGCAAGATAAAGAGGTTGCTTTCAATCTTTTTGAAGGAACAACGCATTCCAAGAACAAACATGACGCTTTCCGAAATGATGCGGCAGAGGAGGAAATCAAGGAGGTTTACAATTTCGGAGGAGCAAATCGTGATGTTGGTGCCATTTTCTTTGATGATCCTTGATCATTCCGAACCGTCGAGCTCTACCGACGTTAAACAAAGCGCTTGTTAGGAGGCACCCAAACATTGTAAGTATTCTTTATTGCACTCATTTTGACTTTCCCTTTAATCAATTTGCTGTTTTTCTGAAAATTCAAAATTCTGCAGGTCGCGCTTAGCGCGCATTTTGACCCATCTGGCAGAAACTTTCGCGCTTAGCGCGGTCTGGGAGATTTTAAAAAAAAAATATTTTGAAAAATCCGGTTTTTCTTGGGCCCAACTTAATCTTGGGTTAATTGTAAATAAAATAGGGTTAGTGTAACTTTTCTTTTTCACTTTTCCCTCTTCTTTCAAACTCTCTCAAGAAATCCCAAAAATCCCCAACCCCAAATCAACAAGTTCTTGTGAATTTCTTTGTCGAATCATCTTCCTAAGCATCTAAGTAAGTTTCTCTATGTTTTTCCCCTTTCAATTTCGTTAAATTTTGATATTTAGGTTAGATTTTGAAAACCTAGGTTTAGGAATTTTTGATTTTTCTCTTAGGATTAGGTTGTTTAGATTGTAGAGAAGACTTAGATTAGGATTTTCGTTGCTATTAGGTTTGTTTTTGTGGAGAAATTTCTGTTTTTACAGAAGAATTTTTCTAGAAATCGCAGAGCGCGGTCTGCAGAATTCTGGAAAAATTCTTCTGCTGTGTTTTTGAATCGTCCGTTGTGTCTAGATGCTTTGGTTTGATGGTTTCTACTGCTGTTTGCTTGAATTTTCACTAACGGGCATTTCGGTGTCGATTTTCGTTGATTTTTGGTGTTGTTTTCAGATGGCTCCAAAACGACAAAGAGTTTCTTCTGCCGGGGCTGGGTCCTCTAGGTCCGTACCTTTCGATGGTGATCGCTTCTTGGGGCCTGCTCAAGAGGCGAGATACAAAGAGCTTGAGGAGCGGAACATTTGGACGGAGAGAATCATCCGGCTCCGAGAGCAGGGCCACTATGCCACGCCCGATGCGATTCTTCATAACTATGATTTGGGTGTTCTATGTGAGCCCCAGACCAAGGTGAATGTGGAGCTGGTTAGGGAGTTCTACGCCAACGCCATTCCAATCGAAGGGCGAGACTTTCCTTTCACTTCTGTTGTGAGGGGGAAGTTGGTTTCATTCTCTCGCACGGCTATCAACAACTACTTGGGCATAAACTGGACAGCCCCAGAGGATCAGTTGGATATCTACCACGACCACCTGGCTCGTGGGAACTAGGATCATGCTATGCTGCGGAGGAAACTTTGTTTGTCTGGGCACTCATATGAATTGAACAGGGCTGGGCAACCTTTGAAATTCAACCGGTCCAGCCTGAAGACTAGTGCCCGAGTGCTGATGTGTGTGGCTCTGTATAATCTGAGACCTCGAATCCACACATCTTCTATTCCCATGGAGACTGCCGGCCTAATTGCTTATATGCTCGATGAGGAGCAAATTGATTTTGGTCGGCTTATTGCAAATGAGCTGAAGAGGGTCACATTGAGTTATACCTCTAGGGGAGAGCGTATAAAATGTGCCCTAACTTATCCTGGGTTGATAATGGGCCTTCTGAAAAGGGCGAAGATTGTCTTTCCTGCTGTGGGGCACCTTACTATTGATGGGGTCATTGATGATTCCTATTGTGATCGTTATTGCAGGGCCCTGGATGATAACTTTGCTGCCCAGGCTGTTCCAGTAGCTGCTGCACTTCCTCAGGCCAGCCCCTCCGAAGAATGGAATCGGCAAATGCATCTTGCTCATCAGAGAGCATTTATGTATATGCACGAGAGCATGGAGCACCTTGCTTTGCAGATCAGAGAGCCGGGGTGAATCATTTCACTCGTACGAGCGAGCAACTTAGTGCTTATGCTGGTTGGCCCGGGGTCGGGCCAAATGTAGAGGAGGAGGTGGGCGATGCTGATGGTGAGGAGCAGAGTGAGGATGATGGAGAGGGCAGTTCTGGTTCTGATTCTGGGTCTCCTGGAGATTCTATCCTCGAGGCTTCAGACTGATCTTTTATTTTCTTGTCTTTATATTACTTTCAGTACTTTCTAGTTTTTAGTTTTTAGTTTTTAGTTTTTATTTTTGTTTTTAGTTTTAAACTTTTGGATTTTGTTGGTTGCCATCCATTTTTAGGATAGGCTTGTAATTCCAATTGACATTTTGTAGGCATGGAGCCTAAGTACTCTTTAGTTTTAAACACCATTTTTGGGGTGTCTTTTATTTTATTTTGTTTATTTTATTTTATTTGGTTTTGTTTTAATTTTATTTTTAGATTATAGTTTATTTATTTTAAATTGTACTTCTTTTGGTTTGTCCGGTTTTTCAACGGTACTCCAAAGCAAGTAAGTGTGTTTCACCAAAGTGATGGTGATGATAAAATTCTCGACTCAATCCACAAATAAGGTACATATTTAATCGTTTTGTAGAATAATAACATGTCTATGAAATTTGTGCTTTATGCAAAATATCTTGGCATGTACAAAAAAATTTGTGTTCACATTCGAATCATTAGGACTCAAATCACATAGGTGAGAAGCTTTCCACCTTATACCAAATATAGAGTGTCTAATAGTTTTGTTAACTCGTCTGATTCATGCTTAATCTTTATTTGTTTGTGATAATTTGGAAACTTAGAGATGATCAAGGCAATTTTTTGTGCATTATGAGAAAAACCATCAATTCCAAAAGGGCTTCAACTAACCGTGAGTGAGTGAATCCTTGTGAACCCTTTTGAGCTGAAATATTATTTGTAGGATGAATTTATCAAATCAACTAATTGTTAAGTAGGCCACTTAATAGTTGTTGATAATCCTTGAAAATTCAATGATAATTCATTCTATAAATTTTTCTTGTTTATGAATACCAACCCTTTTTGTTGATTAACCCTTGAAGAGCATGTTCTTGAATAAAAAATGATTGATATAAATGAAGTTGGGGAGGTGGATCAAAAAGAACCTAGAATTGATGGCACAATGATCCTAAAGAAAGAAAAAAAAGAATAGAGAAAAGAAAAATACAAAAGAAGAAAAATTTGTATATGAAAAGAAAAGAAATAAAAGAGGATCATTGTGTGAAAAAGAAAAGAGGTTGTGATTAATAAGAAGGAAATGGGAATTAGTTGTGAAATGCTCTTCATATTCTTTAACCCAATTCGTTTCAATGGCTTTGTACTTAAATATCCCTTGTTTCTAACCTAAGCCAAGTTACAACCTTGAAAGTCCTTAGTGATCTTTGTTTCCATTTTGTCATTTAACTTGTTTCGATGAATGCATGAATTATTCTGGATGTGCATGACTATTAGTGAGAGTGTTTAGTCCTTTGTAAATACTACATTTTGTTCTTCATGAATTTTGAAGAAATGATTAGGTGATTCAAGTGTGAACATATCTTTTATTTTGTTACATGTGTTGATATGTTGTGTTTAGAACTTAATTCATATCCATGTTGTGTTTCGAAGAAGCGATCGATGTGTGCTTTTGCCGGGTATGTCGAGTTTGAACCATCATTCTTGTGTGACTTGCATGCTTACATTTTGTTCCTTCTTGCTTAGGGAGATTATTGACTTTTGTTTGGGGACAAACAAAGAAGTAAGTTGGGGAGAGTTGTTAAGGACCAAATTGTAGTTATTTTGTACATGATTTTGTGGTCCTTAACAATGCCTTTTTATATAATTAGTAGTATTTATTCTAGTATTTTGGTTTAATTATGTTTTTATTTAGTTTTTGTTTATAATATATTATTTAACTTAGTTTACTTCTAATTGTAGGTTTTTATTGATTAATTCTCTCAAGCTTGTATTCAAGGACACTTGAAGAGCTCTTGGGATGATTCTTTTTGAAGAAATTTTTGAATGAAGGAGCATGCTTGTCGCTCATTAAAGATGAGGCCAACAAGATAAGGCTTAGCGGTCTCATGAAAAAGAAAAAGGACAGACCCATGCTTTCACCTTTTGGGCCACCAACTCCATCATTTTCAGCTGGCTTTTGGTGTGTTAGGCAAGGGAGCTTCACTTCATCATCATTATCTTTCATTGTGTAAAAATTAGGGCAAGAATTTGTAAGAAAAAACCATAGTTTTTCATCTTGATTCTTCATGTTCATCATCTCTACCAACAATCTTGAGAACAAAGCAACCATGAAAATGAGTGGCTAAGTTCTTTTTGTGTCAAGATTAGAGGTAGTTGATCTAACTAGTATGTATTTCTCTTAATCCATTTGTGTATGAACATGGTTGATGATTAATATAGTTGAATATCTTTGTTCTTCATCTTTATGCTTTGAGTTTTGCTTAGAAAAGAATGCTTCAAAGTAGACCTAGGATATTCATCCACTAATGAACAAATACTAGGAATAGATTTATGTGTTAGTGTTTACAAATATTGAACTTAATGATTATCATGTCAATAGTTGTAGTGAGGGATCATACAAAGATTAACATGATAACATTCACAATCTTGGTGGGAAATCTATAAGATTGAGAGGATATGTATTTATAGAAATCATCTACTATGTTCATCACTTGATTAATTGAATATATATGAAACTAGGTCAATGAAACTAATCTTGACATGCTTCCATCAATTGAAAACAATCTCCAACTCTCTTGAATCCAAACCATAACTCTCTTTTTAAAAGACTAATTTAGTTACTTGTTTGGAAATTCATGTTACTAGTAGCTTAGGAAACAAACCCTTTGGTTACTTTGATCTTAAAATACACTTTTCTATTGAAAGACTACAATATACACCAATCCCTATGGAATCGGTAATTAAAAATACTTGTTCGCGGGAAAACCTACAACATACGTCGTGTTCTAGGACACAAAGAGGGTTGATCCTATGGAGGAGGAACAAGCTGAGGTGTATGTTGCTGACGAAGAAGAGGAAGCTGACGAGATGCAGTTCAACATCATGGTAAATGAAGAATCAGAGGCCGATGAAGAACGCCAACTGCCTCCACATGAGATCTTCACACCATCTCCGTACATGACCACCCTCAACATGTGCACAGATGACCCTTCATCTAATATATTCTACAACCTTGAAGTGCAGTCAGATGCAAATTTAAAAGTCAAAGACAAATTTCATTCAAAAGAAGATTGTGTGCGAGCAATAAAACAGTTTCACATGATAAAAAACTATGACTTTTATGTGGATCGAACAACAGCAGAGAGATACAGAATCATCTATACCCACCCTGAGTGTAACTTCCACCTAACTGCATCGTATAGATTGCGAAGTGATTCCTGGGTGATAGGTTCTATGAAGGAACACACTTGTGTTAATTCCACACAATCACAGGATCACCGCAAATTGAGTTATGATCTCATTTTTCAAGAAATCTTACCTCTTGTTAGCTGCGATCCTTCATTGAAGGGGAAAACAATAATATCTCACATCACTACAACATACAATTATACCCCCTCGTATAGAAAGGCCTGGTTAGCAAAAAAAAAGGCTATTGAGCAAATCTACGGAAACTAGGAGGGTTCGTACAAAGAGTTACCTCGCTACATGAATGCACTGCGAACGTATGCTCCTGGAACAGTTTATGTTCTGGAGACGACGTCGGTGTTTGCCCAAGACGGTACCTGTGTCAGCGGACATGGTATATTCAGTAGACTTTTCTGGGCTTTTCGACCTTGCATCACTGGGTTTGCAGACTGCAAACATATCATACAGATAGACGGAACATGGTTGTACGGGAAATACAAGGGCACCCTACTGATGGTTGTGGCACAGGATGGCAACAATAACGTGTTCCCAATCGCCTATGCTCTTGTAGAGGTAGAGATTGGAGCAGCTTGGAGTTTCTTCCTAAAGAATCTTCGAACACAGGTAGCACCACAACGTGATCTTTGTCTAATTTCTTACAGACATGCCTCAATTGATAGTGCGTACAATAATCCCGCCAACGGTTGGCACGACCCACCGTCTACACATGTTTATTGCGCAATACATATCGTTCAAAATTTCATGCGCGAGATCAAAGATAAGCGTCTTCGAAAAAGATGAATGCAAGACGCTTAACTCAACCAGGTTTTACATATTATCGCAGCCAGATCAGAATGGAAAACCCAGATGCAGGTGCATGGGTTGATAATCTGCAAGTGGAAAAGTGGACACAATCATACGACAATGGAGTGCGTTGGGGCCACATGACAACAAATCTAGTCGAATCAATGAACGGCGTATTCAAAGGAATAAGAGCACTCCCAATAACTGCTTTGGTGAGTACAATATATTTTAGAATGGCCTCCTTGTTTGCAGAGAGAGGTGAAAAGTGGAACACGGTGGTACAATCCGGACAAGTGTGGAGTGAAAGTTGTCTGAAATTTATTAAGGCCGAAAGTGCCAAAGCTAACACTCATCTTGTTACAAGATTCGACCGACATAACCATAACTTCATTGTCAAAGAGACAATCGACCACAATGAGGGTTTTCCTAGACAAGAGTACAGGGTTAAACTACCATCTTGTTGGTGCGACTGTGGAAAATTTCAGGCCTTTCGAATGGCTTACTCTCATGTCATTGCGGCGTGTGCACATGTTCATCAAGATGCACTAGTACTTCTTTCTCCAATTTACAAGTCTGAGACCTTGCTCAACGTATACAACAATGCCTTCGAACCAGTAGCAAAACCAGATTATTGGCCTGCGTACGAAGGGGAAGTAGTTTGGCATAACGAAATGCGGAGAAATAAAAGGATCGTCCAAGAGCAAACGTATAACAACTGAAATGGACGACGTTGATAAACTAGAAAGAAAGTGTGGTCTATGTCGTCAACCCGGACACAATCGAAAAAATTGTCCCCAACGTGCTACAAGCTCAACATCCTGAAATTTGTATTCATTTATCTGCACTTTTTAATATTGTAACAAATCTTCTTCTTTCCATTAATAGCATTTCGTACAAACACCAATACACAGACAACCAAATAAAAAACTACACGATTAAAACAACATGAAAAATGACGCATCAACAACACAAAAAATTATTTAAGACACTACAACCGTCAAAACAATCTCATCGGAACCATACATCATCGCAATAACGTTGACGTCTGTTTTGACTTCCTCCAACCAAATTCGAGGTTGACCAGTTGTGAAGTTCATGATTGTTCTCTTCCTCTGGATCCTTCTAATTTCTTCACCAACTTCTATTTCTCCCTCTAACCAACGTATCAACTCTTTTTTCAGTTTGACCATGGTAAATATGTGCCAAAATTTCATTTTCATTGGAGGTTTTGAGACCGAGAAAACAACGTATCCATCTCTGGTATTGATGTATGGAGATGTCATGATAGAAAAATAAGAGAGAGTAACAAAGAATAAGAGAGAATATGAGATGAGAAGTTGAAAAAATGTGAAAAATGAAGGAGGAATGGGTGTTTATTTATAAATTAAAAAAAAAATACATGTAGGAGCCATCTAAACTACAAGGAGGAGGCGCCATCCTAGATGGCTTTTTCATGAGGAGGAGCCACATGGGATGGCGCCTATGTGTTATATTTAAGTGCAGGAGCCATCTCAGATGACTCCTATGTGTTATTTAGTCCTGAAAGTTGGGTATTTGCGTAAAAAATTTCAAAAGTTAGTTATTTACGTTTTTTTTAAAAAAGTTGGTTATTCCAAAAAGAAATTCTATACTTCCAATATGGAACCGGAGCTACACCTCCGATTTTCACTCAAATATTTTAGAAAATAGTGCGCATCAGAAATATACTTCCGATTTTTCAAAAACATTTTCGAAAATACATAAGGTTTAATTCCACCTCATGAAGTGGGTTAAAAAATCACTAAATCGAGAATAGGTCCTCGACTCAAACCCTTGTCGACGAAACGAGGTATAAAACACTATCATCGACTTGTTCTAACTTCTCCAAGCGCAAATACAAATCTCGCTAACCCACGAGAATAATCTCCCAAACATGATGCACAGCAAAAGTTCAATTAGAAACTCATGTAAACTCGTGTTCATATTTTAATAGATTATGTTTAGTCAAAGCTACAAACAGTTACTCCATAACAAAATATATATAAAAAATCAAAATAAACAGATTTTTATACTTTCTAATTAAAATCATATTAAATTAAGATTTAAAATAGTCAATATAGTTAATAAACATAAAAAACTTAAATACAATTCTTTAAATATTATTCTCCAATGACAAATATCCTTAAAAGTGAAAATAAAAATAAAAATAAAATTACATATTTGTAGGAAAATATTATGTGTTTATTTCATTGAAAATAGAAAAACTCACGTCTAAGAAAAAGTATCCAAGTTTTCTCCTAAATAAATAGTATGGATGTGAAGCACAAGTAGACGCCTAAATTAGGGATGCAAAGTGCATTTCTATCAAAAATAAATAAATAAATAAATAAATAAAATCCATAACCAGACACTTGAGAAGTAGCAAGAGGTAAAGGATGTACAAAACTAAAACTCAAACTCCTCTAGGGTGCAAAAATGTGTTTCCACTGTTTTCACAAAAGACATAAATACACGAGTCTATATAGAAGTATCACTTGCACAGACACAAGATTCATAATGCTGAATTCCACCCATCAAAATTTTGAGGAGCTTGCACATTTGATACTGTTCTCTCTTTATCTCTGTATATAATCAATGTATACTCTATTCTGTATTTCCATTTAACATGATTCCAAGGCTGGAAACACTGTGCCACATGCAACAGTAACTATATCTGCAAGTCCTGCACCTTCAACAGTTTACAGCAAAAGCGTCAGAATAATAAAAGTTCCGCAGTGAATAATGTAAATAATAAAGCCATTACAATTACATGACAGATGATCAAATTAAACACACAAAAAATATAAAAAGAAATAATACCCCCTCCCCCCTTTGGACTATTTATGCTATGTTTGAATTGCTGGGATAGGATAGGATTGAATGGTAATGAGTTATTAATTCTGAATAGTGGAGCCTTAGAGTCTGGTTGAATTTCCTCGTTTGGATTTATTTACTAACAGAAACATGTGTCCTATTTGAAAGAACTTATGAAAACATTTCCATAAATTGTTTAATTTATTTCCATAAACCCTTCTGAATTATTTATGAAAACAACTTATAACTTATATGAAAACATGACTTAATTATATCAGTTATAGAAATAACTTATACAAAAACAGTTATGCTACAAGGGTTTTTTAATCCAATCACAAGGTCAGTTCTATAGCATCACGCCCCTAAAATTTAAGCAAAGACATTCGTTTAGCAGGAAGCAAAGTCTTCAATATTTACGTTTTTCTTTTCTTATAAATTTCCTGGGAAGGGATTAGGGGGAAGAATTGAACCAACATGACAGAAACAACAAAACAATAAGGACTGCACACACTTTACCATATATAATATGGATAACAAATATGGGAGTTGATAAAGCTCGTTGATAGAGCCTATAATGAGAGTGAAACAGGTTTAGGGATGTCAATTTGCATTCACTAGTGCAGATCTCCGTGGGAATTGCCCCGTTTGGTGCCCAAAAATGTGGAAATTTCCCCTCGGGGACAGGGAACAAAGTCCCCCAAGGCACTTCAGAACAGAGACAGCAAACATATCCCCCACCAGAAGAGTCTCCGTACCACCTTAATTACTATAAAAACCATAGAATTATAGTAGAAAACTATTTCCCCCATTTCTTTGATTAGTTTTACAATTTTATTCTTATTAATAATTTGACTCAAAATAATAGGTTTATTTTATATTTTATTATGTTAATGGACCTCCACGGTAACTGAGGGGATCCGCGGGGATGAGGAACGGATTTTGAGACTGGGACGGGATTCGACCCCTGTCCCCGGCGTATTGACATCCCTAAACGGGCTTAGAGGAGGAGGAACCACATTAGAAAAATAGATTCAAGATAATGGAGAGGGTATGAAAGAAGATCTAGAAAGAATACGGAGGTGGCAGTAACATAGAGTGGGGGCTAATGGGTGAGTGCAGTTTCCTTTATATGGGACTCCGTTGTGGAGAGTGGGCAGGTTGGAGTATCTTTCTGTTTTGGCTAGAGAAAAGTACAGTAATTTTTTGTGTGGTGCATTACTCCTTGGTGTAGAGGGATCATTCCTATTTATTTTTCCTTCTCTAATCATTCAATTATTCATTCCTATTTTCACAGACTCCTGTTTTCTATCCATTATTATTATTTTCTATTTTATACAACAAGTGATTGTGATTTGCATCTACGGGTGGAAATAGGCCAGACCATGTTAGGTCTTAGAAGATCTGAACCTAATCTACGATAAATTTTTAAGTCTTGAGTCTAGCCTATGGCTTCTAATAGACTTTTTCAAAAGCCTTGCCTAGCCTGAAAGTCTATTTCACATTTAGGCTTTTAAATAGTTTTTTTAAGCTATTTTTTAAATAGACAACACGGCATTTTATATACCATTTAAGCTTATTTTCTATGCATATATAGGTCGGTTTATAAGACTTCAGAGGATTTTTTTAACAGTCTAAGTCTGATCTGTTTAATTAAATAGTCTTTTGAAAAAGCTTAAGTCTGACCTTTTTATGAAATAGGCCAGGCCAAGCGACACGTGCATGATAGTTTGAAGACAGAAAATGAATAGCCATTCCCACCGAATTTCCTATTCCCTTCCCTGTTTGCAACACATGTGCATGATAATTTAAAGACAGAAAACCCATCCCTGTTTGCAACACATGTGCATGATAATTTAAAGACAGAAAATGAATAGCCTTGCATGGTATGCAACATAGGCTTGGATCCAAGTTGTGCCAGTTATCAGTTATCACTTATTCATTAGTGCAACTAATAGATAATGCTCCATACAATTTAGTGATTTAGTATAACAACCAAGGTATAGTTACGAAGTTCTAAATTAGAATCCATTCACATTGAGTAAAATTGCTAAACTACTTTACAGTAAAGGTAATTAGATATGGCACTCACCTCTTTTGGGGATTATTTATGCCGTGCTAGTGTCCATAGGATAACTCCCCAGCACCCGCAAGAATGTAGCAAACTCCTGCAAATTGCTTTAGTTTTAGAGCAATACTCACATAATCCTTTAAATACGCTTCATGAGATTAAGTTAAGTCTCACCATTAGATGCCTTAAGGCATTTTGTGCATTCTGATCAGCCATTGATGCTTCAAAATCAATATAGAAAATATAATCGAAGTACCTGTTTAATATATTAACTGTGATCAGCATAATAGCAATCATTAACAATCTAATGTTGGAAAATGTCTTATTTCCCTTTTTATTATTTCTGTTTATTGTTTTTTATTTTTCTTTATTCTCTATTAAAGAGAGAATTAATTATCATTATTGTATTACTACTATATATACCAGCCTAGAGCTGAAGAATAAGATATAACAGTTTTTTACCATTCCATTCAATATGGTATCAAGAGCTCTGTGTTAGGGTTTACTGTAAAGCTTCTACAACTAGTGGGGTTCGGGGGTTCGCATACCCGTTTTCTTACCCGACCCGATTCACATACCCAATTAACTCCCTATGGCGAATCGCAACACCGGTTGGCCTACTCTAGGGTTCGCCTACACCAGATCCAATAATGACGGCGGTGGCCGCGATAATTGTGGTCTCGGTGACGACGGTGGCCACGGTAACGGTGGTGGCAACGGCGGTGATGGCGGTGGCCACAGTAACGGCGACGAGTCATCGTCGGTCATAAACAATGGTAGCTACTTCAATATAGGCGGCAATGACCAAGAGGGTTCCTCATATTCCCTCAAGGTCAATATTCCTATGATGAATGGGAATAACTATAATGAATGGGCCCAAACAGTTCGCTTGATTTTGGATAGCAAAGGGAAGCTTGGTTTTTTAACAGGAGCAGTAACCGAACCGGCAGAAGGAGACCCTCTTTACAAATAATGGAAATCTAAAAACTCCTTGATTATTGCATGGTTGGTAAGCTCAATGGAAACTGGAATAGATAAGCCTTACATGTCTTTGCCTTCTGCAAAGGATGTATGGGAAGCTGTTAAGGAAACATACTCTGATATTCAAAATTCCTCACAAATTTTTGGTTTAAAATCAAAGTTATGGCATGCGAAACAAGGAGACAGGAATGTTACTGTTTATTACAATGAGTTGTTGACCCTTTGGCAAGAGTTGGATCTATGTTATGATGACAATTGGAAGTGTACAGAAGATAGTGTTCTGATTCTCAAAAGACAAGAAAATGATTGTGTCTTCATGTTTCTCGCTGGGCTCAATAAAGACCTTGATGAGGTAAGAGGTAGAGTTCTAGGAAAAATACCATTGCCAACTCTTCGTGAAACTTTTGCAGAAATCAGAAGGGAGGAGGCACGTCAAGGTATTATGATGGGCAAGATACCACGAAACTCGAATCAAGGCTCGACTTTGGCTTCTAGGAACCTTGAAGAGGAAAAGGTTAGACAAAGTTCCTTGGTGTGATCACTAAGCGAATGGCATACGCGTGAAACCATTGGAAGCTCAAGGAAACCTCCTAATGGAAGAAGAAAGGTGGTCGTGCATTTCAAGCTAGTAATTACGATCAAGGGCAGCAAATCTCTTCACCTCGCCCACTCACTACGGAACAACTAGACAAACTGTACAAACTCCTCAAGTCTCCAACTCCTTCTTGCTCTATAGCAACAAAAGGTAATTCTGCATTTATTAGTGTCAGTCCCAGTCATACTTGGATAGTAGATTCAGGTACCTCTGATCATATGACAAGTGAATCTACTTTGTTCTCTTCATATAGCCCATGTGCAGGTAGTCAAAAAATAAAAATCGCAGATGGCTCTTTTCCAGCCATTGCAGGTAAAGGGTCAGTTGTGTTGTCTCCGATGTTAACTCTTAAAAATGTCCTTCATGTTCCAAATTTATCATGTAATCTAATGTCCGTCAGCTAATTAGCCCAAGATATGAATTGTCAAACTAATTTTTTTCGATCTCACTCTGTCTTTCAAGATTTGAACCCGGGGAAGATGATTGGCAGTGCTAAGGAGAGTGGAGGACTCTACTACTTTGACATTGGATTTGCATCACAACTACCTTCAAAAACAATAAGTTCCTGTTTTGAGTCTTTTTTTGTTTTGAATAATAAAGATGACCACATTATGGTATGGCATTTAAGATTAGGTCAGTTTTCGTTACTTAAAACACTTGTTTCCTAAGTTATTTCAGAATAAGAACTTTTCTTCGTTTAAATGTAAAGCATGTGAGTTTGCAAAACATCATCGTTCCCATTTTTCAATACAGCCTTACAAACCATCAAAACCTTTTTCTATTATTCAGTGATGTTTGGGGCCCTAACCGTTCAAGTACACTCTCTCAAAAAATGGTTTATCACATTTATAGATGACCATACAAGAGTATGTTGGGTGTACTTGTTAAAAGGGGAAACCAGATGTTTGTCAGGCTATAAAGAATTTTTTTACAATGCTGCAGAATCAATTTCAAACAAATATCCAAGTCTTTAGAAGTGATAATGGCAAAGAATATTTTAATACTATCCTAGATGATTTTTTTTTAAAAATGAGATTGTACATCAAAGTTCATGTCCTAATACTCCTCAACAAAATGGAGTTGCCGAAAGGAAAAATAGACATTCATTGGAGGTTGCTAGAGCTCTACTTTTTTCAAATAAAGTACCAAAATATTTGTGGGGCGAAGCTGTTTTAACAGCTGCATATTTAATTAACAGAATGCCCTAAAAAATTCTCAATTTTCAAACTCCAATTAACACTTTCAAAGAATGTTTTCCTAGTACTCGTGTTTTAACTGATCTGACATTAAGAATCTTTGGTTGCACAACATTTGTTCATGAACATAAAAATGTTGGAAAACTTGAACCACGTGCTATAAAATGTGTTTTTGTTAGATACTCTCCAACCCAAAAAGGATATAAATGTTTTGATCCAAAAAACAAGAAAATGTTTGTCACTATGGACATTACATTCTTTGAAAATAAACCTTTTTTTTATGACACTCATCAAGGGTGGGATATAAAAAAAGACTTGTTTCAAATTGAGGACATGAGTTTTTTAAATAATTTATCTTTACCGCATCACATTCGAGACTTATATACACCAACAAAATTGGTCATGATTCTTTAACTGATCCTACTCCTGTTATGAGTAAGGAACTTTGTGAATCTGAGCCCACATTTTCTCATGGAAAAAACAATGAAATTCCTGAAAACAATAATAGTGATGATCGAATTGAAATGCCACAAAATAATGAGTCACTTCAGGAAAACAGATTTGAATTAGGAAACGGAATTTGGAAAAGGAAGGTTTTTGTGAAAAAGCACCACAAAGAAAGGGATGAGTCCACATCTCAACACTGTCAGGAATCTGAACCGGGGAATGATCAACCTCCTAAGAATAGGAAAGGTAAGTCCATCTCTATTTCTGAAAGTCGTATTTTGTATCCTGATATTGGTGATACTGTTGCCATTAGAAAACCTGTTAGATCTTGTACTAAACACCCCATGTCCAATTTTATATCATATTCAAATGTCTTCATCTCTGTCTGCCTTCACCTCAAAATTGTCTAGTGTAGAAATTCCAAAAAATGTACAGATTGCTCTAGAAATTTCAAAGTGGAGGGAAGTTGTACTTGAGGAGATGAAAGCTCTAGAAAAGAACAAACCTTGGAGTGTTACGACACTACCGGATGGCAAGAAGACAATTGGATGCAAATGGATGTTTACTGTGTGAAGTATAATTCAGATGGGTCAATTGAAAAGTACAAGGCTCGCTTGGTGGCTAAAGGCTTTACTCAGACCTATGGAATAGACTACTATGAGACATTTGCTCCTGTTGCAAAACTGAACACTGTAAGAATTCTTTTATCTAACCTGGATCGGCCCTACATCATAGATGTTAAGAATGCATTTCTTAATGGCGATCTAGAAGAAGAAGTATACATGGACATTCCTCCTGGCTTTGAAAACAAATTTGGATCAAATGTATGCAAACTAAATAAGTCTTTGTATAGACTATAACAGTCCCCTAGAACTTGGTTTGAAAAATTCACTCAGTCCATAAAGAAACAAGGGTACATTCAAGGACAGGTTGATCACACCGTGTTCACAAAGTTCTCTCAAGATGGAAAATTTGTTGTCCTGATTGTATATGTTAATGATATTGTCTTTACTGGAGATGATACAGTTGAAATGGCTAGAGTAAAAGAGAACTAGCAGTAGACTTGAGATCAAGGACTTAGGATTCATGAGATATTTTCTTGGTATGGAGGTTGCTCGGTCAAAGAATGGTATTATGGTTTCACAGCAGAAATACATTCTAGAAATATTGAAAGAAACAGGAATGAGTGGATGTCGTCCTGCAGATACCCCTATGGATCCTAATGCTAAACTTTGGGGAGAAGGAAATGTTAGGTTACTTGGAAGATATCAGAGATTGGTTGGAAAACTGATTTATTTGGCACACACCCGACCTGATATTGCTTTCTCAGTTAGTGTAGTAAGTCAGTTTATGCATTCTCCTTACGAGGAACATCTTGAGGAAGTCTACAGGATACTGAGATATTTGAAGGGAAATCCTGGTAAAGGCTTACATTTTAAGAAAATTATTTAAAGAAATGTGTCTATCTTTACCGATGTTGATTGGGCAGGTTCAGTCACAGATAGAAGATCGACCTCTGGATATTGTACCTATGTTTGGGGTTATCTTGTGACATGGAAGAGTAAGAAACAAGGAATTGTAGCAAGAAGTAGTGCGGAAGCCGAGTTTAGAGCTATGTCTCAAGGTATTTGTGAAGGATTATGGATCCTTAGAGTATTAGAAGAACTTAAGATGAAAATTGAGCTTCCATTAAAATTATACTCTGACAGTAAAGTTGCCATTAGCATAGCTAATAACCCAGTTCAACATGACAGAACCAAACATATTGAGATTGATCGACACTTCATAAAAGAGAAGTTAGATGCTGGAATCATATGTCTCCCTTTTGTGACTTCAAATCAGCAAACTGCGGATATCCTAACCAAAAGTTTGGCAAGACCAACCTTTGAACATTTGATAGACAAATTGGGCATGATAGATATCTATGCACCAACTTGAGGGAGGTGTTGGAAAATATCTTAATACCCTTTTTATTATTTCTGTTTATTGTCTTTTATTTTTCTTTATTCTCTATTAAAGAGAGAATTAATTATCATTATTGTATTACTACTATATATACTAGCCTAGAGCTGAGGAATAAGATATAACAGTTTTTTACCATTCCATTCAATATCTAACATCTTTGAAAAACAAAATACTAATGATAATTTGAACTAATTAAATGATGAATGAATTAAAACTCAAGAAAATATATTATTCCTATGGTCCCAAGTATACCTATTGTTGTTATCATCAGATGTTCTAAGAGGTTGTTTCCGCAAAGGACGGCTTTCAATCTACAAGAAGAATTGATCAATTGTAAAATCGAAACACATAAAAACATACTTGTAAATGTAATTTTCATAAAAGATATCGAGCTCACGCCAAGAAGACAGCTAACCTTTGAAAGATTAATTTGACCAGCGCAAAAACAGCAAGGGCCTTGAAAAGCATCCCAGGCCCCTCTTCTAAAGAGAAAACTATGCTTGTCTGAAAATTCAATGCCACAATCAACAGAACTATCAATACTGATATCAGTAAGCATAAAAGTAAACTAGTTAGGAGACGTATGATATATTCAATCAAGTAACTTCAGCTATTTATGCTAGATGGGGCACCTTAAATGGCCTGTCTATGCCTGGAAGTATAGGTTCTCGCGCCAACACTAAAAACCGAGTGATATTATCGCTATCATCCTGCCAATGCAAATCCATCAGTCCTCAAATCTAAGATAAACATGAGTTGTCTGCCATGTCATTTAAAACAGAGTGACACAAAGACCCAAACCTGGATGTCTTGAGCGAGTATATTTAAGCCATAGATCTCAGCGGCAGCTGAGCTAGCAACAGCTCCTGCATCTTGTAGTTTATGGAAACCAACATGCTATAAAATTTGTAACTATGTTAGGATTTGATAATCATGTCAACAACAGCAGCAGAAAATGATAATCTATCCATCCTTCACCCCATGGTGCAATATACAATCATTAATTGATATTTAGTGGATGACTTTTTCATTACTTGATTCCTTAACTAGTGCCCGAAGGACACTTGTTAACCAGAGCATTTTAAAGTCAAACACGATCCAAAACAAATTGTGAGCTATCTAGTGCTTCATTTTTAAACAAGTCAAATGTACATAAATGTGACTATTAATAAACAGAAACACTTGAAATGATACAAGAAAAATAGCTTCCAACAATTCCACAATTACCTTTGCAGCACCGGCTGTATCATCAACTGCTTCTCTGACTAAGCCCAATTTTGTCAAGGTGTTCTCACATTGTGCAAGAGCCTAAGACAACACCATCTTGGATGAGTGAGTTTATTGTTGGAAGAGAAAAAGAAAAAAGATATAAAATGTCAGAATCACACCTGAGGATGACTAAGAACACGCTTCAAATTCTCAAGTTTAACACCATGGTTGGCCATCAAACAATGATGGACTGCATATTTTACTTCTCCTACTATATGTAGCCTGTGCCTGAGTAAAAGGTCATAATTCCTGTGGATGCTCCCTCCTAAGGAATTCTCAATTGGCAAAACTGCTCTGTCCACAAGCCACCTTTCAACAGCCTATCATAGGAATCCATGATCAATAAAAATAAAGACTACAGAAAGTTAGAACTAGCACTCTCGGCAACCATATATTTTAAAAGGTAACCACCATAAGAAAACAATAATAAAAAATGGAAACTAAGAACAAATAACTAGATACGTGATTTTGAGTTTTAAATTGGTTAGAGCTTGTAATGCAAAACTTACATAGTTATATTTGTCAATATATGAGCATATACAACATTATAAAATCACAGCAATCATAAGTAGTTATCGTTGTAAAATTAGACTGAAGTTGCATATGAATTAACTTAAATCCTACTAAGGGTAACAAAAATATTTACTTCAAAAGCGGTGTCAAATTGTTCACAAGGCACAGCTTCACAATTAGGGTAAGCTTTTTGTGCAGCAGATTCACTGTACGCACCTTGAACCCCCTGAAAAATGCAAAATCATAAGAAATCATTTCAATCATCAAAACTAGCTTCTACAATAACTCTTTGTGTGCAATGCTGGAAGCAAATACCTGATACGCAACACGAAGTCCGGAACCATCAGAAACAGCAATAGATAACTGATTGGAAGACAAAGGTCCTGAAAATGAATTAATTGCGAAAAACGTTATAGACGGAAAAGTGTGATGAGAAAAAGGGGATAAAAGTAGGGGAGAGCAATACGCACGAGGAAGAGAGAGCGGATCTTTGGAAACGACGGCGGTAGTTTGCAATTCAACGGCGTCGTTGAGGTCACTAACCCTGGAAGCGCGAATGTGGAGGTTACGGTGTGGTTTTGGGTGGAGGTTGAGATTGAGAGGTGGGAGAGGTTTGATGGAGTCGAAGAGGGGAGAGTGACGGTGGAGATTGGGTTGAGAATGGGAGATGATTCGGGAAGATGCCATGAATGGTGTGGTAGGTAAGGTGACTCTGTCACTGCTGCTTGGCTTGGTTGAAGTTTGAAGGTTGAAGTCTGAAGTTACGATCACTGTAAGTCTGTTTCTGGTGTTTTGGTATTTATATGTGGATCCAGGTGTAAATGCGTGTGATGCGGTTCACTTTTTCCCACACTACCTGTTTCGAGTGTTGTGGAGTACATGATTAAAAATATAATTTTAGGAATGTTATTATTTGAAATATTATTTTTGAGAATTTTATTTTTATTTATGTGTTTGATTAATTTTTTTGAAATATTTATAAAATATATTTAATTTATAATTTGAAATATTAAATAAATGAGTTAAAATATGTGAGCGTGGGAAGATGTGAGTGGTTAATTGTTATTTTCGTAGAAATGTAAGATTTTCACCCTATAACATATGAATAGAAAATGATAAAACCATGTGCAAAATAAATTTTTGGAATAAAAAGTTTTCAAGTATAATTTTGAAAAACTTAAAATAATCATGGGGATGAAAAATATTTCAGCACATATATTCTTAAGAATAAAATTGTAATCCATGAAACAAACTCCTCCCTAAGATTTCTGAACACAAACTAAGAAATGCAACTGAAAAAAAGAGTAATATTATTTAATACTACAAATCAATTTAATAAAAAATCAAGAATGCACCCATGGTATTATTTTAGTGATGAATTTGAAATTAATTTTAATTTTAATTTTTTTAATAAGAATTATAGGGTAGTGATGATATTAAATGGTGAAGATTTAAGACCTGCTTGAAATAATTTTTGTTTTTAATTTTTGAAAATTGAAAAGTAAAACTCAAAACACAATTTAACTATTTCAGTTTTTGCTTTTAAAAACTAAAAAATAGATAAGAGTTTTTAAAAACACATTTGTAAAATATTGTATTCAAAAAAAAAATTATTTTTAAAAACTCAAATAAAATTTTTAAGGACATGTTTGAAAGGCTGTTTAAAAATTCAATTTTAGATTTTAAAAATTAAAAAATTAAAAATTTGTTTGAATACAATATTTACAAACGTATTTTTAAAAGGTTTTCTCTATTTTTCATATTTTCTTATTAAAAAAATTTTCTTTAAAATAGTAAATATTATTATTATATTAAAAAGTAAAAATGACATTTAATTAAAAACAAATTTTTTCTTTAAAACTACGCCCATTTTAAAACGGATGGAGTCGCATATTCTAAATATTTAGAAATTTCTTCACCCAACTAATGGGCTTCTTCTCCACCCCTGATGAAAAATTAAAATTATCCCAAATTTTGTAATTGCACTTACAAATTCCAAAAATAAGGTGCATTCGTAAATGCACTTACGAAATAATTCAGAATTTTCAAAATATAAGGTGAATAAAGTGAATTCGCAAATGCACTTACGAAGTAAACCAAATAACGTGAATTCGTAATTGTACTTACAAATAAATCAAATAAGGTGAATTCGTAAGTACACTTACGAATTTTAGATATAAGTAAATAAACAACATAGTAATCTTTACTATAGAATTTTGGGTCCATTATATATATATATATATATATATATATATATATATATATATATATATATATATATATATATATATAGAGAGAGAGAGAGAGAGAGGACTTACATTATCATTATTTTTTAAAATCGTTGGATTGAAACATACCATCATATAGATCATACCTATAAAGTTTCATATTAATCTATAATGGTTTACTATACGATCAAGATATCCAAAAATTAACGTCAAAATGAACTTTTATATAACGTTAATTTTGATGTAGTTCATTGACATAGTAAATCATTATAGATTAGTTTGAAACTTTATAGCAATGATCTATATGATAGTATGTTTCAATCCAACGGTCGATTTTAAAAAATATTAATCAAGTAACGTTTTGAGTGATGTAAGTCATGGTGTAAGTGATCCTCATATATATATATATATATATATATATATATATATATATATATAGTAATCTTTACCATAGAGTTTTGGGTATAACAACGTAGTAATCTTTATCATAGAATTTTGGGTATAATAACATAGTAATCTTTACCATAGAAACTAAACAATGAATGTAATAATTAATTTTTTAATTATAATAGTGAAATATAATTATTTTTTAATTATTTATTTAAAATTATGAATAATTTTTGATAAAAATATAAGAAATATTTTTTAATTATAATTTTAAAAGTTAAATTTAATTTAAATAACACTTTTTAATATTTAATTTAGATGATACTTTTTGTTAAATTTAATTACAAGAAATTTATCAATTCTATAATAATTATAGGCCAAATATAAGTTAAGTTTTTAATGCATATATTTTTCTTTTTTAATACGTGTGAAATCATGTATATATATATAACGGAAATCAGATAAAATAAAACACAATATTCTATTTTCTTATATATATTATTATTATATTATAAATAAACATTTTTTGGAAATAAAATCCAAATAAAATTGAGATATTGGAATAATTCGTAAATACATTTACGAAACACTCAAAAATGTAGGTGAATTCAAAATCCTAATAAAATTAGAATATTGAGAGAATTCGTAAATGCACTTACGAATTCACCTAGAAAAGTCAATTCGTAAGTGCAATTACAAATCACCTCATAAATTCGTAAGTGCACTTACGAAAGATATTTTTTATTTTTCAAGGGTGTGGGAGAAATCCACTAAATATGTGTGAAGAAATTTCCAAAAAAAATCTACCAAAATGCCACTTTTTCGTGGATGGTCAACCATCCATTTACCCGAGCCATTGAATGAATTTTTTATTATATAAATATATTAATTAATATACTATAATCTAAATATTTTTTTATGTTTTAAAAGTATTAATAACTTAAATAAATGTTTAGTTGATATTTCAATATAATATAGTATTTTAATTAATGTTTTTATCTTTTTATTATTTGAATATTTTAATTTTTTAAATAATAAATAATAACTAAATAAATCTAATCCTAAGATTGAATTAAATCGGATTGAAAAATAAAAACGCACACATCAAAATAATCAGTATATTTTAAAATTCAATAAAAATGTTTGTAAATCTTTAGAGTGTGTTTGGGTTGTGGTAAATGGAAGGGAGAGAATATTATTAACTAAATGTGTTTGGTTCAAATTTTAGGAGAGGGGAGGAGAGGAGGGAAGGAGAGTAAATTACCTCAAAAACACACTTTCTGCATCCCTCCAAATTGGAAGAATTTGGAGGGGAGGGAGGTAATATGAGTTTTATTATTTAAATTTATTTTACATTTACTAAAATATCCTTTATTTTATTTTATTTTATTTTATTTTATTATTTCAAAGTTATTTAGTTTCTTTCGTGTAATTCCTACTCTTTTGTGTAATTTTCTCGATTGTTTCTATCAGTTTATTATAAATGTTCTCCGTTTTCAAAAAAAAATTATACTTAATATATAATACGATCACTGCACTTTTTTTAGTTTTTAAAATAAATTTTCCGTATATTTTTATTTAAAAGTTGTTATCAACACATACTTTAATTTGTGTCGAAGAGTTATAATCTGAATCAAATATACATAATTTTTAACGATATGTTAATAACTATTTTAATCAATCCAACATTAAATATTGAATTTAATTATTTATACATATTTATTAACAAAAAGTATTTTAAAAAATTTCAACTTTGAATATCATATTGTCTTATATAAAATCATAAAGATAAAAATATAAATTATTAATAAAATATCTCCCGTCTCATTGTGAACCAAACACACACACACACACATATATATATATATATATGAGGAGGGATCAAATTACACCCGAAGAGTTACACCATGAGTTACACTCGCTCAAAAATGTCACTTCAGATTAATATTTTTTAAAATCAACCGTTGGATTGAAACATACTATCATATAAATCATACCTATAAAGTTAGAGATTAATCTACAATGATTTACTACATGATCAAGATATTCAAAGATTAACGTCAAAATGGACTTTCATATAACGTTAATTTTGATGTAGTTCAATGACATAGTAAATTATTATAGATTAATCTTAAACTTTATAGGTATGATCTATATGATGGTATGTTTCAATCCAACGGTTGATTTTAAAAAATATTAATCCGAAGTGACATTTTTGAGCGAGTGTAACTCTTCGGGTGTAATTTGATATCTCTCTCTCTCTCTCTCTCTACATATATATATATATATATATATAATTATTAAAATTTCATCACCTTCCCTTCCCTCTATTAAAATCCCTCCTCTCACATCCCCTTTATTTGAACCAATCAGACCCTTAAAAAATCGGATAAACTAAATTTTTGTCTTTTAAATTAAAAAACCTACCAAAATTATTACTATTATTATATTTTGAACATATCAACAACACACCACGGGTTATGGTGCTATATGAGAAGAATTCACGTTGCAAATTTGAAAAAGAAAATGGATGTGTGATCAATGATTTAAATTTTATTACATTTATCTTGTCCGGCTCTTTTTTTTATAGTTTTTCTTTTCCTTTTTGATTAATATATGAGTGTATTATTGGTACGTGAGATATTTTTAATGAAAGAGAAAGAAAGAATAAAAGAAATAAAAATTTATTATAAATTAAATTGTAAAAATAATAATATAAATTAGGACGATTTATTTATATATACCTAATTTATATACTAAGTTATACACCTAATTTATATACTAAGTAGACCAACAAATCCTAATTAGTTTCAGGTTTAGATTTCACAACTTCAAATATATCTAACATTATATCAAATATTTTAATATATCTCTTATAATCCAAATTGTCGGGTATAGTCTAAAAATAATCAATGTGAACTTCTTTTTTTTTAATTCATGAATATGTCTTTGTTGAACCATACTATATATCAACAACACTAAAATTTAATGTTTTTTTTGTTAGTAATTGACGGAAGAGATCAAATAAAATAATAGAAATAAAATAATAGAAGTGAAGTGAAGTTAAAGGATTAACTTATAATGTTTTTTAGTTAAGTGACTAAAGTTGAACATTAAATTAAATTAATTTAACAACCTAAAACACATATTAAACCTTTATTTTATATCAAATGTTAATAATATATTTAATTGTTTTTTATATATTACAAATTATTTTTATTAGCATTTTCGAAGAATTTAGAAATAAACGAAATTTTTCTTTATCTCTTGTTGTGACCATTAACAATATCTAATCTTCTTCATACTTTGCGAACTTCGCATCACTTTTTTATTTTTTCGCTTCTCCGGACAATCACTTGAATAGTGACCATACTTCTGACAATTGTAACATTGTATGTGACTTTCGTCAGATTTTTTACCACCACTTCTTCCTCTTCCTCCAGCACCACCTCTTTGGTTGCCTTAGTATTGTGGTCTTCTTTGATTCGACACATTTTCTTCGTTCTGGTTTTCTCTATTTATTCAAATTTTTGTAGTCACCTCTACCTTTGTTGTCAAACCACTTTCCTTTACCTTTCTTATATTTTACTTATTGAGCATGCAGAGCCACATCACTCTTCAATTTGCCTGCAGGTCTTTCTGCCATTCTTTGCTCATGAGATTCAAACTTCCCTTGAAGCTCTTCCTTTGACAAAGTTGACATGTCTTTCGATTATTATATGGCAACTACCACATGATTGAACTTTGGAGTCAAAGATCTCAAGATCTTTGAAAAAACTACTATTGTTGTTAACGTCTCTCCATAGGTTTTTATTTGATTCACTAGCTTCATAATCCTAGTGAAGAAATCAGATATACTTTCACTATCTTCCATCTGAAGCAGTTCATAGGTTTTTTATGAGTTTGTAACCTCGCCTCCTTCACCTTCTTAGTACCTCCAAATAATTTCTTTAAAATCTCCCAAGCTTCTTTTGTAGATTCTACATCACTTACCTTTTTGAAATTGTCTGGGCTGGCACATTGATGAATTATAGAGCTTTATAATTCTTCTTCTTCAATTCTTTGTATTCTGTTTCTTCCGCTTCTAAAACTCTTTCATCCAGTGGTTCTATTCCATATTTCACAAGATCTCAAAGATCTTGAAAATCGAATGTAACCTTCATCTGTTTGCATCAATTCTCAAAGTTATCTCCTTTAAGAATTGGGAGACTTGCTGGAAAAAAATTTGTTAGTGTACTTCATCGCCATCGTGACCTTCTTCTTCTTCCTCGATTATTCTTGATCGTTCTTCCCTTGAATCACTCAACCAGAACTCTTGATACCAGATGTTGGAAATCCACCAAAACCTATGATGAATTTCTATCAATCTTGATGAATAATATTGATATCACCACACAATAATGATGAACAATATAAAAGAAAGAAGGGTTAATAATCATTTACCCCTTGTCATATAGGCGAGTTTTGGTTTACCCCCCTTTAAAAAAAAGTTTGGGATTACCCCCCTAAAATGTTAAAATGTTAAGTCTTTTGCCCCCTATGTATAAAAATTACCCCCTGTAAATTTTTTTTTTTTGATTTACCTCCTTGGTTTTTACACGTTTAGGGGGGTGCCCAAATTACAATGGGGTAATCCAAAACTTTTTTTTAAAGGGGGGTAAATCAAATCTCGCCTATATGACAGGGGGGTAAATGGCTATTAACCCAAGAAATAATAAAGAATAATGATTTTCTGCTGAGTAACTCTCTGCCCATAAATTATGGAAAACTTTATTATTCACTTTGCAACTGCAGAGTACTGTGAATGAATTGATTACAAAAAATAGGAGTTACTCCCTCTATTTATAGATTTTGGTTAGCTAAGACTATGTATAATGGTTTACATATTCAACACCCTCCTTTTCACTTTTTATACTCCATATCATATTCTCTTTCTTTCACCTAATAATTTAACACACAATCAACTTTTACTTACTACAATGATTTTGTTTAATAAAATTCAACAAACTATCCCACCACTTTTATTTCATATTTTTATTTTCTTTTATGTTTTTTTTCTAAATAAAATAGATTTTTTTGTCCAAATCAAATGAACCAAGTCTCTATTTATAGAAAAAAAATGATAAATTTTGGTGAAAATAAAAATAAATAAAAAATTGATTTACTATAAAATAATTGAACTTAAATAATTAATATGAGATAAAAATTTAAACATTCACAACAACCAATAAAATTTTGCAAATTATTTTATGTGGTCTCACTCCCTCCTCATTCAACATGTTAAATATTTTCAACACCAATTAATTCATCTCACTTTCAACACTCCATTCAACAGCTCATTGCAAGCATTCAACTATTGGAAAAAAATTCAACACCTCTGTTGTACATAGTCTAATGCCCAAAACTATAAAAGTCTAAAACTATCTATTTTGAAGCTAAATCAAATCTATTATGTTTTAGATATAAATCAAATTTATCTAAATCTAAAATAAAATTTGTGTGCAGTCTGCTTCGATACACAAGCACTTCGACTGGACAATGACTTCCTTCAGACAATCTGCTTCGATTATCTCTAATCCTTCGACACACATAGTTTTGACACTAGGAATTACAATTTAACAATTTGCAAATTTTATATTTCTATATAGGAATTTCTCTATAATTTCTTTTGTTTTTAAATATAGATTTTACATTTTTTACATGTAGACTACTGACAATTTCTTTTAACCAAAAAGAAGTGGAGGTTACTTATTGCACCCCATAGGGTTGAAAAACACCCTATGCAATTTCGAAAATGCCTTTTAGAAAATCGAAAATATATTTCTGGTTCGCACCTCTACCACATATAATTCATTCATTTTGAGATTCTTCCCATTTTATGATAAAATTTATTCTGAAAATGTACTTCCGGTATAAATCAGAAATGTATTTCAGTTTTTTTAATCTTTTGGTACAAGAATTCATTGAACTTTGTATTCCACTTTATAGCATGTGACATTTTCCTTGTCATGTAATACATATTTTTCTTTATTTTTTTAATCTATTTACTCTTTAGATGTCGGTTGGTTGTCCATACTTAGTTTTTCATGTAGGATGAGTTTACTAGGCGGAACCATGAAGGCACATGCTTTTCTTATCCCATTTTCATACAAGGTCACATAAATTCTTTTCTCAAACTTTCTAAGATCCTTCACAAAAAAGGCTTCTACATTACATTTCTCAACATTGAATTCAACCACAAGCGTTTGCTCAAATTCAAAGGTTCTGATGATTTTTTCAGTGGTTTGTCAGATTTCAAATTTGAAACCATGGTATTGAAACTGAGTAGGAAGCGAAAATGCATTTCCAGTTTATATCGGAAGGGTATTTCCAATTTCTATGTATATTTTATTAGATCTAGGTGCGTATTGGAAGTATACTTTCAATTTTGAAGAATATTTATGAAATTTCACGTGGTGCGTAAGAAAAACATAGGATGGGTTAAGAAATGCCCAAAAAAATAAGTCTCTTTCTTCCAACTTTTCAAGTTGATTTTACCTACAGTTTTGTGGCCACATTTATAGTCTTTTATGTCATAATTGGGAATTTATTAATCCACCACACAGTGGAGTGGGAGACCCTATGGAAATCCAAAAATGGTCTTCGTAAAACCGGAAATATACTTCCAATTCACACCCTATTTTGTACAAATTAGACCAAATTTGATGTCACCCTTCAAATTATAAAGAAACTTAACCGGAGATGAACTTCCGGTTCCAAACCGGAATTATATTTCTGGTTATAGTAGTGGGAAAGTTGAATTGTGTTGCCACCTAGATATTTTATATATTACTGGAAGTATACTTCTGGTTTTGGGCACGACACAAGTTACTTAAAACACTAATCATGTTGACATGTTGATCATCACCATTTCAACTCATACCACTCTAAACCTCTAAAAAACCCTCTCAATTCGTAATCCATTTTCCACTCTAAATCATCAGTTTTATGGTTCATCATATCAGAAAGAGCTCAAGAAAGTAGAATTTTTGGTAAAATTTATTCCTTTTATACCTCATTCACTCATTAATCTGTTACTTTTTGAAGAAATAAGGTTACGCAGAAACCGGAAGTATACTTCCGGTTTATGGTTGAACAGAACCGGAAGTCCATTTTCGGTTTCTGTCTGTTTTTTGTCAACAGCTTTCACTGTGACATGTTAATAATTATGTTATTTTTGTAACATTGGTATGGTGCACCCCGATAACATTCCTAAACCTGATTTATCTGAAGTTGTTTCGCCGGTCATATTTTCGCCTCTCGTGATTAAGGCGGTAAATGTTCGTGAACATTTTGAAAATGTTGAAGAATTTAAATTACGGGAAGACATGTTGTAGTGGATTCGTATAGAGGCAACAAAAATAGGATTCTGTATTGTGATAGCAAGGTCCGATAATGGTACGGATAAAAGAAATGCATATGTAATTTTGACATGCAAAAGAAGTGGGAAATATGTACCTCGTATTCAAAGTTTTAAACGCGAGGACACCGGTTCAAGAAAATGTGAATTTCCATTTCGGTTGTGTGGTTATCTTATGGATAACAAGAAGTGGAAATTTAATGTGATTAGCGGTGGACACAATCATGATTTAACTCAAAAGTTGGTCAGTCATCCAATAGCATGTCAGCTCCTTCCGGGTGAGAAGACATGTGTTTCTGACATGACTTTGAGTTTGGTACCTCCCAAAAACATTCTTGTAACTTTGAAGCGCAAAAGACCCGAGAGCACATAAAATATCAAATAAGTGTACAATAAGCGCTATCAAACGAAGTTAGCAATTCAGGAGGATCAAATCGATATGCAACATCTCTTGAAAATTTTAGATAAGAACAATTATGTTTTTAGGCACTGACGAGGTGATGATGGAGTAATAAATAGAGACATTTATTGGACTCATCGTGATTCCGTTAAATTGTTCAACATGTTTCCTACCATGATCATAATTGATTCGACGTACAAAACCAACAAGTACAAGCTCCCGTTGTTATAAATTATTGGTGTTACATCGACCAAGAAGATGTATTCTGTTGGTTTTGCATTTCTAGAGTGCGAAAAAGAAGACAACTTTGCATGGGCATTATAGGTTTGTAGGTAAATGTTGAAGGATCAAGAGGATATGCCTAAAATCACTATTACCAGCCGAGATACGACATTAAGGAATTCGGTTGCAACCGTATTTCCCACTTCTTACGCATTACTTTATAGGTACCATATTACTAAAAATGTAAGAAGTCAATTTAAACCTGCGACGGGGTCAAAACAGGTTGCTGGTGAAGATGGAAAATTAATTGATACAAAATAGCTATATGTTGATGCTGTTTTATAGTTTCGAACTATTTGTGTGAAATATCCTGATCTATTTAAATATGTTGAAAACACAATTCTTGATTAGGTTAAGGAGAAGATTGTTTGTGAATGGACCGATCAGGTTATGCACCTCAGTAATAAAACAACAAACCGAGTTAAGTTTGCGCATGCATGTCTGAAGAATTGGTTGGGAAATAACAAGGGTGATTTAATTACAAGTTGGAAATCTATGAACCAGATGATACTAAACCAGCATAATGAGATACAAATGAAATTTTGTCGTAGTATCACAGTGTTGGAACACAGGTTCAAAGACAACACGTTATATTCTCAATTGGTTGGTAACATCTCTCGGGCGGCTCTGAATTACATTTTTTACGAGGCCAAACGAGCTTTTAATGTGGGTGCTGACACCTCAAAGTGTGGTTGCACAATTATGAAAGCATATGGTATCCCTTGTGCTTGTGTCATATCTAAGAATATGAGTGGTGATAGACCGATACATATGGACGAGGTCTTTAGTCATTGGAAGAGACAAAGTTTTCATGATGACGTGAAAATGAAAGCCGATAAGTCAAATATCTCCATCTTGGCCGAATTGGAAACAATACAAGAAATATTTTTGAAAGTAGGTGACACCACCAAACTCCACATCAAAGAACACTTGAGGAAGATTGCATATTCCGAGACCACGAATTTGAAACCACTATCCTAACTGGTAAAAACTAAAGGTGCACCAAAGAAGTTGAAACCGACACCGGGCGACAGTTCTACTACGAGGAGTCCTTTGTATTTTGAGCATGTTGACAAAGTTTATCTCGGTTCACCTACACCAAAATCTCAAAAAGTGTTTTCAAAGGTGCTCGTATTAGCAAACCACCTCCTACACCGACTCCACCAAAAATATCATTCATCGATCACATGCTTGTTTTTATGCACAAGTACATTGAACGGATCATCAATGTTGGTGGTGAGGTAACTGTGGTTTTCGAGTTGTTTCTGGTTTACTCGGTAGTCGTGAATAGTATAACAATATTGTGCGAGATACCTTGATCACAGAGTTGACAGAAAACAGAGAATTATACACACGTGTGCTAGGGAGTAAAGAGAAGGTTGACGAAATATATCACGTACTTATACCTGTTGAGGTTTGGTGACATGCAAATACATCGTTTATTTGACTTGATCAATGCATGTTTTCTAGTTGTTTTGATTAGCATTTGTACTATTATGTTGGTATTTAGTTTGTTTTCAGGTATTTAGCTATTTAAGAAGCGTGTGCGAAGAAACAAAGAAAAACAGGTGAAAAACTGAAGAAAATGAGCAATTTGTACTCGAGACGTTGTCCGACGATTCTGGCCATAATTTTTTATCTGTAATTCAGAATGACGCCCCGTTAGAAGTAATGGAAAGCTAACTCGGAGATCTACATCATGAAAAATGTACACATGACGGGCTCCATAGATGAGATGGAGGGCGCCACCTTCCAAAACTTGAAACCGTTATGAACGGTTAGAGAAGTGCCACGATCTTCACAGTTTGTGCATATGGCGGGTGCCACAGGTGCATGGCGGGCGCCATCTTTGGTCTGTGTTATCCCGCCCAAAAGAAGTTGGAGGGCATCTTTGTAACTTCTTAGTGTTTAGTTTTTCTATAAGTAAAAGTTTCCAGTTTCAGTTTTCTTCATCCAACTTAGTCTACAACACTAAGCCTATATTATACATCTGTAAAAGTGATAATTCGTCACATTGAGGGGTTATCGCAACATAGTGGTGATTAGGTTGTATCATTATCTTTAGTTTGATTTATTTACCTTTTCCAGTTCTTGTACCAGATTCAAAACTCTGATTTGGAGCAGGTTTATTTAAAAGTCTTTTGCATTACTTTATTTATTTTCTCGCACTTGCACTACTTCATTTATTTCATCTGCATTTGCTTACTTTATTTATTTTATTACACTTGCTTTACTTTATTTACTTGTTTATCTCCTTGCACTTTTTACTTGCTTTTTAAGTTTTAACATGACTAGCTAAAACTTTAAAGGTTAGAATGTAAGGATCACTATTACGATAATATTCCCTAAATTGTATCAGTAGAAATACTTTATGGGCTGTTTTGATTTTAGCTTAAGTTTTATGTACTAAATTTGGTTGGGTAAGATCGAAAGTCATCTAACTCTCAAAGTTAAACTTGGTTAGTTCTAATTGTTCAAAGAAGAGCAAAATCGCTTTGTCCAGTTAATTAGGGAGTCTAATATTTCTAGAAAGTGATTCTAAAACTATTTACGAAAGCGCGTCATTCATAGGTTTAAGATCTGGTTCCTTGAGAGAAAGCCAAAAACCCTTTTTAAGTTAGACTTTTCAATCAAAATCACTTTTCAATTGATTCAAGAAACTATATTTCTTAAAAATAGGTTTACTACTTTAACGCAGCACACACCTTTTTATAAGTGACAATAAGAGGGATTGATTAAAGAGTAAACTCGGTTCTGATTACGCGAAAGCGACAGTTCTTGTTAAATTAGTTCTTTTCATGAGTAGAAAATATTTCCCCACAAGTAGTTCTATTTAGAAACAATTGGGAATTGTCTAACTGTTGTGAATTTCGTTCGAGCCTGTCTTTATTTTGAATTCTTTATCTGTAATCATTTACTTTCACTGCACACTCTCAAACACTGATTTGATCTGCCTTAGATAAACACTATAACAATAGACATCGATAGATTGACAATTGGTCTATGTGGATTCAACAATATTTTATATTACTCTGACACGATTCGTACACTTGCGAAACAACACATCAAGTTTTTTGGTGCCGTTGTCGGGGACCAACTTCGTCAAATTTCGTACCATGTTGTTACACCGTATAGACTAAGGCACTTATGTCTCTATTACTATGTATCACCAAAAAAATTCTACAATTATCACTCCCGATATTTTGAGGAACCCCAAGATGCTCATAAATCCGACCTCAAAATGATAATGGAGAATTTCCTTGAGGCGCAAACTCTATCTAGGCTAGAACCTATGATGAAGCGCTTTGTAGCGATACAAACTGCCCAAAATGAAGAATTTAGAAAACAAAATCTTCATCTTAATGAAACCCTTAGGCAATTGAACACTATGGTCGAGTCCCTAACGACTCACAACATGGCCTTGGAGACTCAACTCTGCCTGCTTAAACAAAAACCTTTAGGACGCTACCCTAAGGAGCATGTGGATGTTGTAACAGCCAGTAGTGAAAGACAAACTGAAAACCCTAAGGAAAGATATAGTAAGGTTGAGGAAATTTCTGGTGAGAAAAGAGTAGAGATTAAGAAAAATCCACCGACACCACCCAAAAGGGAGGTTGTCGAAGAGGTTGAGAAGGAAACACCTTATGTTCCTCCTCCCTACAACCCACCTATTTCTTTCTCTAAAATACTTGTGGAAGTTAGGGTAGACTCCCAATCCAAAAGATATATGGAGGTATTGGAAAATGTTCAAGTTAATGGACCTTTACTATAAGGCTTGCATAAAAAGAGAAAAATAGATGACCATGAAACTAGGGAGATCATTACTGTTAAGAGGAGAATGTTAACCTTTTAGATGGTGGATGAAAGAAGTAAACTCAAACTTGAGAAGCTGATACGCATGATAGATCCAGAACCACCACCACAAGTTAAGAAGTATGAACCACCCTACAAAAGGAAGAAAAGAAAAGATGAGAGATATGAAAGATGGCGTGATAAGTGGCCATGGAAACCAAAGATTGAGTCGTTGAGCTACCAACTTTAAAAGAAGCGCTGTGTGGGAGGCACCCCACGATATTTTAATTTAACATTTTTTGCTTTTGTTTGAGTTGGCAGAAAATAAAGATATTTCTTGCTTGACACCTACCAGCTGCATGCAGACAACTACTAGGGAGGGCATTGATCAGGTTCTTATTCCTTTTTCCCACTTTTACTAAAACATTAAGGACAATGTTTGGTTTAAGTGTGTGAGAAGAGATTTACCTTTTACTTGTTTTCTAAATTAGATTTCCTGCTTTCTTGTTAGATTTCCTACTTTCTAAATTAATGACCTTCTAGTATTTTTCATGTTTTTTTTAGTTAGTTATCGAGTCATTACATGTACTGTCAAGTCTTTATGACTGATTTTTGTTGTCTTTTAAACTTCTTCCTTTTTTTTAGCCATACTGAAAATTTTTGAACAAAGAAATAGTGTTTATTTTGAACTTATGGGTTATTAGGCAAACTTTGGACATGTTATAGAAACGTGAAAAATATCCTGAAATACTGATATCATTGTAACATTATAAGTCTCTTAATTATAGAGATGGTGTTATACCCCAAAATTTGCGCTCCTATTTTCAAGATCAAGATGCATCTCCATACTCAAGAACCACTTAAGGGTTGACCAGACAAACCCTCTTCTAAGAAATCAACCCATAACTAGGGTTTTGCTTCTCTCAAGAAAAAGATGAGTTCTAATGGCTCAAGTGATTATCATGTCTCCTCATATGCATCAAATTATCACCGTGTCAAGTTTCAAGCCTCATAGCTCAAGTTTACTCAGTCAATTGCTCAGGTGATTGAAAATTAATTATATTGGACAAAAAGTCAAATGTGGTCAACATACAGTCAAACTATCATTTTTGGTCAACATCAAGATTTTGAAGTCACATTCATAATTTAATCAAGGTTTGATCATGATTCATCAAGAAAAGTCAATATTGATCAAAAGTCAAAAGTTTCTAAATTAGGGTTTCTTAAGGGAAAGTCAACAAAACTTTGACCAAGAATAGCTTTAACATACTTCATCAGAAATTTTTCCACCAAAGCTCATTTTAAAAGGAATTTAATTCTCTACAACTTTGTCTCTCACAAGGTTTGTCCAAAAATGCTTCATTTGAGCGAGATGAATCAAGACATTATAGGTCTTTTCAAAAGTCAACAAAAAGTCATCTTTTTTCCAAAGAAGTGTACATGAGCATGGAAGCGTCAATGAAGATGAAACCAAAAGGAGCTCTTAGAGGACATCTTAAGTTTTCTAAAAAGTCCAAGATAACTCTCAAATGATAAAAATTGAGCAAATATGGCTTGAGCAAAATTGGAAATTATGAAGAAGTGCATGAACAAAACATTGATTAATCTTGAATTTCTTCGAAATGGGCCTTGGTTTTTATGATCTAAACTTGTTTCTAAGATGGTCCGTGACCTCTAAGTCCAATAACACGCCCTCCTTTCATTTATTTAATTTATTTTTGAATTAAACAATTTAAATTCAATTTTAATTAAATAAAATATAAAAGTGCAAGATTAATTCGTGAGGCCTTGTTTGAATCACTTGAAGGCCCAAAAGGATCAGCCTTGGAAGCCAAGAAACCGAGCAAGATTGATTGAAGTTGATTGAACATTAAAAATAGAAAGATTGGATGTTAATTTCAAATCAAATATCTTAGAATTCAAAGCTTGATTTTTCATCAAATTTGTTGACCTAATTTGATCTCTTATATATATACAACGATGCTAGATGCAAAGGACACGAACTCTCTATCTCAAGAACCCTAACCAAGTTGCAAAAAACTTTGGTGTTCAAGAAACTTGCAGACCAAGATTTCAATCGATTCAAGTCATTCCAAGCATCAAACAACATTCCTTGAAGTTCTTTGAAGTTAACTACATCATCACCATCGATCGAAGCACCCAGAATTGCAAGAACATGATCACGGTTTAGTTCATATTTGTTAATTTCAATTTCATACTTACATACATATTTAATTGAATTTAATCATATATTTGTGTTTGTGATGAAGTTTCGAAGCTTTCTGTATAGGTTAATTAGACTGTAAGCGCAGGTACAGAGATTCGCTATGGCTAGGGTTCAAAGCTTCGACTTAGGGCTTTATAAAAATAGCAAAAATTGGACCAAACCAAGGGCACCATCGTGTTCAAGACAAAGTTTCCAATCGATCCATGATTTCATAATCAATTTATATTGCATATCTCTTGATTTTGAAAATTGCAGGTGTTATAGTGACGGACGAATCCATGGGTAAAAGCTTTACCAACGAACGATGGTTGTAGGTAAAAAAAGTCCTATCCAGATCAACAAAGACGATGATCCCTTGACGCGTGTTTTTGAATTTAAAAATCAACTTTTCTGTTTTTCATATATAATAATTGTGTTTTGTTTCAATGACAACTAACACCTGCAGCATAGAGGGCAAGGCACGCTGACCAGTCACCCTAGGGACCTGGGTTCGAATCCAGCCTCGACCACCTTATTTTTCGTCATTTTTCTTACTAACCCTTTTGTTTTCTTATTTTTCAATTTATTCCTCTTATTAATTTCTTTTCAAATATTTTCTAAACATCACAAGAAATCCTAAAAATGATTTTCTTCTTAGATTTAGGTTTTAAAAATGCTTATTTAATTTTTGACACAAACGTATTTAATTTTTTTTTGCATTTAAAATAATTTTCTTAATTAAATTCTAAATTAACTTAGAATTAGGGTTTTCTTGATTAAAATCAATTCCAAAAAATACAAAAATAATTTTCTTTTATTAATTTAGGGTTTCTACTAACCTTAAAACTTTTTTTTCACTAACATTAAAAACCTTTTTTTCTGACATTATTTCATTAGTCTGATTTAATCCTTTTCTCGCTATTCTTCAATTATTGTAACTGTTTCCAAGTTGTAATAGCTAGGTTTAAATTTCTCGCGCATTTTTCATAATTATGTAACTGCTCAAAGGATGTAATAGTTTAATTAGGGCTTTTAATTTCCGCATTTACTTTTCCGCGCCTCCCATTATGTATCTGCCCCAAAGCCTTGTAATAGTGTAGGATTTACTTTCTGCACCATATATAACTGTATATATATTCAACTGCTAGTAACTAGGGTATGGCAAGACTAATCAATGAACTTAAATAATCCTAGTCAAAGATAAGATATATGAATTGAATCAATTTCACACTTGCACCCTCTAGGATAATCTCTCTTGTTGCCTTCGGAAAAATGGTCATGTCCCTTGAACATAGGGATACCATTAGCAAAAGTCCCTCGATTCAAAATCACCACAAAGATCATAGTCCCTCGATGATCCTCGATGTTGTCTACGAATATATGATCTCCTCCCTCGGTTATTGCCTACGAATAAGTGATGATCGTCCCTTTGAATGCTAAGGTATCCTTACAATGTTGCCTTCAATGACCATACGATGACCCTACGCATGTCCACTCACATACAACTGATAGGGTTACCTACCAATTAATGGTATGATAACACTGTCCTAAAGGAGAAGGAAAATAACAAGAAAGACCTTTCAAGTGGGTAATACTCTTAACTGCTTGCTCCAATCAAAATAATTTTCACACCTCACATTCTTTTCAAAAATACTTTCAAACAAACGCTTTGTATACATTAATACGAGAGCCATTACAAAGTAAAACTTTCAAAATATTTTCAAACACTTAGTATACATTCTTGAGGACTGATACAAGAATCATTACAAAGTCAAAGCAAAATATTTTCAAACAAATCACACACATACAAAAGCAAGTTTTAAAAAGGTGGGCTAAGCAATTAAGAGCCCGTAGATAACTACAGATGGAAAGGTGTTAATATCTTCCCTTTTCATAATTACCCCCGTACTTAGAATCGATAAAAGGTATTTCCTATTCTTTTCACCTTTCCTTTATTGGATAAAAGAAAATTCGACGGCGACTCTTGCTATCCACAACATTTCCAATAAACAAGTCAATTCTCCCACCGTGTTATAGAACTGGCAACTCTGCTGGGGAGACTACCTAAAGAGGGGTTACCTTAGGGTTTTAGATCACTTTTACTTGCTTATTGTTTGACTTGTCTGATTTACTTTTCAAGGGTTTGCTTGGGTATTATATTTGTGGGGGATCCTATACGAGGATCCAGGTTTCCTTAGGTAAGTACCAATAGATCATCGCGATTGTTCGACATTTACCAAAACGGTTAAAATGATGGCTACGGTTAGTGAGACACTTTGGATGTCCTGATGTTCCTCATGCTCAATTGAGGAAATATTTGGCGTCTGCGTGATGTCATCAAGCACTAACTAAACTTTTAGAACCCTAATTGACCCATCTTAGCCATTAGAAGGCAGTGAGATAGCGGACTTCGGTGCAGACTGAGGTTGGTTGATACTCGATGCTACGCTCACTGAGATTTGACTTTCGGGATGTTTCAGTTGACCATTTGGTAGCCGTACTGAAATAAAGCATGTGAGAAAGATCCGTGATATGAGATTCCTAGAACCCAGTTACTATTATAGGACAGGTTGAACCAACTTAAACTCCGATGAAGGGTAGACTCTTATACCTCATGCAAGCCTTAAACCTAGGGCTATTGTGTGAATTATTTGTGCTTGCTATTTAAACATGACATCATAACATCATAACATCATATCATCATAACATTTCTAAACATTTCAAGGACCTAGGGATTTATCTTTGCTCTTTGTTGTAAGGTTATGGCTTCCAGGAGGACTATCTGAATCAACTTCGTGGGTATACCTTCTCAACTCAAGGAGTTAATCTCAAAAGTACCCGATCACCCTTAGTTCATCAAGAGGCATGATTATCTACTCGACTTGGTTACCTCCGGTTTTGAAGAAGATTATCAGTTGGCACCTGTCATACCCCAATTTTTGACCTAAGATACCATCTATATCATTCACATGTGCATCATTGCATCACTAACAATTTCAGAACAAGATAGATCGTGTATATGCTCCTTGAGCCAAATTAGGATTTTGATCAAAAAATTCATCTGGTCTAGGTATGATAAAATTAGAGTTTGAGTCTCCACTAACCTCAAATGATCTATCTTCATCAATCATCAACATTTGATCTTCAAATTCCCATCATTTCCTCAAGATCTATCTTGAATAGACCAATTAGGGTTTTGATCGAGGATGGTGTATCATTAACTTTTTGCTCAATAAATGACCTAATTGCTTGGGGATTGATCTCAAAATCATCAATGCAATATCTTGACCTAATTTTCTTGATTCAAAACATTCTAAAAGCCATTATTGATTATTAGAGAAATTCTGAATCATCTGACAAAAAAGTCAACTATTCAAATCAATCAAACTTTGACTTTTGGTCAACTTTTTGAAATCCAAATTTTTTCAATCATCAAATCATTTCAAATTATCCATCATGATCATACAAAATAAAAATTTGTGAAAAATCAACAAAAAGTCAAATTTTAATTTTTTCTAACACTTAAATTTTTTTTCAAGTGTTAAAAACATGGTTTTTCACCATTTTCATGGCTATTTTTCACCTAGATCCATTTTGATTCAAGAAAAACTCAAAACATGAAAGTTGTAGATATTGTTCCAAGCTTTCCAAAATGTTCAAGAACTTTCAAAATCATTTTGTGTAGCTAGATTTTTGAAATTGAAACTTAGAGGTCTATAACCATAATTTTCAAGTCATTTCACCAAAATTACAAGTCATTTTTGCAACTTTCTCTTCTAGAAGCCTTATCATCATTGAGAGATAAGTTATAACTTGATAATATCTGATATCAATGATTGAGATAAGGATTGGATCAAGAGAGAATTTTAACCATGGTTAAAGAAGTTAACCATGTGCATTAAATGTAAAAGATTCTTTCTTACCCTTTAAGGCAAGTTGCTAATTCTTTCAAGCTTATCCTTGCCTTGCTATTCAGAACTCATGGACTATAAATAGAGGTCATTATTCCATTAAAAATCACACCTAAACATCTCAAAGTATATGTTTGCTCTTTCTTTCTTGAATTGTAAGTAATTAGTTTTCAAAGAGGCAAGGATAACAACTCTCAATTCTTGCAATTTCTGAGAAAACCAATGATTTAAACACTTTCTAAACATCATTTAGAAGTTGTTTGGAACTTTAATCCATCATAAAAAGAATCCAAACTCAGAATCACTCATCAACCACCATATATGCACAAATTGAGCCTTAACCATACATCTCTCAATCTACTCGTGCATCTTCCAATTTTCCACTTCAAACATCATCCATATATTTCATATGAATGATCCAAACACTCATACATGATCTAAAACAAGAGAATCATCAAAATTGAATCACACTCCAAGCAACTGCAGTTGGACTTGGGCAGACTGATCCAACCTATCTCTAAGCAGGCCAAGTGTCGCACCCCAAAATTTGCCTTCCTTATCATGGCTCCTTGGTTCCTTTTGCAAAAGGCAAGGATTTGAAGATGTGGTTCACTTGCAGATTTTTGGACACTTACCTCTCATAGTTTTGACAATCTCCGTCAACTAGAATGGTAAGGCTTTATGGAAACAAAAAGTACTATATAAAAAAAACAACAGGCTCATGAGTTGATGCATAACTCGCTTGGGTTTAAGGCAATTGACTTATGTATTGATACAAGAGGTCATTTGTATCAATGCATGAGTTATTAGAACTTATGCATTAATGCATGCATTGTATGGACAGGATTTCTGGAATTTAGACTCATACTGAATAAAAATGGTCTTTTTGAGTTCAGAAAGGGTTATGGATCGATGCATGCACATTTGTGTCGATACAAGAAGCGGGTATATGACCAAAATGATACATTTTTGCCACAATTTAGACAAGGTTTAAGTTGGCTTCAAGGCTGAGTGTGGTTTTCTATGACTTCATTTTCAAGTTGAGATTATCATTTCTTTTTGTTCTAGGAAACAAGAAATAAAGGACTTGAATTTTGAAACTTGAGATTCTTTTGGTCAAGACTTTTACAATTCCATTTGGTTTCAATTTTCATTCATCAAAATCACATGATTTTTTTTCTTTTGTTCAAGAATACAAATGTTCCAACTTTATTCAACTTTCAATTTCACTTTTTTGAATTTTGTTAAGGAGGGAAACAAATATGAATACATTACTTTTAGAATTTGGTTTGCAGAAATTTTACCAAGAAGTCATTGCAAAATCCATAGTTACATTACTACAAAGGATGACTTAAATTGTCATGAAATACAAGTTTCTCTTACAAAGCTACAAGGATCTTCTAATTCTAAGTATCTACGAAGTTTTCTTGGCAATTTCCAATTCTTCATCTCTTGCTCCAAACTCTTCATCTCTCAACCTTGTCTTCCTCACCATCGATCATGCCATGAAACAAAAGGAAAGGAAACAGTTAAAGAATAAAGCAAAGTAATATAAACAGAATTTTTCAAGCAAGTTTTCCTTTGGAACTTATCATTAGGGATTAGAGGCAAGGATCAGGTTAAAGGTTTTCCCATCATGCATAAAAGGGCCTCAGTCAAAATTATTTTCATCCCTCATCGGCCGTTACTCCCATTGCAAATCATCAAATGTAATACTTGGTTCACAATGCAAGTAAAAGGATCGGTTCACACCAACAAGCTTCATGAACATATTGTTTCAACAAAATCAGATTTTCAAAATGCTCATCATAGGCCTATAAACTTTACTACAAATCCACAAACAAGTAAATTTTGCTTGGTTCACAGTAAAAACAAAAGGAATAGATAAGTTACTGCAAGTTTGTCACCACATTCCTAGTGTAGTAAAAAACAGAAGGGATAGTACAGAAAATCAGTAACAGCCCAACAAAGGTTCAATTTCACAGAAAACATAATAGATCAGAAATGTTAAAGCCCATATCAGAAACACAGCCATAGGGTCTGTTAAGCCAAGAATCAGAGAGTCTAGAACAACCACTAAACCCTAATTCTGCCAAGATATAAGAATTGAATGCACAAAAATTATAACCAGCCACTATTCATAGAACCAACCAGAGGCAAAAAACGGCTAACCCTAACCAACTACCATAGTTCACACGAAATACCCAGAAACAGCCACAGATAACTAGAAAACCAAATAACAGAAATAATATCAAGCTAGTAAGCCACAAACAGAGAAAAAACCCTAATTATATCATCATATTCCTACATCATTAATCCCTTAAGAAATCAATAGAACATCACGTTTTCAGCAGTAAGAAGAAAGAAAGGCAAACTGTTCGCAAGTCAAAAGAAGAAAAAGAAAGGTATTACCGGTTTTAGGGAAGAAGAAGAGATGGTTGCAAGCTCATGGCCGCCATCCTCCTCTTTTCTCTCATAACATGCATATACTCGCCGCCGTCAAACTCGGAAAACCAAGGGTTTCATCACCCTTTCGTTAGACCTAGGTCCAACCTGCGTGAATCATGAGAAACCAAGTACAGATTAGAAGAAATAAAAGAGAGACGATTCTGAATATATAAAAAAATGAGGATCAAAGCTTTTTCCACTGTGAGCCGCCGCCGTCACCGCCGGAAGTCGATTTCTGGCGCGACCACCTTTCTTTTTCTGGTGAGACAAAACTAGAGAGAAGGTAGAGCATTAGAAGTTAGAGAGAGAGAGACATTTCATTTTTGATTAGGGAGGAATAAACATGTTTTGGTTAATTAACTTTGTTTTTTCCCTTTAATCCGGTGGTGCACCCTTTTGTTTGTTCCTCATGATCCGCTGCTATACACCTTGTGATCCTATGGTGTGCATCTCAAATATCAACCTTCTGATGGAAAGTAAGTGTGGTGTCCATCGTTCGATCATCATTTCTCCCATCAACCCAGGATCTGACGCACGTGAATGAGGCCCCTTGGTGGAGTTGCTGTTGTGGTTCACACAAAATCGTTCAGAGGTTGGGCTTATATCTGTTGGGCCAGATTGGATTGCTTCCTCACACCCCCAATTTTTCTGCATAAACAGGCCCACTTTCTAAACTCTCATCTTTTAAATTATTTTATTTTATGCAAATGATTTAATTTTGGTTCGATGTATTGAATAATAATTAGTCTATGAAGGTTTTTATTTGACAACTTATTGATTAAACTATTAGTCGATTTTTTATCAAATAAAAAAAATCTACTCTAATAATTATTTAAATTTCTGATTGTATTGTATGATTATTAACTCATTTATTTGTTTGTGCGGAATTTTCACAATCGTACACTTCGCACACAATCAATATAAAATAAATCTGATTTCTTTTGATTGGCTCATAAGCCAGTTTCCTCACAAGGTTAATTAAAGCCCTTGTTGCTTTGATTGATCATAACCCGAATAAATATTGGTCCACATACCAATTTTCTATGTACAAGGGTCTCATAGTTGGGGATAAGAGCACCTATCCTCACGAGGTTAATTTAGTCCATATACTTAATTAATAATAACCCGACTCCATTTCTCATTTCCTCGCGCATCAAACTTCGAAATCCTTTCATAATTAACTTATAAACCTCGATCCAACATCGAGTGCATTTTCAAAACTCTTTCACAATAAAAAACCCAAGTATTTAAATCGTTGGTTGCTAGACCAATTGTTTAAATACTTGTGCAAATAAACTCTTAGTCTTTAAATTGTTGGATGCTAGTCCAATTGTTTAAAGGCTCTTAAAAAACGTGAATTTCATTTCACTTCACTCTTTCATAAGAAAAAACTTTTGGGATGATAGACGACTCGTTGAGCATTGAGCTTCTCTTGTTTCTAGTATTTGAATCGTAGGATGCTAGTCCTATTGTTTGGTACTTTTTCACCTACCTTAAAATCAATTCAATTCACTCAACCCTTTTTTCGCTCATATGCGACTATCAAAACTCTTTTCTTACAAAGAGAGTGCAATAGCCATTTCAAATATGAACGAGGACTTAAGCTTTTCAAACAAATTAAACAAGTCCAAGTTCAAGCATTTGAAATGTCTAATGCACGATTCTTTTTAGGATAAATAAAATTAGGTGGCGACTTTATTGTTTTTAAAACAAGCTATGAAAAAACCAGTCATCACAGCTGGCGACTTCACTGGGGAAATTTTTTTAAATTCTTTTTGACTAAGCGAGTCAACCCTAGTTTAGTTCTTCGCATGTTTGTGTGTTTGTTTATTGCTTTCTTCTTATTCATTTATGTTTCATTTCTTATTACTTCTTTACATTTTGTATATTATCCTGTTGATATATATTATTATGTTAGGAACTTGTTGGTTTTGATTCATAGATAAGCCCAGTACCCGGGCTTCTAGGTAACATTAAGTTTAGAATGGTTGCGTAGCTTAGGTTCATTGGACATCCGTGTTCCTTGGATCGACTTGAAGACCACAACTTAGAGTTGGTCGTTTTAAGGGGGTTGTTGCACCGTATGCTAGTGCGAGACAACAATTTCTGGACAAATGGCCTATAACTTTAAGTGTTAGGATGTCAAAACCGAGACCGACCGCTCAAAGGTTTTTGAGTATCCTTTAAGAGCCGTTTCTTGGAGTATACTTTTGGAAATACTATTAACACGTAGATCATTTGCGTGATGATAATAGTTTTTAAAAAGGGGATTTGAGACTCCAAGGAGCATTTAGCGAAAAAACATTAGAACCAACCTTGTTTGGGGAATTGTTGGGTAGACGTCAAAACCATGTCCGACCGTCCTTTTTAAACCTCTGTTTGTTTAACTTTACATATGTTTTTGCGAATAACATCAATATGTATCGCATCACATTGCATTCTTACATGCATTACCATCACATTGCATTCTTACATGGATTACAATTAGATTACATTTGCATTCTTTCACGCGTTACCATGCATTTCATCTTCATCAGAAAAACTCATTTCATCTCTTCTGTCCAGAAATATCAAACTGTTTACTCGACACGCGTTCAGAACTCGAAGGATGTCTCAGATGGATATAGACGAGCTTCAGCGTGGTCAGGAACTATTAAGGGCAGAAGTTAATCATTTGAAAAGTCATATGAGTCTGGTCATGGATCTCTTGCAAGTTGTGTTGAAGAGAGAATGCAACACTGCACCAATTTCCACAAACTTGGTTTCCGCTCTACCGTCTGGTGCCTCCATGGGTCAAGGACAACATCCATATGTAGTGAAATCTCCAGTTCAAAATCATTCTACTGAGCATTATCCTCGGCCTTCACCTTCGAAGATTCCTCGACAACAACAATTGCTTACTCCCCTGCAAAAGAAGAGGGAACCAAATCAGCATATTAATCTGCATTATCACCGATATGCTCCACAGGATATTCAGTCAATCCCAATATCATAATCTCGATTATTGCCTCACCTAATTCAGAGTGGTGTTGTGATACCAAGAGAGTTGAAGTCGATGCTTGGGATTGCTAAATCTTGGTTTGATGAGAGAGCCAAATGTGCTTTTCATGCTGACTCTACGGGACATGAAACTGAGATTTGTTTCGCCTTTAAATGCAAGGTTTAGGAGCTAATTGATGACAAGATTTTGTCTTTCAAATAGAATGACTCGAGTTTAGACATTTTGGTTTCAAATTCTGATGATAGCAGTCTCGAGGGACTTCCAAAACTCATTGGGATAATTTGTTACCAAGAGGGAGTCGAGACTCTGCAGGATAATGTCGGCAATGAAGTAGATCAAATGTTCACTTCAGAAAAGGTGGTATCCTTCAGCAAAAATGTCTCAAGTTCTAGCAAGGGGAAGTCAGTTGCAACACTGACTCATTATCCTCCATTACCAAATTTCAAGCCTTTGCATCAATATCCTTTGTCTGGTCTTCCTCAACATCAGAGTCAGAACTCTCAAAATCAAACTGTGCCTCGAAATAATCTGGAAAGAAGGGAGGCTCTTCTTGATTCAATTCCAGTGACCTACAGTCAACTTCTGCCATATCTGGTTCAAAGTTCATTGGTGGTTCCTAAATTTCTCAACCCACCAAAGTTATTCCCGCTTGGGTATGATCATAATGTGCGATGTGGATACCATGATGGAACAGTAGGCCACTCAACAGAGGACTGCAATGCTTACAAAGCCAAGGTTCAACAGTTGATTGACCAGAAATACCTGACTCTTCAAGGAGGGAACCTATTTGTGAATGGCAACCTCATACTCAAGTGAACACCAAGACTACTGAAAGTCATCTAAATCAACAAGTCAAGACGGAGCCCAAGTCTCCTCAACAATGACAGTCTTTTATTTCTTTACTGCATTTTCATGTGTATCTTGTTTAATTGTTTAAACTTTGTTTGCATGTGGAAACTTGTTTGTTTTTTAATGTAATGGGTATGTTTGTCTTGAAGTAATCCATTCGTTATCACTCTTTATTTGATTTGCGAGCATTTTGATACCAACGTTACCAATCCTTTCTCCTAGGCAAAGATTGGAGGGAGGATGACGAAAATTGAAAAAACGCCAGGTCTCTAGTCGTATGCTTTCGAGTAAAAACCTTGCTGATGATGTACAAGCCTTGTTTCAAATCCCCAAACACCGGAGTTATAAGGGAGATAAACCTTCGTTAACCCCTTTGAGCCTTGAAGTAGGAGTTTCTTTTCTGTTCAAAAAAACGCTCATTTTAACCCTGTGGGTGGGTAGTGTTCATCCAATCTGATCGATCGTTCAAAACTCATCAAGAGTGCGCGTCAATGGATACAATAATGGCTATCCTTCAAAAGGTTGAGAAAGGTCAGAACTGCAATAAGTCAACCTTCGTCAAACAACAGTGTGCATTAAAAGAGGATAATACTCTAATGGTTACCTCTCGCACATCAGAAGGTCAACAGATGAAAATACAACAATGGTTATCCCTCATCTAACTAAAGACTCAGACAATCACTATCACTTCCGACAAGTTGAATAGTGTAAGGATCCATGACTTGTTCAAAAAAAAGAGGAAGGAATAACGAATAAAGAAAAAGAGACAAACAGCCTGCTAAGTTGAAACTTAGTAATAAGTCGCTTAGGCAAAAGTCAGGCAAAATTTAGGGATAGAAAAAAGAAAATCCCGAAATGCATTATCAAAGAAATTTTTTCAAGAAAGAGCAAGTCGTGTGGTTAGACACCAAAGACAAAATGTGAGTGACTGTCGTGTCCAAGAAACCTCGTATTGGTTCCTCAACCATCATAAACACCTCTCAAGAGATGAGTGTTCGTATCAAGATAGTTGAACTTAAGACTGAAGGACATCATGGAGAACGGGTGGGCACAAAATATTTTGAGGCTAAAAATCCTTTTTTCTAAAAAAAAATGTGAACCAAGCCACGTTACAACCCTCAAAAAGTCCTAATTGAAGCATGGGTTAAATCAAAATCATACGACGACGAGATCACGTTTACCTGACTCCTACGATGCGTGCTCAGTATCTATGTTGGTATCAAATGCTTGTCTTATCTTCCACAAAAAAAGTTTTCAGTGTTGCACTCTAAAAGTGTTTCGCTCACAAAAAAAAGGTCATAATGTTTTTCATACAAAACTTCAAGACATATAAATGTTGCATTATAATTGTCATAATAAACATTCTTCTACATGTAAAACAATTATTTGACATTAAAGAAGTTCTCATAATGAACATCAGTGAAGAGTCTAACCTTGTCCAAAAGAAAGACTTGATCATTTCTTTGTATCAAAAGGCATGACGTTTAAGGACCCATTTGAGTGCATCACAAGTTATTTTCTCAAGATTTTGTTAAATTGGGGGCAATCAAATTGAAATTCAGCTTCTCGAATTTCTGCCAATCTGGGGCAGGTCCTTAAAGAGCAATCAACAGGTGATTTGGTCTTTCTCAAAGAGTAGTTAGCCCGAGACAACCATCGTTTCGGTCAGCCCGAAGCAATTACTTCAAGACGTGGAAGTCTCTCTAAGGATGTACATTGGGGCATTTCGAACTAATCGTTCAGTTCCAATCAATCCGAGGAATTTACTTTGAGACATTGAAGCCAAAAAAAAAGAAGCTCTCATTCCATTAAGTTAGTTGCTCACATGTTGTTGATCTGAAGCAGTTTACTTCGTGACAGTGAAGCTCTCTTAATTGGAGCAAATGTTTGTTTCAAGAATCAATCAGTCTGAAGCAATTACTTCGAGACGTGAAAGTCTCTCTAAAGCTCATCCTGGGGCAGGTCTTCCCTATGTTTGCATAGCTCTTTATTCAGATGCAGTCAATCTGAGGAAATTACTTGAGACGTAGAAGTCTCTCCAAGATTCATTCTAAAGCAAGCTTGTTGAAAAGATTCATTTAATCTGAAGCAACTACTTCGAGAAGTTGGAGTCTCTCCAATGTTCATGCAGGGGCATGCGTCCATTTATGCAAAGTCCGCCACTCTGAGATTCGGTAAATCTAAGGAGGTTATTTTGAGATGTAGAAATACCTCCAAAGCTCCTATCAAAGCATGATATTCCCATATCAGAATATCCAGTTCCTTTGAAATGCTGACGATCAGTAAAGTATTGCTTCAGAACACAGGATACCGAGGCACTCCTTTTCAAGAAAGATTTATAGAAGGTCTAACAGACCGGGGCATGATAAGACTTTAAAGTCGAGATGTCTCTTGATAGCAAATGCAGTTGCATTCCCACACATGGGGCACACCTCTAATCATCATTATCTTATCTATTCAAAATTTTGATATTCTTCCTTCTACAAGAATTAGCATTGCAACCCTTCCAACGACAATTCAAAATATGGAGCTTGGTCAATCATCTTATTGTGCCATTTTCTTCTATCCTCCGAACCAGCGACGTCGAGGATTCAGTTTGATAGCCAATGCATTAACCAGTATATTCATGCATTCATTCATTCATGCATTTATATCATATCCTACATAGCACCTTCATGCATAAACCCCAGCCAAGACTCGAGATATTCCAAGATCGGCTAGTGATTCTTCTCAGCAGAATCAGACTTTGAAGACTATTCTGAATAGACTTAGTTCTTCCGGCCACAAGTTTGAAGGTTTGTTTGGAAATTGATCTACAACGGTGACGATTCTCAAATCGAATATCTCCCAAGGTGATTGAGCTTCCCCAAGCGAACTCTTGTATCAACGAAATTTCTTACTCGGGTTTTCCCCAGTGACTTTTCTTTATAGAGTTTCTTTTGAAGTACCCTAATGAAAGTGTCCAAGAATATTTCTCAAATGACAATTTAGTGCTTCTCACCAGTGCAAGTTGAACGCTTAGTCGAAAGATAAATCAACAGTGGTGTCAACTCTCAGGATAATTTCTTCCCCAAAGAAGTGATTGATCATCCCCAGTGAACTCTTGTGTCAACGGAATTTTCCACTTGGACCTCCCCAGTGTTGTTCCCCATAGATTTATCTTTAGAAGTTTTTCTCCATTTGAAACTTCATTTTCTCCCCAAGTGAGCCTCCCTCAGCAGGGTTTACCGTTGCGGTATCCCCAGTATTCTTATTCTCAACCAAGATCTGTTCAGAGTCTTACAGATAATAACTTCCTGAGTAAGTCTTAGTGGCGGTAGTCCATTATTGATCCGATTTTCGGAGCTATTTTCAGTTAATCCCTTGTGAATTTCTGGTGTGTTTATTTCCCCAGTGCATTCCTCGCTTATTCAACAGAAGTATGCGTCTACCAGGTGAGATGGTTAAAGGATTTCGAAAGATCTGTTGCAACATCAAATTTTTTAAACATGTCAGTACATGTTATTGCTATGTGTTGGAAGATTTATCCACGGTGGAAGTGTTTATCCCCCTTAGATGGCGTTGAACTTGATTCCTATATCCCCAATGAAGTTATCTATGGCTTATTGCAACTCACTGCTAGCTCAACAACTACAAGACAAAATGATGTTTTTTCAACGTTAAAATGGTTCAACATATCTATATGTCTGTTACATCCTTCTGTCATCAAGGTGTTAGCTTGTCAACTGTTGGGGCGTTCATGTTAGGCCTGTGCGCTAAACATAAATTATTTTATCCCCGCGGAGGTCCACTTTCTATCTTCGAAGTTACCGACCATGTTCTTTTTGGCCCAACTCATCCAACTTGGGGCATTCTGTTAATGCATTTCAGAAATCGCTATCTCTCCTTCTACAAGGATTACTGTGGAGCCATTCAAGTGGTAGATCGACATTCAGAAACTGGTGCATTATCTGCATGATGCATTTGAATTTTCCTCTTCCAACAGTATCAGGAAATCATATACTCTTTGCATTAAAACATTAAAAAAAATCATGCATATCATATTCATGCATTGGCTTCGGCTAATTTCTTTTTGCAGGATTGTTCCCCAATGGAAATTGCAAATATCCTCGTGAGGATCAAAATCGAAGGATTAGTTCTCAGACGACAAAATTATCCTCTTTTCTACAACACAAGTGGTATACTTGTATGGATCTTAAAAACTGATGGTTTCTCCAATCGAGATTTCTTCCCCAGCAAAATAGTTGTCTTTCAATGGACTCTAATGTCAGCAAAGTTATCAACCGGGAATCCCCAATGAAGTTTTCCACACGCTTTTCTTATGGAGTTTCCCCAGCGAAGCTTAATTTACTCCTAAGTGAGTCTCTTTCAGAAAGGATTACTACAACATTATTCAGGATATTTTCCAAGGTTCTTTCAGACAAGAATTTTCCCAACAAATTTTAGTGGCAGCAACCTCTACAAATTTGCTTCTTTGAGTTGTTCTTAGTAGACCCCATTGAACTGCTGGTGTGTTTATTTCCCCAGTAAGTCTTCAATTAATCAACAAATAAATATCCACCAGGTAGGATGTTTATTCAATCTCAAGATATTTCCCCAACTCAGAAGTTGATACACATATCTGTTTGCTACAACGCATTGTCGGTACGATGCTAGAAAATTGAAGCTCATTACCATAGAAGTTATTCAGTCACAGGTGCTGAACTTAATTCTTCTATCTCCAGTAAAGCTATCTGCATACAAAGTGAAGATTTTGTCAACTCAGAAGTTGTTTAACATGTCTGTACATGTTCATTAAATCTCTCATCAGCAGAAACGTCGGAAACAAGGATTTACCGACTTCATAAACATATATATCACACCAGTGTGCTAGATATTGATTTGTTTATCCCCAGAGAAGTGTATTCTCGGATGCGCTACTGAATTGGTTCTGCTGGTAACTCGGAAGTTACATGGTCAAGACATTCAGCCTGCCATGGCTCCTCGCACCTTCGTGCACAACTATTCTGATATTGTTCTAGCCATATATCTTCGTTAAAGTTTGCGGGTATTCTTTAACTCTTTGGGAATTTTATGAAAAATTCTCAATTATATCTTCGTTAATGTCTGCGGGTATTCCTTAACTCTTTGGGATTTTCTGACAAATTCTTGATCTTATCTTCGTTAAAGTTTGCGGGTATTCTTTAACTCTTTGGGATTTTTCTGACAATTTCTCAATTATATCTTCGTTAAGGTCCGCGGGTATTCCTTAACTCTTCGGGATTTTCTGATAAATTCTCGATCATATCTTCATTAAAGTTTGCGGGTATTCTTTAACTCTTTAGGATTTTCTGACAAATTCTCAATTATATGTTCTTTAAGGTCTGCGGGTATTCCTTAACTCTCTGGAATTTTTGGATAAATTCTCAATTATATCGAATCTTTAATTTATCTTATTTCTTTTCGCTTAAGAAGTGCGGTTAGCTTCTCAAAGGATTTTCGTTAAGACATCCTGTGATGGCTTAATCTATTAAATTTCTTTTCGCTTAAGAAGTGCGTTTCGCTTCTCTAAGCATTTTCGTTAAGGCATCGCTGAGATGACTTAATTTATTTTATTTCTTTTCTCTTGAGAAGTTCGGTTTCCTTCTCATGGCTTTTTCGTTAAGAAATTCTAAGATGGCTTAATCTATTGTTTTATTTTTGCTTGAGAAGTTCAATTTCTTTCTTATAGCATTTTCTTTAAGACGTCCTGAGATGGCTTAATCTATTGTTGTCCTTTTCGCTTGAGAAGTTCAGTTTTCTTCTCATAGCATTTTCATTAAAACCTACTGTTATTGCTCATTTTGGTTACTCGGTTATCCCCAGTGTTGTTGAGATCTCCTGATATTTCTCATTTGGTACTGCTGTGTTAAGGAATTCTGTTGGTGCTTAACAAGTTTATTCTCCTCAAGCATCTCTTCCTTGACTCTGTAGTCAAGATATCTTATTTGCTTTCTTTTATGGCATTAGTATCCCGCATAGGGCAAATTTTTGGGGTTCTTTTGGTATTCAATCCTCTTCCACCTTGAATGTTCGAAAAATTTCAATCTTTCTCACTTATCAGGTTTAAGATGATTGAATAGGGGCAACTGCCGCACCCCAAAATTTGCCTTCCTTATCATGGCTCCTTGGTTCCTTTTGCAAAAGGCAAGGATTTGAAGATGTGGTTCACTTGCAGATTTTTGGACACTTACCTCTCATAGGTTTGACAATCTCCGTCAACTAGAAGTACTATATAAAAAAACAACAGGCTCATGAGTTGATGCATAACTCGCTTGGGTTTAAGGCAATTGACTTATGTATTGATACAAGAGGTCATTTGTATCAATGCATGAGTTATTAGAACTTATGTATTAATGCATGCATTGTATGGACTGGATTTCTGGAATTTAGACTCATACTGAATAAAAATGGTCTTTTTGAGTTCAGAAAGGGTTATGGATCGATGCATGCACATTTGTGTCGATACAAGAAGCAGGTATATGACCAAAATGATACATTTTTGCCACAATTTACACAAGGTTTAAGTTGGCTTCAAGGCTGAGTGTGGTTTTCTATGACTTCATTTTCAAGTTGAGATTATCATTTCTTTTTGTTCTAGGAAACAAGAAATAAAGGACTTGAATTTTGAAACTTGAGATTCTTTTGGTCAAGACTTTTACAATTCCATTTGGTTTCAATTTTCATTCATCAAAATCACATGATTTTTTTTCTTTTGTTCAAGAATACTAATGTTTCAACTTTATTCAACTTTCAATTTCACTTTTTTGAATTTTGTTAAGGAGGGAAACAAATATGAATGCATTACTTTTAGAATTTGGTTTGCACAAATTTTACCAAGAAGTCATTACAAAATCCATAGTTACATTGCTACAAGGGATGACTTAAATTGTCATGAAATACAAGTTTCTCGTACAAAGCTACAAGGATCTTCTAATTCTAAGTTTCTATGAAGTTTTCTTGGCAATTTCCAATTCTTAATCTCTTGCTCCAAACTGTTCATCTCTCGACCTTGTCTTGCTCACCATCGATCATGCCGTGAAACAAAAGGAAAGGAAACAGTTAAAGAATAAAGCAAAGTAATATAAACAGAATTTTTCAAGCAAGTTTTCCTTTCTAACTCATCATTAGGGATTAGAGGCAAGAATCAGGTTAAAGGTTTTCCCATCATGCTTAAAAGGGCCTCAGTCAAAATTATTTTCATCCCTCATCGGTCGTTACTCCCATTGCAAATCATCAAATGTAATACTTGGTTCACAATGCAAGTAAAAGGATCGGTTCACACCAACAAGCTTCATGAACATATTGTTTCAACAAAATCAGATTTTCAAAATGCTCATCATAGGCCTATAAACTTTACTACAAATCAACAAACAAGTAAATTTTCCTTGGTTCACAGTAAAAACAAAAGGAATAGATAAGTTACTGCAAGTTTATCACCACATTCACAGTGCAGTAAAAAACAGAAGGGATAGTATAGAAAATCAGTAACAGCCCAACAAAGGTTCAATTTCACAGAAAAGATAACAGATCAGAAATTTTAAAGCCCATATCAGAAACACAGCCACAGGGCCTGTGAAGCCAAGAATCAGAGAGTCCAGAACAACCACTAAACCCTAATTCTGCCAAGATATAAGGATTGAATGCACAGAAATCATTACCAGCCACTATTCATAGAACCAACCAGAGGCAAAAAACGGCTAACCCTAACCAACTACCATTGTTCACATAAAATACCCAGAAACAACCACAGATAACCAGAAAACCAAATAACAAAAACGATATCAAGCCAGTAAGCCACAAACAGAGAAAAAACCCTAAATATATCATCATATTCCTACATCACTAATCCATTAAGAAATCAATAGAACATCACGTTTTCAGTAGTAAGAAGAAAGAAAGGCAAACCGTTCGAAAGCCAGAAGAAGAAAAAGAAAGGTATTACCGGTTTTAGGGAAGGAGAAGAGATGGTTGCAAGCTCATGGCCACCATCCTCCTCTTTTCTCTCATAACATGCATATACTCACCGCCGTCAAACTCAGAAACCCTAGGATTTCATCACCCTTTCGTTAGACCTAGGTTCAACTTGCGTGAATCATGAGAAACCAAGTACAAATTAGAAGAAAGAAAAGAGAGACGATTTTGAATATAAAAAAATGAGGATCAAAGCTTTTTCCGCCGTGAGCCGTTGCCGTCACCGCTGGAAGGCGATTTCCGGCGCGGCCACCTTTCTTTTTCCGGTGAGACAGAACTAGAGAGAAGGCAGAGCATTAAAAGTTAGAGAGAGAGACATTTCGTTTTTGATTAGGGAGGAATAAACATGTTTTGGTTAATTAACTTTGTTTTTTCCCTTTAATCCGGTGGTGACACTTGTCACCACCCCTTTTGTTTGTTCCTCATGATCCGCTGCTATACACCTTGTGATCCTATGGTGTGCATCTCAAATATCAACCTTCTGATGGAAAGTAAGTGTGGTGTCCGCCGTTCGATCATCATTTCTCCCATCAAACCAGGATCTGACGCGCGTGAATGAGGCCCCTTGGTGGACTTGCTGTTGTGGTTCACACATTACTGTTCAGAGCTTGGGCTTATATATGTTGGGCCAGATTGGATTGCTTCCTCACACCCCCAATTTTTCTGCATAAACATGCCCATTTTCTAAACTCTCATCTTTTAAATTATTTTATTTTATGCAAATGATTTAATTTTGGTTCGATGTATTAAATAATAATTAGTCTATGAAGGTTTTTATTTGACAATTTATCGATTAAACCATTAGTCGATTTTTTATCAAATAAAAAAAGTCTACTCTAATAATTATTTAAATTTCCGATTGTATTGTATGATTATTAACTCATTTATTTGTTTGTGCGGAATTTTCACAATCGTACACTTCGCACACAATCAATATACAATAAATCTGATTTCTTTTGATTGGCTCATAAGCCAATTTCCTAAAGGGTCTCATAGTTAGGGATGGGCATGGCCATCCTCACAAGGTTAATTAAATCCCTTGTTGCTTTGATTGATCATAACCTGAATAAATATTGGTCCACATACCAATTTTCCATGTACAAGGGTCTCATAGTTGGGGATAGGAGCACCTATCCTCACGAGGTTAATTAAGTCCATATACTTAATTAATCATAACCCGACTCCATTTCTCATTTCCTCACGCATCAAACTTCGAAATCCTTTCATAATTAACTTACAAACCTCGATCCAACATCGAGTGCATTTTCAATAATCTTTCACAATAAAAAACCCAAGTATTTAAATCGTTGGTTGCTAGACCAATTGTTTAAATACTTGTGCAAATAAAGTCTTAGTCTTTAAATCTTTGGATGCTAGTCCAATTGTTTAAAGGCTCTTAAAAAACGTGAATTTCATTTCACTTCACTCTTTCATAAGAAAAAACTTTTGGGATGATATACGACTCGTTGAGCATTGAGCTTCTCTTGTTTCTAGTATTTGAATCGTAGGATGCTAGTCCTATTGTTCGGTACTTTTTCACCCACCTTAAAATCAATTCAATTCACTCAACCCTTTTTTCGCTCATATGCGACTATCAAAACTCTTTTCTTACAAAGAGAGTGTAATAGCCATTTCAAATATGAACGAGGACTTAAGCTTTTCAAACAAATTAAACAAGTCCAAGTTCAAGAATTTGAAACGTCTAATGCACAATTTTTCTTATAAAATCAACACAACCAATTTAAAACACTTTTGAGAGGAATTACGGAGTTTTGACTTTCCCATTGCACGAGGGAATACGTAGGCACAAGGTTCTGAAACCGCGGCAAACTCAAAATAATAATAAATAAACCCCATTGCTTTTATTTTTCGATCTTAACTTATGAATTAGCAATTTAACACACACACAAACACTTAGAACTAAATGGGTCTCATCGAGTACGATGGATGTGAGGGGTGCTAATACCTTCCCCTTGCATAACCGACTCCCGAATTCATATCTTTTGGTCACGTAGACTGCCTTATCCATCTTTGTGGGTTTTATCTATATTTCCCCGTTCTTTTTAGGACAAATAAAATTAGGTGGCGACTTCATTGTTTTTAAAACAACCGATGAAAAAACCAGTCATCACCCCAAGCATTCATACATGTTCCATATGGTTCACTGAAGCTGTAGCAATCATCAAACAACTTCTGGAAACACTCCTTCGAAGAATCAGATTTCAACTTGAAGAGGTAATAGCTTGAACTTTGAACTCTTTGATTTTTGAATTCCAGTTCAAAAATTTCTATGCCATCTTGTTTCTTCACCTATGAGGATCATAAACCCTCAATCAATTGCTTAATATGTTGCACAAACACGATTTCACAATCAATTTCAGAATTAGGGTTCTTCATGTTCATACGAAAATTAATCATCTTAGGCTTAAAATAAATAAAATTAAAGGCCATCATCGTGTTCCTGGGCTCTAAACGAGCAAGTTTCATTTTTACATCTTTTGATTTAATCAAGAAACGAGTGAGATAGGAATCAATGAAGATTGAAGGTTAAAGATGAGCCATGTGCGCGTTTTTTCTGTTTTCAAAATTTTCAAATTTTCAGTTTAAAATATATTTAATGGTTTGTTTTTTATTCACGGATGTATAGCCACCCCAGTGGTAGCCAGCGTGCCTCTTAGCCACTTGCCATGCCAAGGTCTAGGGTTCGAATCCCCCTAAGACCTTTTTTTTAAAACTCTTCCTTATTTTCTTCACTTTTCAACTTATTTTCAAAACATTTTCACAACTGGTTTTCAAATATAATCAAATGGAGATGTGTTAATGATAAGCCACACATGTGGCCCAATGGTTAATCTTTTCACCTTTAAGATCAAGGTCCTGAGTTCAAACCTCTCCAAGACCAAAACCAATTTTTTATCACTTGTTTTCTTAAGTTTTTTTAACAAACTTCAACATTTTCAAAAACCAATAAAAACTTCTCATTTTGAGATGCTTTTTTGCAAACTTTTCATTTAATATATCTATTTTATGATTATGTAAAAAAATGCCAAAAAATATTTTCTTTTGATATATTTTCATTAGGTTTAAAATAGACGTTTTTTAGTAATTTAAATACTTTTCAAAAATGTTTTCTTTCCGATTTTCAAACCTTATATTTTCAAAACCTTTTGTGTATATCTTTCACTTTTCAAGTATTTTCAAAACTTTCAAAAACATCTCAATTGACTTACGCACCTCTTTTCCATGATCGATTTGGTTAATCTTTGAAAATACAAACCGAACTAGGTTTTTCCTCGAATTTCTTTTGAATTCAAAATCAAATTGATCATGGGCCTCCCTCACGGTGTAAGTCCGAACCCTTTTTATGTACATATTTTATTTCTTGTACATATCAACCCTCATATGTACATATTTAATTTCCTTGTACATATCCACCCTTTTGTGTACATTTTCAATTCCTTGTACATATTCAATCATCTTCGTAAATATTCAAGTACAATTAGCTTTGTTCCGCTAATTTTTATTCACTTGGTTATACACCAATTCTATTGGTATTAAGAGGAGCATTATTCCCGGTGAAATAGCTCTTAAACCAATGAGCCTCCCTTAAGGTGTAAGTCCCACTCCTTTGTATATATCCAAGTATACTAGCTTATCCGCTTGTTTTAAACACTTGTTTATATATTGCTTTCACTCCTTTGTATATATTCAAGTTACACTAGCTTTTATTTGCTTGTTTCGTACACTTGTTTATATATTTCCTTCATAAAACTCCTGTGAATTCACACACACAGTTTGTCATATATATACTTGTTCATATACTTGTTCATGTTTATTTATGTCATAACAACTAGTATAACAACTAGGTTCCCTAGAGCCTCCTCTTGGGATTTGTACAAGATAACTCACCTGTTGAGTTAACCTCCCCTTGGGCTTCATACAAAAGAACTCCCCTGTTGAGTTATCCTTCTCTTGGTCTTCGTACAAATGAACTCCCTCGTTGAGTTTAGCCTTCTCTTGGGCATCATACAAGAAAAAAACTTGGAAATCTCTAATAGCCTCCTATTGGGCTTCCAATACAAAGAATCACCTTCATTAGGATAGAACCCTAAGAGTATGATTTCCTGGTGAAATCACTCATGAACCCTAAGAGTATGATTTCCCGGTAAAATCACTCTTAAAGCCAAGCCAGCCATACCCTATAGCCTACTCTTGGGATTCATACAAGGACCCTCGATGTCCCTCGGATAGCCTCCTCTTGGGCTTACAATACAAGGACCCGCGGGCTTCTTAAAAGCATCCTCCTAATCAATAATTAATTTCTCCTAGAGATTTAGACATGTATCATCTCTATGAAAGAAGTATCTCATCTATAGCATCACATACAAATCAAACCTTTTTTTTCAAATCAACACTTTTTCAAATCAAACACTTTTTCAAATAAAACATCTTTTAATTGTAAGTGGTAACGCTTGTACACTCAAGCAAAACGTCCAATGCTTACAATGACAGATACAAACATTTTTCAAACATCTTTCTTAACTTGTAAGTGGTAACGTTTGTACACTTAAGCAAAACACCTAATGCTTACAATGAAAGATTTAAACAATCAAATCTTCAAAAATGTATGTGATGAAATAGATTAGATACATTTTTCATTAAGATGACACTTGTCGTTGTCTCTTAACATTTTTGCTTCCACTAGCACTGTTAAGGACCAAATTGTAGGTATTTTGTACATGATTTTGTGGTCCTTAATAATATCTTTTTATATAATTAGTAGTATTTATCCTAGTATTTTGGTTTAATTATAATTCTATTTAGTTTTTGTTCATAATATATTATTTTACTTATTTTACTTTTAATTGTAGGTTTTTATTGATTAATTCTCCCAAGCTTGGATTCAAGGACACTTGAAGAGCTCTAGGGATGATTCTTTTTTAAGATATTTTTGGATGAAGGAATCATGCTATAGGTCGCGCTCAGCGCGGTTGCAGCATGAGCGCGCTCAGCGCGACTTAACCGCGCTTAGCTCGGTCTGCGAAAATCAGAAAAAGGACAGACCCATGCTTTCACCTTTTGGCCACCAACCCATCACTTCCAGCTGATTTTTTGGCTTGTAAAAGGGTGAAACTACACTTCATCATAATCACTTTCATCTTTGTAAAATTAGGGCAAGAATTGTAAAGAAAAAACCATAGTTTTTCTTCTTAATTTTCTCATGTTCATCATCTCTACCAACAATCTTGAGAGCAAAGCAACCATGGAAATGAGTGGCTAAGTTCTTTTTGTGTCAAGATTAGAGGTAGTTGATCTAACTAGTATGTATTTCTTTTAATCCATTTGTGCATGAACATGGTTGATGATTAATATAGTTGAATATCTTTGTTCTTCATCTTTATGCTTTGAGTCTTGCTTGGAAAAGAATACTTAAAAGTAGACATAGGATATTCATCCACTAATGAACAAATGCTAGGGATAGATTTGTGTGTTAGTGTTTACAAATATTGAACTTAATGCTTATCATGTTAATAGTTGTAGTGAGGGATCATGCAAAGATTAACATGATAACATTCACAATCTTGGTGGGAAATCTACAAGATTGAGAGGATATGTATTTATAGAAATCATCTACTATGTTCATCACTTGATTAATTGAATATGTATGAAACTAGATCAATGAAACTAATCTTGACATGCTTCCATAATTTGAAAACAAACTCCAACTCTCTTGAATCCAAACCATAACTCTCTTTTGAAAACATTGATTTAGTTATTTGTTTGGAAACTCATGGTACTAGTAGATTAGATAACAAACCCTTTGGTTACATAATCTTAAAATACACTTTCCTATTGAAAGACTACAATATACACCAATCCCTGTGGAATCGATAATTAAAAATACTTGTTTGCGGATAAAACCTACAACAAAATGGCGCTGTTGCCGGGGATTGGCGTTTGATATTGCTAGTATCGCAATAGTTGTGTGTTTTAAGACATTTTCTACTAATCTCTCTTTGTTTCTTTTGTGTGGCTAGACTTTTTCAGGAATTAGTTTATACGAGGAAGTATTCCGGCCGATCAACTCCTTTTCGATCCCGAAATTGAAAGGACAACTAGAAGACTTAATAGTAGTGCTAAAAGAAGAAAAAGACAAGTTAGGCAAAGGCAAGAAAGAGGAGAAAGAGGAGAAACATCTACTTCTTCAACACCACCCGTGTTAGGAGAAGTCACCACTATGGCGGAGAATCAACCACAACCACCACGGGGGACGTGTGTCAATAGCCCTCGTTACACCGCTCAATTTGCTCGACAAGCAAATGCAAGGGTCACGGAAATGAAGACGGGCTTGCTTCAACTTCTTTATGCAAGTCCATTTCATGGCCATGATCATGAGGATCCTTACACCCACCTTACTAAGTTCTATGAGATCGCGGGAGCGGCTGGGGCTCCGGAAGACCAAGAAGAGCAATACTTTCAAAGGCTCTTCCCTCATTCTCCAGTGGGGAAGGCAAAAGATTGGTATCTAGACCAATTGCAAGAGACCATGACAAATTGGAATGTTTTGGAAGAAAAATTCCTTGAAAGATTTTTCCCTCAATCACGTTTCATGGAGGCAAAGACCACAATCTCGGTATTTTCACAAGGAGTAAACGAGCCTTTGAATCGGGCTTGGGAAAGGTACAAGTCTATGCTTAGGAAGTGTCCTAGCCATGGTTTTGACGAGCTCACCCAAATTCATATTTTCCGAAATGGTCTCCAACCTCAACACAAATTGTTGTTGGATGCTACGGCGGGAGGTTCTTTGATGGCAAAAACACCATATGAAGCAATCCAAATAATTGAGAAGATGGGGAGGAATGATCACCAAACTCAACATGATCAAGGAGGTGTACAAGTGAAAACGGGAGTTCTAGAAATTGGCTCGAGTCACGAAGCACATGTGGCGCAAAACAAATTGTTTGCGAAACAAGTTGAAGAATTGACAAAAAAAATGGCTAGACTCCCTCAACAAATCATGGAGTTACAAGGAACATCAAGCAAGCAAGCTCACCAAATAGCTTGTTGTGAATTGTGTAAAGGGGATCATAAAACCGGATTTTGTCCTCCGAAAAATAAGGAAGCAAACTATATGGCCAACCAAGGGCAAGGATACCAACAAAGGGCTCATTACCCTTATCAAAATCAAGGCCAAGGTTACCAACAAAGGGGTAACCAAGGTTATCAAGGCGGGTGGAGACAAGACAACAACAATCAAGGAAGGCAAAATCCATATCAAACTCAAAATCAAAATCAAACTCAACCACAAAATCAACCTCAAAATCAAGTGAGATCTTCCAACATTCAAGACACTCTAGCTAAATTTATGCAAGCTTCTATGGCTAATCAAAAGAGCACAGAGGCATCTATCAAGAATTTGGAAACTCAAATGGGGCAACTAGCCAAGCAACTTTCCGAACAAAATGCTTCGACATCATTTTCCCCAACTACGCAAGCAAATCCTAAGGAGCATTGCAAAGCTATTACAACTAGAAGTGGTAGAGTTTGTGATGAGAAAAGGAAAGTGGTTGAAAGGAAAAAGAAAGTTGTGGAGAAGGATGAAGAAGTAGTAGTGGAGGAAGAGGTAGTTGAAAAAGATGATGAGGTTGTAGTTGAAAAAAATGATGATGTTGACGTGGAGGATGACTTAGTTGAAAATGAGGTGTTAGTTGAAAATGAAAAGGAGAATGGTGTAGTTGAAAAGGAGAAAGTAGAGGAAAAGAAGAAGAAAATGAGAAAGGGAAAAGAGAAGGAAGTAACTTATCCATTAAGAAGCTTACCATATCCTCACCTTCCTTCTAAAAAGGATGATGCAAAGCACTATGCTCGGTTTATGAATATTTTTAAGCAATTGCAAATTAATATTCCATTCACCAAGACATTAGAGCAAATGCCCAAATATGCAAAATTAATGAAGGATATATTGACAAAAAAGAAGCGGTACACGGATCAAGAAACCATAATGGTGGATGCAAGTTGTAGTGCAATAATTCAACGCACTATTCCAAAAAAAGAAAGTGATCTGGGGCGTGTAACTTTGCCCGTTACCATTGGGGATGTATATGTCGGAAAAGGATTAATTTATTTGGGATCAAGTATTAATTTGATTCCATTATCCTTTGTGAAGAGGTTGGGGGAGATTGAATTAAAGTCTACAAAAATGACGTTGCAATTGGCGGACAAGTCTATTACTCGCCCGCATGGTGTAGCTCTAGACTTGTTGGTAAAAGTGGACAAATTCTTTTTCCCGGTTGATTTTGTTGTGATAGATATGGAGGAAGACGTGGATGCACCTCTAATTCTTGGAAGACCATTCATGAAGACGGCTAGAATGATGATTGACATTGATGATGGCTTAATGAAAGTGAGAGTTCAAGATGAAGAGATTTGCTTTAATCTTTTTGAAGCAATGAAGCATCCAATTGATAAGAAAGATTGTTTCAAGATTGATGTTATTAAGGAGGAAACTCAAGAAGTGAATGATGATGATGATAGTCGAGAACTTGAGGAGTGTTTGGAAGGAATGTAGATTTCAAAGGAAATGCACCCATGGGAGGAAGAAGAGGAAATTTTGACCAAGGATCCAAAAGATGAAGAGCCAAAACTTGAGTTGAAAGATTTACCATCTCATTTGAAGTATGTGTTTCTTGAGGAGGGAGGTAAAAAACCCGTAATCACATTGTCGGAGAAGGAGGAGGAAAGCTTAATTCAAGTTTTGAAATCTAACAAAAATGCGATTGGTTGGGTTTTAGCCGATTTGAAAGGCATAAGCCCAACCTATTGTATGCATAACATCATGATGGAGGAGGAGTACAAGCTGGTAGCCCAACCTTAGAGGCGTTTGAATCCGGTGATGAAGGAAGTAGTTCGGAAAGAAGTAGTGAAGATGTTAGAAGCGGGAATGATTTATCCGATTTTAGATAGTACTTGGGTGAGCTCGGTGCATGTGGTTCTGAAAAAAGGAGGGTTGACGGTTGTGTCGAATGATAAGGATGAATTAGTGCCCACAAGAAAAGTGACGGGATGGAGAATGTGCATCGACTACCGAAGGCTCAACAAAGCAACGAAGAAGGATCACTTTCCTCTTCCATTCATGGACCAAATGTTAGAAAGGCTTGCGGGACAACAATACTATTGTTTCTTGGATGGTTATTCGGGGTACAATCAATTATCGGTGAATCCGGAAGATCACGAGAAAACGTCTTTCACATGTCCTTTTGGAATATTCGCGTATAGGCGTATGCCTTTAGGCTTATGCAATGCGCCGACAACATTTCAAAGATGCATGCAAGCTATATTTTCCGATTTGATTGAGAAAACAATTGAAGTTTTGATGGATGACTTTTCCGTCTTTGGAGCGTCATTTGATTTATGCTTGGAAAATTTGAACACCGTCTTGAAGAGGTGTGTGGATACCAATTTGGTCTTGAATTGGGAAAAATGCAATTTTATGGTGACCGAGGGGATTGTCCTTGGCCACAAGATATCTTCAAGAGGAATCAAGGTCGATAAAGCAAAAATTGATGTGATCGAGATGCTTCCCCACCTACCAATGTCAAAGGCATTCGGAGCTTTCTAGGACATGCGGGATTCTATCGAAGATTCATCAAAGACTTCTCAAAGATAGCTAAGCCTTTGAGCAACTTGCTCAACAAAGATAAGTCCTTCTTGTTTGATAAAGATTGTTTATTGGCTTTTGAAAAATTGAAAGAAAATTTGATAAATGCACCCATAATCACCGCGCCTAATTGGAAACTTGATTTCGAATTGATGTGTGACGCTAGTGATTATGCGGTGGGAGCCGTGCTTGGCCAAAGGAAGAACAAAATTTTCCATGCTATTCATTATGCGAGCAAAGTTTTGAACGATGCTCAAATTAATTATGCAACAACCAAAAAAGAGTTGCTCGTAATTGTATATGTATTGGAAAAGTTTCGTCCTTACCTTATTGGTTCAAAAGTTGTGGTTTTCACGGATCATTCCGCGATAAAATATCTGCTTACCAAACCGGACTCTAAACAAAGGTTAATCCGATGGATTCTTCTTTTGCAAGAATTTGATTTAGAGGTCCGAGATAAAAAGGGTTCGGAGAATTTGGTAGCAGATCATTTGTCTCGCTTAGTGAACGTGAAAATTACGGACAAGGAAAAAGAAGTGAAGGAGGAGTTTCCGGATGAGAAGTTATTTGCAATCCAAGAGCGGGCCGTGGTTTGCCGACATGGCAAATTACAAGGCCGTGGGATTAATGCCGGAGGATTTGACTTGGAATGAGAAGCGGAAATTCTTAGCCGATGCTAAGTATTATGTGTGGGACGAACCTTACATTTTTAGGTTGAGTAGCGATGAGTAGCGATGAGTAGTGATGAGGAAGCCAAAAACATTCTTTGGCATTGTCACAATTCTCCTTGTAGGGGACACTATAATGGATTGCGAACGGCCACCAAAGTCCTACAATCGGGATTTTATTGGCCTTCGCTATTCAAAGATGCTTATGCTCACGCTAAGTCTTGTGATAAATGCCAAAGAAGTGGCGGTATAGGAAAAAGAGATGAAATGCCTTTGAACAACATGTTGGAAGTGAAGGTATTCGATTGTTGGGGGATTGATTTTGTCGGTCCATTTCCTTCGTCGTTTTCAAATGAATATATTCTTGTGGCTGTTGATTATGTATCTAAGTGGGTGGAGGCCATTGCTTCACCTAGGGCCGACGCCAAAACCGTTATCAAATTTTTAAAGAAAAACATTTTTTCTCGGTTTGGTGTGCCTAGGGTGCTCATTAGTGATGGCGGGTCGCACTTTTGCAATACATTGTTACAAAAACTTTTGAAACAATACGATTTAAAGCATAAGGTGACAACTCCCTATCACTCACAAGCGAATGGTCAAGCCGAAGTGTCAAACAGAGAGATCAAAAAGATTTTGGAAAAAATTGTTTCGGGTTCTCGAAAAGATTGGTCCCAAAAATTGGATGAAGCTTTATGGGCGTATCGAATCGCCTATAAAGCTCCTATCGGAATAACCCCGTTTCAGGTTGTTTATGGCAAAACTTGTCACCTCCCGAGAGAGATGGAGCACAAAGCATTATGGGCTCTCCGATTCTTGAATTTCGATCCATTTTTGGCGGGTGAAAAGAGAAAAATACAACTCGTTCAATTGGATGAAATGCGAGAGGGAGCATACCATTCCAACCGGAGGTACAAAGCAAAAGTTAAAGTTTCTCATGATAAGAAGATAAAGCTTAAGGAATTTCGACCGGGGCAAAAGGTTCTCTTGTTTAATTCCCGGATGAGGCTTTTTCCGGGAAAACTCAAAACAAAGTGGTCCGGTCCGTTTCTAATCAAAGAAGTGAAAGAGTATGGTGCCATTGTTTTGCAAGATATAGAAGGGACGAAAGAATGGAAAAGTTGAAAGGTATGTTGGCGAGATGTGAGCCGCGACATAGCGAATCCATTTTCTTGAATGATCCTTGATCATTCCAAACCGTCGAGCTTCACCGACGTTAAACAAAGCGCTTGTTGGAGGCACCCAACATTGTAAGTATTCTTCATCGAACTCATTTTAACCAAGACAAACGTCAAATTCTTGTTTTTGAAAATTCAAATTGCAGACCGCTTAGCGCATTTTGGCCCATCCGGCAAAACTTTCGCGCATGGTAGGGTCGCTTAGCGCTCGAGATTTTTAAAAAAAATATTTTTCCAAAAAACCGGATTTTTGAGGCCCATTGGGTGGCCTGGTTCATTTTAAATAGGTTAAGGTTTAGTTTAAACCCTTTTTCACTATTTCCTCTCAAATTTTCACTCTCTCAAAAACCCCAAAATCCTCAACCAAAAATCAACAAGTTTGTGCAAAATTTCTTTGTCTAATCGTCTCTCCAAGCATCTGAGTAAGTGTTTCTATGTTGTTCTTCGTTAAATTTCGTCAAATTTCGCTGTTTAGGATAGATTTTGAAAACCCAGGTTTAGGAATTTTTTATTTTTCTCTTAGGATTAGGTTGTTTAGATGATAGAGAAGGTTTAGAATAGGCATTTCGCTGCTAGTAGGTTTGTTTTTGTGGAAAAAATTACTTTTCTAAGAATTTTTCGAAATCATGAGGCTTCGCGCTTACGGTCTGCAGAATTTTGAAAAATTCTTCTGCTGTGTTTTTGTGTTTTCCGATTAGTAGTAATGCTTTGGTTGGTTAATTTGCACTGCTGTTTGCATGAATTTTCACTAATGGACACCTCGGTGTCACTTTTCCGTTTATTTTTGTGTTGATTTTCAGATGGCACCTAAAAGACAAAGAGTTTCTTCCGCTAGAGCCGGGTCATCTCGGTCACTTCCTTTCGATGGAGATCGCTTCCGGGGGCCTGCTCAGGAAGCTAGATACAAAGAGCTCAAGGAGCGGAATATTTGAATGGAGAGAATTATCCGCCTCCGGGAGCATGGTCACTATGCAACGCCCGATGCTATTCTTTCTAATTACGGGTTGGGTGTTCTTTGTGAGCCACAGACGAAGGTGAATGTGGAGCTTGTGCGGGAGTTCTACGCAAATGCAATTCTGGCCGAAGGGCAAGACTTTCCTTTCACTTCATTGAGGGGGAAGTGGTTTCTTTCTCGCACCGCCATCAACATCTATCCGGCATCAACCGACAGCCCGGAGGATCGACATCTACCACGACCACCTGGCTCGTGGTAACTGGGATCATGCTATGCTGAGGAGGAAACTTTATTTGTCCGGGCACTCATATGAATTGAATTTGGGCAACCATTGAAATTAACAGTCCGCCTAAAGACTAGTGCTCGAATCGATGTGGTGGCTCAGATAATCTGAGACCTCGGCACACATCTTCGATTCCCATGGAGACGGCCGCCGATCGCTTATATGCTCGATGAGGAGCAAATTGATTTTGGTCGGCTTATTGCAAATGAGTGAAGAGGGTCAGAGTTATACCTCCGGGGAGCGTATCAAGTGTGCCCTTAACTTATCCTCGGCCGACGAAAAGGGAAGGGTTGTCTTTCCGATGGGGCATGTTAATATTGATGGGGTCATTGATGATTCCTATTGTGATCGTTATTGCGAGCCACGATGATAACTCGCTGCCAGTCGTATGCCGGGCACTTCCTCGCCATCCATCGAAGAATGGAACCGAGATGCATCTCGCTCATCAGAGAGCATTCATGTTTATGTACGAGAGCATGGAGCACCTTGCTATGCAGATCAGAGAGCCGGGGGTGAACCACTTCACTCGCACGGGCGAGCAACTTAGTGCTTATGCTGGTTGGCCCGGGGTCGGGCCAAATATAGAGGAGGAGGTGGGCGATGCCGATGGTGATGATCAGAGTGAGGATGATGGAAAGGGTAGTTCTGATTCTGATTCTGGGTCTCCTGGAGATTCTATCCTCGAGGCTTCAGACTGTTCTTTTATTTTCTTGTTTTTATTTTACTTTCAGTACTTTTTAGTTTTAGTTTTTATTTTCGCATTTTAGTTTAAACTTTTGGATTTTGTTGGTTGCCATCCATTTTTGGGGATAGACTTGTAATTCCAATTGATATTTTGTAGGCATGGAGCCTAAGTACTTTTTAGTTTTAAACACCATTTTGGGGTGTCTTTTATTTTATTTTAGTTTGTTTTAGTTGTTTTATTTTATTTTTATTTTGTTCTATCTTATTTTTATTTTTTAGAGTATAGGTTATTTATTTTGAAATGTATTTCTTTTGGTTTGTCCGATTTTTCAACGGTTCTCCAAAGCAAGTAAGTGTGTTTCACCAAAGTGATGGTGATGATAAAATTCTCGACTCAATCCACAAATAAGGTACATATTTAATCGTTTTGTAGAATAATAACATGTCTATGAAATTTGTGCTTTATGCAAATATCTTGGCATGTACAAAAATTTTGTGTTCACATTCGAATCATTAGGACTTAAACCACATAGGTGAGAAACTTCCACTTTTTACCAAATATAGAGTGTCTAATAGTTTTGTTAACTCGTTTGATTCATGCTTAATCTTTACTTGTTTGTGATAATTTGGAAACTTAGAGATGATCAAGGCAATTTTTGTGCATTATGAGAAAAACCATCAATTCCAAAAGGGCTTCAACTAACCGTGAGTGAGTGAATCCTTGTGAACCCTTTTGAGATTAAATAGTATTTGTAGGATGAATTTATCAAATCAACTAATTGTTAAGTAGGCCACTTAATAGTTGTTGATAATCTTTGAAAAATTCAATGATAATTCATTTTATAAATTTTTCTTGTTTGTGAATACCAATCCTTTTTGTTAATTAACCCTTGAAGAGCATGTTCTTGAATAAAAAAGGATTGATATAAATGAAGTTGGGGAGGTGGATCAAAAAGAACATAGAATTGATGGCACAATGATCCGAAAGAAAGAAAAAGAATAGAGAAAAGAAAAATACAAAAGAAGAAAAATTTGTATATGAAAAGAAAACAAAAGAAAAGAAAAAAGAGGATCATTGTGTGAAAAAGGAAAGAGTTGTGAATAATAAGAATGAAGTGGGAATCAGTTTGTGTAATGCTCTTCATTTTCTTTTACCCAATTCGTTTCAATGGCTTTGTACTTAAATATCCCTTGTTTCTGACCTAAGCCAAGTTACAACCTTGAAAGTCCTTAGTGATCTTTGTTTCCATTTTATCATTTAACTTGTTTCGATGAACGCATGAATTATTCTGGATGTGCATAACCATTAGTGAGAGTGTTTAGTCCTTTGTGAATATGCATTTTGTTCTTCATGAAATTTGAAGAAATGATTAGGTGATTCAAGTGTGAACATATCTTTTATTTTGTTACATGAGTTGATATATTGTGTTTAGAACTTAATTCATAGCCATGTTGTGTTTCGAAGATGCGATCGATGTGTGCTTTTGCCGGGTATGTCGAGTTTGAACCATTATTCTTGTGTGAGTTTGCATGCTTGCATTTTGTTCTTCTTGCTTTGTGAGATTATTGACTTTTGTTTGGGGACAAACAAAGAAGTAAGTTGGGGAGAGTTGTTAAGGACCAAATTGTAGGTATTTTGTACATGATTTTGTGGTCCTTAACAATGTCTTTTTATATAATTAGTAGTATTTATCCTAGTATTTTGGTTTAATTATAATTCTATTTAGTTTTTGTTCATAATATATTATTTTACTTATTTTACTTTTAATTGTAGGTTTTTATTGATTAATTCTCCCAAGCTTGGATTCAAGGACACTTGAAGAGCTCTAGGGATGATTCTTTTTTAAGATATTTTTGGATGAAGGAATCATGCTATAGGTCGCGCTCAGCGCGGTTGCAGCATGAGCGCGCTCAGCGCGACTTAACCGCGCTTAGCTCGGTCTGCGAAAATCAGAAAAAGGACAGACCCATGCTTTCACCTTTTGGCCACCAACCCATCACTTCCAGCTGATTTTTTGGCTTGTAAAAGGGTGAAACTACACTTCATCATAATCACTTTCATCTTTGTAAAATTAGGGCAAGAATTGTAAAGAAAAAACCATAGTTTTTCTTCTTGATTTTCTCATGTTCATCATCTCTACCAACAATCTTGAGAGCAAAGCAACCATGGAAATGAGTGGCTAAGTTCTTTTTGTGTCAAGATTAGAGGTAGTTGATCTAACTAGTATGTATTTCTTTTAATCCATTTGTGCATGAACATGGTTGATGATTAATATAGTTGGATATCTTTGTTCTTCATCTTTATGCTTTGAGTCTTGCTTGGAATAAGAATACTTAAAAGTAGACATAGGATATTCATCCACTAATGAACAAATGCTAGGGATAGATTTGTGTGTTAGTGTTTACAAATATTGAACTTAATGCTTATCATGTTAATAGTTGTAGTGAAGGATCATGCAAAGATTAACATGATAACATTCACAATCTTGGTGGGAAATCTACAAGATTGAGAGGATATGTATTTATAGAAATCATCTACTATGTTCATCACTTGATTAATTGAATATGTATGAAACTAGATCAATGAAACTAATCTTGACATGCTTCCATAATTTGAAAACAAACTCCAACTCTCTTGAATCCAAACCATAACTATCTTTTGAAAACATTGATTTAGTTATTTGTTTGGAAACTCATGGTACTAGTAGAGTAGATAACAAACCCTTTGGTTACATAATCTTAAAATACACTTTCCTATTGAAAGACTACAATATACACCAATCCCTGTGGAATCGATAATTAAAAATACTTGTTTGCGGATAAAACCTACAACAAGCACATAAGTGGGAACTACGATTGCTCTTACTTTATCAACCTCTCTTTGAGAATATGTAGGCACAAGGTCTCACCCTTGGAGAGCATACTTCTTTCTCCCTCAAACCAAACAAACCTTAGTTCCCTTAGATACGAGCTACAGATGCTCTGATTTCCACTAAGGGATATGTATGCAGAAGATCCCAATGATCTTTGGGAGCGTAATAATTATAACAAAACTTAGGTTCCTGCCTAACCTACCTTTCTTAAATCCCAAAGGAGAAACTTTCCCGAAATAGCGTAGCAAATACAACACAGAAACATACAAAATATGCATAAAAAAGTTCCTATAGAAAACTATAGATATATAGGGTGCTAATACCTTCCCTTTATATAACAAAACCCCTTACCCTGGTCTCTCCCTAATGCGTTGTGTCTAGTTCACGCTAGTCGCATCGCATACCATATTTAGGGTATTTCAAAAGAGTAAATCATTTTGAGCCTGAGATTCGAATTCCGATTCGATTCCCTCGTTCGTCACTTTTTACCGCGAACAATACATATAATGGAAGAGTTCTCTAAGCTACTTGGGATACCCATTCTTGATCAGATATCTTTCACCGGTTCAAAAAGAGTTCTGAGGTTTGAATACATTGCAACATATTTACACCTAAAGCGATCAGACATTGAAGCTTATTAGGAAACGAGAAGTGGAGTTAAGGGTTTGCTTTATAAGTTTCTGATAAAGAAGGCTCGAGAATTCTTGAAGGTCGTGAGTTTCCATGCTTTCAAAGATATTTTAGCTTTACTAATCTATGGTTTGGTGCTATCTCCTAATCCGGATGAATTCGTAGACGTGAGCGCTATCAAGATATTCCTCACTCATAGTCCGGTGCCTACTTTGCTTGGAGATATTTTGCATTCTCTTCACACTCGTACTATGAAGAGATAAGGGACTCTCATGTGTCGCATACCTTTATTATCCAAGTGGTTTATTTTTCACCTTCCTTGATTAGTGATGAAGAATGAACAAAGTTTGAAATGGTCTCAAAGGTTGATGACACTCTCTCATTCAAATATCCGTTGGTGTCTCTACTCTCAAAAAGACTTCACTTTCATTGAGTGTTGTGGGTAATTCCCCAATGTGCCACTCCTTGGCATAAGGGGAGGTATCACTTACAATCATTCTTTAGCTTTACATCAGTTTGGTTATGGTCCTCATGACATACTTATCCAAGGTATTGTATTTGATTACGACAATGATCTCCAAGGTTACCGTCAAAGATTTGTACACGCATGGGCATGGTGAAGAAAAATGATACCAAGACTTTGGGTCATAAAAATTACATTCTTTGGGAACCTTACCTCAAATGGGTGTGGGCTCGTGCTCAAAATCTCATGATGCCATATGCTGCTATTCTACCACTAATTATGGAACCTGTTGCTGGAGGCGATGAATCTTATACCATTCTTCATCCAGATATGCCTACCGATTTCAAAGAATTGAAGAGATCCTGGATTCAACTTAAAGAAGAAAAGGATACCTTGAAGCTCAGTGCTATGCAAGCTAGAAAAGAGTATTAGAGCTGATGAAACTACTTCACGAGGAACAAAGCATTAACACCAACGTCAACACAAAGAGGAAACGTCCATGGGAGGCCTAAACACTAGGAGTTTACTTTATAATTGAACTTTCTTTTGTATTCACTAATTTTAGTAATGAAAAGTTTTTCCTTGTTGTTAACCAAATTTAAATTCCTAAGGTCCTTGAAAACATTGCATAACATTGCATATCATAGCATATCCTTCCATAACAGGTACTCCGAAGACCGATTTTCTTATCCTCTCGTTGTTTATTTAAGCAAAATTGAATCTCGAACCAACTGTCAAAGATCTCCAAGCTCAGAACGCTCAATTACAAGAGATGTTCTTAAACCTGTCCAAACTGCAAGGCATACCGTCTAAAGTGACAAGTTTGGGCGGAGAAGCTTTCATTCATTTGAATTTTCAGTTGTAATTTCTTTTGTTTGCCTAAACATTTATCGTTATGTCAAAACTTTGGCTTTTCACATTAATGCATTGCACATGTTTGTCTTGAAATAATCCATTCTTCTCACTATATTTAAACCGTGTTTCTTACTTTTTATGATATTCAACTCTCGTTAAAGCGGTAAGCCTTTAGAGGGAGGATGACGAAGACGATACCATAATTTGATACAATATGCTTTTGAACAGACTGTGCTAACGATGTACAGACATTGTTTCAATTCCTAAATAGTGGAGTTATAAGGAAGTTAATCCATAGTCAACCCCTTTGAGCTTAAGAAGTAGAAGTTTTATTTTTTACGCAAACTGAAACCCTTAATCATAACCTGGGGCAGGGTAGTTTCTCAATTAATTTAAATGTGTAGTCAATCACAAGCCTATCCTTCATACACGACAAGTAGTGTCGAAGATATACTTCTAAATCAAAGACCGGTGATGGCTCCCCATAACCATTAAATCAGGCAGTCATTATCTATCAAAAGAAAAGCTCGCTAAGTCAAAAACCTATGAAGGAGACTTAAGAAAAATTGAGACATCCCACTGACTGTAATCTCAAAATAAACAGTTCAGGCAAAAGTTAGGGATAACAAAGTCAAAAAAAGGTCAGTACAAACCCTCAACAAAAGAAAAATGTTACAAAAAATGGTGATGGCCTTTTCAAATAAACCTCTGGTTCCAGAGCCATCACCAAATACCAGTGCTGCAATTCCAAATTCTTTTGGAACTTAAAAGTGCATAATTAACTGAATATAGGACTGAAGAACATCATGGAGAACGGATTGGGTACAAATAAATTTTGAGGCATTTTCCTTTGTTTCTTAAACCGTGAACCATGCCACGTTACAACCCTTAAAAGTCCTAACTGAAGCATGGATTAATTTGAAAGTGTACTATTACAAAATGGTATCCTGACTTCTATAAGGCTTACTATAAATCCTGAGTTGATATCATATTCTTACAATTTTTTTACTAAAAAAAATACATTTTTTTACTAAAAAAAATACATTTTTTAGAAACTCAAGATAGACAGAAGTTTTGCATTTTAATACCACTGTTTGCATATGACTAAATGTTTAACAACAGAGAAACTCGCATGACGAATATTCAATGAATGAAGATCCTCCCAATGGATAGAATTACTACAGATGATGTGTCAAAGAGAAATACACTTCCAGTAATAAGCCTTTCTAATCAAGGGGCATGACATGCTATCATCTAATTCATCTGGGGCAATCAGGTCAAGACTTAGAGTGTCTCTCAAAAGTGCTGAATAGCCAGGGGTAGATCTACATCTGAATCACTTGGGGCATGTTACATTGATCACAAATTTTAGCAAAAGCCATTGAGTTACTCATCTGTGTCAGTAGTTTCAGATGGTGTCAGTATCACTCTTCCATAACATTCCTCAGCAAACTACCTGAGAAGGTCAAGACTATTAGAAGTTCTTAATTCGGTGGTTGACTAGTAACTTCAAGCGTCAAGTATACCAGGATATTGATCCTAGGAGCAGATAAACTCCCACATATAAATGGCCATGTATGGTTAAGAAAATATTTTTCGGCAGTGCTACAACACTTACCACCATGGACAACAAAGAATTTCTGCACTCTGTGAACGCGGACATAGTAAAAAAATACTACACATAAACGAGACCCGCTAGGTTGACTGGCCTAGGCAAAAATAAGGGCATCCCGACGAACCAAAAAGGTTCGGGAAAAAATAAGGGATATATATATATATAAAAGAATTGCACACCCGACAAGTCGAAAACATGAAAAGCCGGCTTGGGCAAATAAATGGTATCCCGGTGGACTAAAAACCCGAAAGGATGGTCCAAGCAAAAATTAGGGATTAAAGCATGTGATTATGTTCCGTTGGATCATCTACTTACATACCATATTGTTATCAACTTCAAGTTCAAATGGTACAAATCAGTATAGTCACTTTCTTCTGACAGCAAGAAATAACAGTTATTACAGACTCTAGGAGTCCGAATAATGATTCAAGTTACCAACACATCCCTATAGAGTCAGTTTCACAGAAATATTCCCACTGAATAATCTCTATAATCCTCGCAGAGCCATCACTCCCTCGATAGAGACAAATCTCCCCAACAAGATTATTACACCATCATATCCCCAACATGATCATCATCTCTAGTAGAGTCCCTCGACATGTAAAATGGTCTGACTATTTCCCCATCATACGATGAAGACATCCTCAACACGGCCTATAGAATTTAATTCCCCAACATAATTTATTTCTCCAAATCTGACAATATCCTCTTCCCTAGCCGAGCTTCATCCTACTTCATCATCCCAAGCTCAACATTCAAACATCAAACTCGCACCATTTATCCCATAGGTTGTGATAAATATGCAAGATCAACTCTCAACTTATTATGTTAGTCCCCTAAGCAGTAATGGGTTGCTTCTGATCAAATCACGTTAGTCCCCGAGCGATGGTTGATCGATTATCTACGTCTATTCTTGTTACATTAGTCCCCGAGCAGTAGCAAGTCAACTTTCAATATTATCACGTTAGTCCCTGAGCAGTGATTATCTGCGTCTATTCTTGTTATATTAGTCTCCGAGCAGTAGCAAGTCAACCTTCAACTTATCACGTTAGTCCCTGAGCAGTGATTATCTATGTTTATTCTTGTTACATTAGTCCCCGAGCAGTAGCAAGTCAACTTTCAACTTATTACGTTAGTCCCCTGAGTAGTAATGGGTTGCTTCTGATCAAATCACGTTAGTCCTTGAGCGGTGGTTGATAAATTATCTATGTTTCTTCTTGTCACATTGGTCCCCGAGCAGTAACAAATCAACTTTCAACTTATTTGGTTAAAAATCAACGCATGCAAATAATTTCATTCAAAGACGATTACGGGACACATTCCCCGTCCGAATGAAGTCTAGCGTACGACTCATTCCACAACATCAATGTCTCCAGATGGCATCTTTAAGCCTATCTCCATCTACACACCACATGTGTGTCTCTCTAAATGGCATCTCTAAGCCCATTCCAATACATCAACAACCAACAGCTTCATTCTATACACTAGTGAGTGTAAATTTCAGGGGCACTCGAGTTTTCAATCATCTTATACCTTCAGGTCACGAAAGACATGCATACCAATCTAACCCCTCAGGTACGAGAAGATTGAATAGGGGCAACTATTATATCCCAAAATTTTCCCTCCTATTTTCAAGATCAAGATGCATCTCCATACTCAAGAACTACTAAAGGGTTGACCAGACAAACCCTCTCCTAAGCAATCAACCCATAACTAGAGTTTTGCTTCTCTCAAGACAAAGATGAGTTCTAATGGCTCAAGTGATTATCATGTCTCCTCATATGCATCAATGTATCACCATGTCAACTTTCAATCCTCATAGCTCAAGTTTGCTCAGTCAATTGCTCAAGTGATTGAAAATCAATTGTATTGGACAAAAAGTCAATTGTGGATACCATTAGCAAAAGTCCCTCGATTCAAAATCATCACAAAGATCATAGTCCCTCGATGACCCTCTATGTTTCCTAGGAATATATGACCTCGTCCCTCGGTTGTTGCCTACGAATAAGTGATGATTGTCCCTTTGAATGTTAAGGTTTCCTTACAATGTTACCTTCAATGACCATACGATGAACCTAAGCCTGTCCCTTCACATCCAACGGATAGGGTTACCTACCAACTAATGGTATGGATAACACTGTCCTAAAGGAGAAGGAAAATAACAAGAACGACCTTTCGAGTCGGTAATACTCTTAATTGCTTGCTCCAATCAAAATACTTTTCACACCTCACATTCTTTTCAAAAATACTTTCAAACAAACACTTTTTATACATTCATACGAGAATCATTACAAAGTTAAACTTTTGAAATATTTTCAAACACTTCGTATACATTCTTGACGACTGATACAAGAATCATTACAAAGTCAAAGCAAAATATTTTCAAACAAATCACACACACACACAAAAGCAAGTTTTCAAAAGGTGAGCTAAGCAATTAAGAGTCTGTAGATAATTATGGATGGAAAGGGTACTAATACCTTCCCTTTTCATAATTAGCCCCCGTACTCAGAATCGATAAAAGGTATTTCCTGTTCTTTTCACCTTTCCTTTATTGGATAAAAAAAAGTCGGTGGTGACTCTTGCTATCCGCAACATTTGCGATAAAATGCAAAACAAACAACAGTTCTCCCATTGTGTTACAAATGGATTTGGATAATTTTTATGCCTTAGCCTTAGAATCTCACCCCTAATGAATCCTTAAGTAGTTTATTCGAGCAGTCGGCACCATCTTAAGCATACTCTACGTTGGGAAGCCGATGAATATAAGTGAATGTTCCTAAAAACTAAATGCTTTAATTCAAAAAAAGGGAATGTACTTATTAAGTTAGGTGATCCTCTCCCGGTCATTTAATCCAACGGTCGTGGAACCTACAAAAATAAATAAATAAAATAAGCTCGTTGTTAGTTGGTTCAGAGGTATCTGGTGCTGGACTTGGTAGGGCGGATTACGACCTGATCCCCCACAACTGCAATTGGCTAAATAAAAAGGGTTAACAAGCTTATGTACCATAACCATGTGCAAAAAGATCAGATTCACTAAACGGTCGTCTTACTATGAGTGTGTACAGATAACAAGCTTAATGGGATGAGTAAATTAGGATTTGGCATAGTAACATGATACAGATTAGTTTGGGAAATGGAAAGACTTATAACCAGAAAAAAGTGGAATGTGTTACTGCGGTATCCTGATTTCAGTGACATAATATCTGTTAACGTGACCTTGTTCAAAGTAAAGTCGTTAGACCCAAAATAATTATTTTAATGATATTGTTTACTTTATTTTTGATTGAGGACAAGTAAAGGTTCAAGTGTGGGAGATTTTGATGACACACAAATACATCGTTTATTTGACTTGATCAGTGCATGTTTTTTAGTTGTTTTGATTTGAATTTGCACTATTATGTTGGTATTTAGTTTTTTTTTAGATATTTAGCCATTTAAGAAGCGTGTGCGAAGAAACAAAGCAAAATAGGTGAACAACTAAAGAAATGGAGCAATTTGTACTCGAGACGTTGTCCGACGATTCTGGCCATAACTTTTTATCCGTAAATCAGAATGAAGCCCCGTCAGAAGCATTGGAAAGATAACACATAGATCTACATCATGGAAAATGTACACATGGCGGGAGCCACCTTCCAAAACTTAGAGAAGTGCCACGATCTTCATATTTTGTGCATATGGCGGGCGTCATCTTTGGTCTGTGTTATCCCGCCCAAAAGAAGTTGGAGGGCATCTTTGTTACTTCATAGTCTTTAGTTTTTCTATAAATAGGAGTTTTCAGTTTCAATTTTCTTCATCCAACTTAGTCTACAACACTAAGCCTATATTATACATTTGTAAAAGCGATAATTCGTCACATCGAGGGGTTATCGCAACATATTGGTGATTAGGTTGGATCATTGTCTTTAATTTGAGTTATTTACCTTTCCCAGTTCTTGTACCAGATTCAAGACTCCAATTTGGAGCAAGTTTATTCAAAAGTATTCTGCATTACTCTATTTATTTTCTCGCACTTTCACTACTTCATTTATTTCATCTGCACTTGCTTACTTTATTTATTTTCTTGCACTTGCTTTACTTTATTTACTTGTTTATCTCCATGCACCTTTTACTTGCTTTTTAAGATTTAACATGACTTGAAAAAACTTTAAAGGTTAGAATATAAGGATCAATGTTACAATAATATTCTCTAAATTGTATCTGTAAAAATACTTTAGGGGCTATTTTGATTTTAACACAAGTTTTCTTTACTAAATTTGGTTGGGTAAGATCGAAAGCCGTCCAACTCTCAAAGTTAAACTTGGTTAGTTCTAACTGTTCAAAGAAGAGAGAAAGCGCTTTGTCCAGATAATTAGGGAGTCTAATATTTCTAGAAAGTGATTCTAAAACTATTTACGAAAGTGCGTCGTTTGTAGGTTTAAGATCTGGTTCCTTGAGCGAAAGCCAAAAACCCTTTTTAAGTTAGACTTTCCAATCAAAATCACTTTTCAACCGAGTCAAGAAACTATATTTCTTAAAAATAGGTTTACTAATTTAACGCAGTACGCGCCTTTTTATAAGTGACAGTAAGAGGGATTGATTAAAGAGTAAACTTGGTTCTGATTACGCGAAAGTGACGGTTCCTGCAAAATTAGTTCTTTTCATGAGTAGAAAATATTGTCCCACAAGTAGTTTTATTTAGAAACAATTGGGAATTGTCTAACTGTTGTGAATTACATTCGAGCCTGTCTTTTATTTTGAATTCTTTATCTTTAATCATTTACTTTCACTGCACACTCTCAAACACTGATTTGATCCGTCTTAGATAAACATTGTAACAATAGACATCGATAGATTGACAATTGGTGTCTATGGATTCGACAATCTTTTATATTACTCTGACGCAATTCGTACACTTGTGAAACAATACATCAAGGTTGGATTTGCACCAGAGGATAAATGGATGCGCTTCCCTGAAATGGGTCATCTCATAGCAAGTGTGTATGATTGGGTGTGTATTAAGCTGACAAGATACGATTTTTCAGAGACTTATTTCTCTTTGCGCACTGCTCCAACAACAACATCATCGGAGTGGACGCTTCATTTCACATACCCATCAGAGACTTGGTCGAACCAATTCATGAAAAGGATGCAAGAATACAACAAGTTAAACCAAATTAAAATAGAAAAAAATAGGGAAAAATCAAAACGGGTGTCACCGGTGGATTTATCCGGCGACACTTTTTTGGCTCTTTCAAGTAGTTAGATAGAATTTTAATGTTAACTTCATTTTTTTCATGTATTATGATGTGGAATTTTAGTCATTTTTGTAGTTTGACCAAAAGCACAATATTTGAATACATGAGAATTTTTTGTATAAGTAGCTGTTTCTATTCAGTTTCTGGTTTTTCACTCACAGGGCCTTACCGGAAGTATACTTCCGATTCCATTTAATACAAAACCAGAACTTTAATTCTGGTTCTATCACTTACACAAAGATAAAATTTGTATGGTCCATGTTTACATAAAAATTCTATAAAAATACCTCACTTATATTTTTCCATACCATAACAATAAAAATCAGAAATGGACATGAAATTGAACATCAAATGGGTTGTTGGAGTTGTCCACTTTTTCGACGCTACACCATCTCGTGAATTTAAGATCACTGTGTACACCCCTATTTACGATGTGCGTGAAACATTGCAAGAACTTGTACCTTTTGGCGACGGTCGAAAGGTAGTGAAGATCGAGTACCGCTCGCCATCGATTGACAATGATGAGAATCTTTAGTTCATCAATCGTGAGCTGGAGAACAACGCTAATTTATGGGCTATGTGGTCTACTTATGACAGTTTTCGGGAGAAAGTTCCAATCGAGCTAGATTCGACTTTATCAAGAACAGTCGATGTATGAGGATGTTGCAACGTCCACCCGGTTGTTGATTTGTAATGTTTGATTTATGTTTAACTACTAAATATATTTGCTAAGTGTATGTTATTAATGATATGTATGTCTATGCTAAGCAATGCAATGAATTTTTCTGATTTCTGTTATGAATAAAACTGAAAATACAATTATAGTACAAAATCGAAAATTTATTTTCAATTTTATGTGTTTTTTATCAGCTAGTAGTGCACATCAGAAATATACTTCAGATTTTGAATGACATTTATAAAATTTGCGTGATGCGTAAGAAATTTATGGAGTGAGTTATGAAATCGTCTCATAAAATTGTTTACAAAATTGAACAAGTATGCTTAGGTCATTCTAAAAAGAACGAAAAATTAAAGATTATTTTACTTTAACACATTAAAGATTGTTGAGTAAGTTTAAAATCAACATAATATTACTAAGTTAAGGTAGTTTAGTTGATAGTTGTATAAAGATATATGTGAATGAATATGAGTTTGAATTTATGACATCCTATTTATTCATTTATTCATCTTTAAAAATTGAACTTCAATTACTAAATTATATGATAAAAAATTATAACAACAATAATCAAATCTTATCCAGTGGCGTCGACCAAATTTTAAATATAAATGAATAAACAATAATATTTTTAATATCTTTTATTTTTATTCTTATAAAGGACACTTGAAAATGCACTAATATTTCTTCTATAATATTTTTTTTTTTATAAAATATTAAGGCATTGTAGATAAATTTTACGCGACAGTTTGTTTTTGTAGAGTAATACTAATTTATTTTGTGCCTAAATTAAAAAATCCACTCATATAAAAAACTTGTATTGAAAAAAATAAAATAAAATAGTTAATTCTGTAATTTTATTAAAATTAATGTGTACTTTTCAAAACAACATTTATTCTCATTTAGTTCTTACATTACCCTTTTTCTTAAGCTAAGATTATAATTGATGTCCATCATGAAGAAAGAGACAGACACGGACATTTAAAATAATGAAGAAAGAGACAGACACAGACATTTAAAATATCAAACTAAGAGTTGTATCATATATTGATGATAGAACTTCATCTTATCCTTATACTTGATCTTATCCTTATTATAAAAAAAATATATATTTTATTAAATATATTAGATAATTATTTAGATAATTAATATATCTGATAAACTGTGTGTGAGATATTTTTAGTGAGAAAAAAAAAATAAAATAAATAAGGATTAGTATTATTGAATTGTACAAATAATGATACAGACTAAGACTATTTATATACAATCCTAATCAGGTTTAAGTTTACACTACTTGTATTATATTTGAATATTAAATCAAATCAAATCAAATCAAATCAAATATTTTAACAAATCAAATTTAATATTTCAACACACCCTCATAATCCAAGTTGTCGAACATCTTCAAAAATAGTCAATCTGAACTATTCCTAATTTATTTCTTAAATTCAGGAATATGTTAATCTTCAATCCTTTGGTGAAGATGTCGGTCAACTGTGCTTCACTTGAGCAATGCCTAACTTCAAGTTCACATCGATTTATCTTTTCCCTCAAGAAGTGAAATCTAACTTCAATATGTTTACTTCTTCCATGCAGAACATAATTCTTCGCCAGATTTATAGCTGACTTGTTGTCGATATGCAACACCAGCGATTTCTCCACTTCGACAACCATTTCTTAAAGTACTGATTTGATCAAAATTGCTTGACAAGTAACATAGGATCCTGCTATATATTGAGATTCACAAGATGACAATGTCACCGCAGGTTGCTTCTTCGAACACCATGATATTGGGGCACCAAATACATGAAAGAAATATCCAATTGTGCTTCTTCGATCTTCCTTATCTCCACACCAATCAACATCTGAAAACCAATTAACTATTGCTTCTTTATCTTCAGAATTTCGTCGAAATAGTATTCCACAGTTTATCGAACCCTTCAAATATCTCAAGATTCTTCTTGCAGCCTTCATATGTGACACTCTTGGTTCAATCATATATCTGCTTACTAATCCGACAGCAAAACCTATATCAGGTCGACTGTTGCATAAATACCTAAGAGATCCCACAATTCTTTTGAACAAAGTTACGTCAATTTTGTCTTCCTCTCCATTCTTCTCCAACTTCACATTTGGTTCGACAGGTGAGGATGTAGGACTCGAATCATCCATTCTGAATCTCTTGAGTATCTCTTTGACATACTTCCTTTGATGTAGCACCATACATTGCTTCGTTATTTGAAATTCCATGCCTAGGGAATAAGACAATTTTCCCAGATCCGACATTTCAAATTCCTTCGTCATCAACTCTTTGAACTTCGACAAGTTCTTCAAGATATTTCCAATTACTAGCAAGTCATCAACATATAAGTAGATGATTGTTATATCTTGTGCTACAACATGAACATAGCACCATACTCTGATTTGCATTTGACAAATCCCAATTCGACTAAGTATGAGTCGATCTTCTTGTTCTATGCCCTAGGTGTCTGCTTAAGACCATAGAGCGTTTTGTGCAATCTATATACTTTACTTGCTTCCTTCTGAATCACAAACCCTGGAGGTTGTGTGACATAGACCTCTTCGCCTAAAGGACCATTTAGAAATGCTGATTTCACATCTAAGTGAAATGTCAACCAACCTTGGTTGCATGCCAATGCTACTACTAGTCGAACAGTCTCTAATCTTGCTACTAGAGCAAATACTTCAGAGTAGTCAGGTACTTATCCTTGAAGAAAACCTCGAGCTACTAATTGTGCTTTATGTCTTTCTATTGACCCATCTGCATTGTGTTTCAACTTGAATACCCACTTTACTTCGATAGCTTTTGTATGTGTTGGCAATTCGACTAACTCCCAAGTGTTGTTTCTTTCGATTGCTTGTAACTCTTCGACCATAACTAACTTCCACTGTTTAGTCTTCAAAGCTTCCCTATAGTTGATTGGTTCAGCACCTACAAGTAAATAAAAATGAACTAATTCTCCATTTGGTGTAACTTCATCATCACCAGTCACTTCTTAATCTTGAAATCTTGTTGAAGGAACTCTAGTTCGTTGAGGTCTATGGCTTGTGCTAGCCACACCCTCTTCGACTTCGACATTGTCTGGAATATCAGCATTTGCTTCATCTTTGACTTTGACTGGATTCTCAATAATTCCTTCGACTTCAACATCATCAATTTCTTCGTCGAAATCAGAGCTCATCAGTGGCTTGTTGATTGAATTATTATAATTCCAATCCCAAGCAGAATTTTCATCAATTATAATGTCTCTACTTAAGATAATCTTCTGATTAACTGGATTGAATATCCTGTATGCACCAGTTTTATGATATCCTACTAGAATCATAGGTTCACTCTTATCATCAAGCTTCCTTCTTCTTGCATCAGGAATATGCTTATAACACATAGAGCCAAACACCTTAAAATGACTTACCAATGGTCGTTTTCCACTCCATACTTCTTTAGGAAGCTTGTTCTTCAATATCTTGGTAGGGCACCTGTTCAAAATATAAACTGCAGTCGAAACAACTTCTCCCCATAAAGACTTTGGCAAATTCTTCTGCTCTAGCATGCATCTTTCCATATCTAATATGGTTCTGTTTCTTCTTTCAGCAATTCCATTATGTTGAGGCGTATAAGGATCAGTTACCTCATGATCAACACCATGTTCTACACAGAATTTCTCAAACATATTTGAAGTGTATTTGCCACCTCCATTTGTTCATAGAACTTTGATCCTTTTCTCACTCTGGTTTTTGACAAGTATCTTGAATCTCTTAAAGATTTCGAATACTTCGTCATTTCTCTGGATCACATAGATCCACAACTTTCGACTGAACTCATCAACAAATGAAACAAAATATCTATTTCCACCAATGGTATGTTCTTTGAATGGACCACATACATCTGAATGTACCACTTCAAGAATGTAGGATGATCTCATTGGCATAGTCGAAACGAAAGAATTTCTGGATTGCTTTCCGACTAAACAACCTTCACAAAGTTTTTTAGGCATCTCAAGACTTGGAATTCCAATAACCATATCTTTAGTAATCAGTTGATTGAGTGATCGAAAATTCAAATGTCCAAACCTCAAATGCCATAACCAACTATCTTTGTGGTCAACAACAGTTTTCAAACATTGAACTTTTATCGAACCGATTGAAGCAACTCGATTTTCAAAAATCATTTAAATGAATTTTCAAAACAATGAAATCGCCACCTAATTTTATTCGTTCTAGAAAGAACGGGGAAATATAGATAAAACCCACAAAATCGGATAAGACGGTCTACAAGACCAAAAAGCATGGATTCGGGAGTCGGTTACGCAAGAGGAAGGTATTAGCACCTCTTACGTCCATCGTACTCGATGGGACCCATTTAGTTCAAAATGTGTTTGTGTGTGTAATCGCTAATTTCTAAATTATAAATAAGAAAGAGGAAAAGGGGTTTGTTTATTATTATTTTGAGTTTGACACGGTTCCAAAACCGCGTGCCTACGTATTCCCTCGTGCAATGGGAAAGTCAAAACTCCGTAGTTCTTGTTGAAAATGTTTGAATTGGTTGTATTGATTTTAATTGAAATGTTTTTTATTTTGATAATCGCATATGAGCGAAAAAGATTTGAATGAGTTGAATTGATTTTAATTGTAGATGACAAGTACCAAAACGTTGGGATATCCTCTAACGATTCGATACTCGAGATTGGTGATTGAGGTCAACCGATCATCTCTCATCCAAAATCTTTATTATGAAAAGAGTGAGGTGAAACAAAGTTCACTTTTATTAAGTGTATGGAATAAAGTATTTAAGTCATTGGGTTACCCTCTAATGGCCCAAATACTTTACATTTTAATTAAATTGTTGGGCTAACCTCTAACAATTTAATTAAATACCATAGCACTATGTTTTTTTTTAGTTTGTAGAAAAATTGATTTTTTGAAAGAACAAGTTCAATTAATTGTTTTAATTTGAAAGTGTTTTAGGAAAACAAGCGAGCCCATACAAGGTGGCTTTATGTATGCTCCTAAAAGTGGGACTAGCGTGACACTAGTATTCTAAACGACCGATTGGAACAATCGATCAAATAGTTGTCGCTGTAGAAAAGCCCAGGACCAAACTATAAATGTGTGCAGGTGTGCATTGTGTATGTTTACCTGCTTCTTTGATGAAGAGCCCAAGAGGAGGCTATGTGTTATAATATGATAAACGCGTGATTAAACGATAATTAGAACACACAAGGAATAAGGGTACATGTTCATGAACAAGGATATATACAACCAAATCGAATCAATTTAAATAACTTCTATGTGGTGCAAGAATTAAGCTCCAAGTAGTCTTCAAGATCGGATAAGGCTTGACGCATCGGATGAATGTGAGATAAGGGTCCCTACATTGCATGATATACAGACAAAACATATGCGGGGAATGTTGCAATGCTCAAGTATGTATTTTATTTACAAATTAAACCGAATAAAGTATATGAATAAAAATAGTATAATTGTATTTACAATACTAAATATGAAATAGAAATACTATATAATTATACTTGCAATACTAAATATAAAATAGAAATACTATATAATTATATATACAATATAAAATAGAAATACTATATAATTATATTTACAATATATAGTATGAAAAAAAAAAAATAATACTAAGTACTATATATATTTACAACCTTAAATATATATTACTAAATAATACTAAGTGCTAAATAAAAGTAGTAATCCAATATTTTGATTGCTAAAGCAAGTATGGATGCACTAATTGGAAGTGAGTGTTTTGAATAATCCTTGAAGATCTTCACAAGTAGCAAATTCGTTAGTAGCGTGAGTGGAATGAAAATCGAAATGAAATGGCAATAATATAAACATGGTTAATGAGCAAGATCTTAAAATCGGATGCAACTTATATGTATGATTGAACAATTCAAGAATCAATAACTTATTCATGATTAACGATTCACAAATGGACTAACCGAAAGAACTCAAGCTATTAATCAATCGAAACATGAAAAATTGAGTTCTAAACGCGTTTAAACCACATGAACCGAAAACGGGCAGCAACTTCGTCATCTTAAGAAATACTCAAAAATTCCACTTAAATCAATTAAACTATCGAAACACCATCGCTATTGCAACCAAAATTCCATCGTTCGAATTCAAATTGAAATATAATCAAAACCACATTAACCATCCATTCAAATGGATTCAAATCAACATGTCATGAAATTAAACTCGACAATCAAGTTTTAACAAATAAACCGAATTCGGGGCAGCCACTACATATATTCAATTATGCTCCATAAACTCGTTTAAAACAAACATTCGACACAAAAAGAATTCAAAGGCATCACCAATAGGTTCTCGGTCATATCATGCAAAAGTAAACGCAACGAAATCAGACCATCATCGAATCGGATACAAATATCGTTCACAACTAGTAAAAATCCATAAAATGATGCCATCATCAATTAACATTTGAATTCAAACTTGAATTGCATTAAGAAAATCTCTTTCGAATAAAAATGAACAAAATAAACACCGAAACGATGAAACATGAATGGCTGCCCTCATAGTTTCTCGGTTAAGTCTTATGCAAATAACGCGACGTAGACATTGAACCGTCATCGAAACCAATATGGAATCCTTATCTCAAATTCAATTGAAACTAAAAGATGAGAGTAACATAAAACGCAATGTCTCAACGGTTTCTCGGCGAGTTTCTACGCGAATAATCACGGAAACAAACTTACCTTCATCGAAACTAACATGAATATCACTCGAACACATACTACAACCGAAATTAAAACGAGAATAAGACGGTGTACCAATGGTTTCTTGGTTAGATTTACACGTGAATAAACACGGCATCATCGTTAAACTTTCATCGAAACCAAACTCGAATATTGTATCCCAATTTCAATCGAAATATCACTTTGTTACTAAACAATTTTATTCTTAAAATTCAACTCAAATTGAATAAGAACATCACCCCAAATCTCCTTCCAACATGATCTTATCGCAAGCGGAAAAGAACAAAAATAAAGTTATCGCTCTCTTAGTCAAACTCGGACCACAAATCAAACTATTGAGAAGCAAATCTAATGAAAATGTTGTTATTTCTCATGATTTCGGAATAATACAAAACAAGACTTCACAACCAGTTGACATATTGACATTTGTTGAAGCTTAATCCTGAGCTAGTATTTTCTTTTCCAAACATCAATAGACACAGACAACATAAGGTTACCAACATGACTTAAACCAAGAGACTAACACAAACATGAAATCGTTGTATATTAATACAATTTTTTTAACACCAAGCAGTCTAACATATTCATCTCGACAGATATAAACAACATCATAATCACTTAACGTAAACAGACACAATCGTAAAGAGATTGAAATGTACCGAAAGTGCCGAACGCAAGTGAATGAAGGAAGCTGAGAACTGGTTATCGTTGTTGCTGGTAGATGATGTGATGTTAAAACTGAGAGGGATAACTTGCTGTTTGTTGGTGCTGGAATGATACTGGAGTCAACGAAGATGATGGTGTTGCAGGGGAAACCGATACTTGCTGAGATGAAGTTTGTGGTTGAACACGAGGAATCGGTGCTGAGGGTCATGGAGTTACGGAAGCAGGTGTGAAGATGGTGGAAGGTTTACGGTGAGGGATTTATGGACAGTGGTATGAGGTTGAGGCGATGCGTGTGGTGGCTGTCGCGGCGGAGGATGATGGAACGGCCGTGAGGTTTGTGGCTGGAGGTTTGTAGCGATGGTGATGTTGAAGTGAGTTTGTGACGAATCGATGAAGAGGGTTGAGGACGGAGACAGTGGGTGGTTACGGTTGAGAGGTTGAAGGAGTAAAGGTTGTTAATGGAGGTTTGAGAGTGAACAGAGAGGTTGAAAGGTGAAGCTGATGGAGATGAAGGGGGTAAGCACGAGAAGGAGGGTTTCGGTGGGATTCACGGCGGGAGTTATGGTGGAAACAGGGGTATGAGGTGAGCAACAGATGGAGGTGTAGAGGATGGGTGCTGGAACGAAGAGGGAACAGGGAAGGAGCTGTGTCGCGGTTGAGGTGATGAGTAGAGAGTGGAATGGATGGAGGGAGTAATGGGGGTATGGATGTTGAATGAGTTTCGGGATTGACAGGTTGGGTTAGGGGAAGAAGATGAGATTTGTTTTATAACTTTTGGCTCTATTTTGTGATCCGCCTCCTTCCCTCTGTTTCATTTTTCGTTCAATTTTTGGCCTCCCGTGAACAGTGAACAAGCTCCCAATATATAGTCATAAATTAGGTTTAGATAAATTTTAAAAATGCCTAAAATGACCTTTTGATGGATTCGACCTAAAAGCCCAATAGATTAAAAAAATCTATCATAAAATATTTTTTGTTTTAGTTTTTGGAAATAAAAAATTGACACCTAAAGTTGTTAAAAATGATATAAATTTGAATATTAAATTACCCGGAAAAATTAAATGAGCACATTAAAATAAACTACGGGTTTCATAGATTAAAGAAAATTATTGAAATAATTAAAATTGAAATAAAACGATAATGAAGAATACCTGATTTTAAAACACTTACGGTTAAAAACAAATCTTCGAAATGTATCGAAAAATTAGAGAGATCACATTTTCATAATCTACGCGACACGTAGATTCATAAAGCAGTGAGTTAAAGGCGAAAGTTTGAAACATTTTTCCCACTAATTTTCGTACAGTATCGAATCGTTTTTAACAGTCTGTTTGTAAAATCGAAATATTGATATCATCGACATATAATCAACTTAAAATGATACAATAAATAGGTAAGAAGATAAAAATGAATGAAGTGAAATATCGGGTATTTTATAATTATAAAATGATGCAGATATCGATTTAAACTAACTTTTGGTCAATTTAAATACGACGAAATGATGCATGTGCAATGGATGAATGACTGTTTAATGCCAATGACCTAACGGACGCGTATGCAGATGAACGTGAAGCCTAAGCCAGATAAAATCGAGATAGGAGGGCAAATTTTGGGGTGCAACACCGATCATAGTTTTAAATGTCCTATTCTTCGACAATGGAGATTTTAAGACCAAATTGTTCTTGGTGTCGAACAATTTCAAAACTCCATCTTTCATAACAACTGAGAAACCTTTTTCGACCAGTTATCCAACACTCAGCAAGTTACACTTTATTCCAGGTACATAGAGCACATCTTTAATCATAGCTTTCCCTTCATTACTCATTTGAAAAACTATGTTGCCATTACCTTCTGCTTGCAACGAACTATTATCAACAAGTTTTACCTTGATCTTCTTCGACTCGTTGTAGTCTGCCAACCACTCCTTTCGACTAGTCATGTGATTCGAGCAACTTGAGTCGAGGAACCAGATCTTGGATTAGACATGGTTATCTGCAACTACAACCATAACCACCATACCTCCTTTAAAATTATCTGAATCTTGGCGTGCAAGGTTCGCTCCTTCGTCCTTGCCTTTTTTCGATCCATTGTCTTTTATGTACCAACAATTTTTGGCTACGTGACTCCACTTTTCATAGTTATAGAACTGTACACCTTTTTTTTTATCATCTTTGTCCTTTTGATTGTTTCCTCCTCCCCTTTTCGAGGATTCGGAATATTTGTCTTCGACCTTATTCTTGTGGGGATTCAACCAAGGCTTCTTGCCCCGAGTCTTGTCGAACTTGCCTTTGAATTTGTTGAAACCACCATCCTTTTTCACGACTGAGCTTGCAGAGCCTGTATCGAGTCTTGAACTCCTTTCCTTTCGACAATCCTCATCTCACGCGCCTCAAACGAACCAACCAAATCTTCCACTTTAGTGGTTTCAAGTTTGTTGGATTCTTGAATAGCTACGATAACGTGATTAAAGTGAGAGGTCAACGTTCTGATTACCTTCTCAACTATCATCTTATCAGTTATGGTTTTACCACAACCCTTCATGAGATGGAGGAGTTTCTGAACCTTCAACACATATTCTGCAACTTTTCCATCTTATCCCATCGACAACAACTCATATTGTCGGCGCAAGGTTTGTAACTTGACAACCTTGACTTCTCACCTCCTTCGTAATACTTCACCAGAATATCCCATGCCTCCTTCTCCGTTTCAGCATGAGAGATTATGACGAAATTAGCAACATCAACAACCGTCTGAATGCAATAAGCAACCTTGCAATCTTTCTTCTTGACTTTATTGTGGGCTTTTTTCCGTGCTTCGGTTGCATTTGCAGTCAGCGCAGGAACGCCATCGGTAACCACCTCTAGGGTTTCATGGAAGCCAAACAAGGATTGCATATGTTTTTTCCATCATATCCAATTTTTGCCATCAAGCATTGGAAGAGAATTCAGAGTGTCCTTATCACTAGCCATCTTTGCAGCAGTTGATTCACTTGCCCTAGAAACACGATCTCTGGCGTGAAATTCTTCAAAACTCGATCAAAAACAATAACCGAAAGCTCTGGATACCAATTTGTTAGTGCGTGAGACACTTTTAGTGAGGAGAGAAAGAGAAAATAATAAAGGAAATAAGAATTTGTATTATTGAATTGTACAAATAATGATACAAACTAGGACTATTTATATACAACCCAAATTGAACTTGGGTTTACACAACTTGAATTATATTTGAATATTAAATCTAATCTAATTTAATCTAATCTAATATAATATTTTAACAAATCTAATTTAATATTTCAACAAAAACATTCACAATCATTTATATTAAATATATTAGATACTTTCTTGTCACATGGAAAGGATAAACAATCACTAGAGAAACTATCAAGAATCTAATTATTTCAAAATGCTAGGAATCCAATTACTAAACTGAATTGTTTAAAATACAAACAAAAATGCAAATTTTAACTAAGATGGAAGAATATGATGACTATTTTGCCTAGATGATCAAATCCAACTGACATGTACTTTTCACATACAATTGTATTCATGCAAACAATTAGCAATATGATCCAATTTAGACAAAAAATTTCTCCTTTGATTTCTTAGCATTTTGCTTTTGAACAGTCTTGTTATATTTTCACTTCTGTCTTTTAAGTTATATTTAGCTACTAACAGAAAAATGGAATTGGAATTTTCTATTTAATATATACTTTGTTTACAATAAGTACACCTCTAAGTCTCTAACTAACAGAAGAGCTGCAAAAGAGAGCAAAAAATGGAATTGAAACTGCTCTGTTTAATATATACATACTTGCTTTTACAATTAGCTTTCTCTAATAAATTGAATCGTGTAACCTTCTTCAGCCTAAAGCTAAAAGAATCACTCAAATTACATCAACAGTGTTAAGTAGTTGGTGGAAGAAAGCAAAGTCAGGAGGAAAAACTGTCATGACTCAAGAGGATGCTGCAACCTTGGGCTCTTCCAACCATTTCCAGACAGTCAGCAAACCAGTTCTGTCTCCGGTGAAGAAGAGTCCACCGGGAGCTGTATCAATTAATCCAACTTCTTGCTTGGCGAACAATCTACCCCTCTCGGCAAATCTGTAAATCATAAATGTAGAAATGAAGTCAAGAACCAATTCAAGTTTACATAAGAATGTGATGGTGATGATGATGGTTGCAAGTTTACTTACGTTGGCAGTTCATAGAGGCGAACTGAATTGTCACTAGTAGAGCAGAACAATATAGGCTTGTTTTCTGGATCAGTCATCCCAGAAAGTGCAACAACACCCTGTAATAATCAGAATAAAAGAAAAATATTAACAGCCCTTTTCAACAATGATGTTCAACAATGAAACAGATGTTAAACATACTAGCTAAGCAACTTACATTTTCTACGTTGTGTGAATATGCAACTTCCAAAGTATCCTGGACGGTTTTATACCAGACCTTGATAGTGGAGTCTGATGAACCAGATAACAAGAAATTGTCCCAGCAAATGAGGGACGCGACTTCGTCTGTATGTGCATTGAGTGTCATTTTACACTCAAACGTGTCTAGATCCCAAACCTGAATAAATCAATAATAAATCATCATCAAACAAACATATATAAAGCTAAGTAACGTAGAAGAACAAAAGACCACGGAAGATTCACAGAGACTCAATATTGCCAAACAATAGAAAAATACCTTAATGCTTTGATCTTTGGATCCTGAGTACAACATCTTGCTACACCCAACAGCCAGGCAAACAACAGATTTAGTGTGACCACGTAGTGATGCAACCAGTTCGAAAGGGGAATTGGATTTAGAGCTGCCTCTCCAAGCAGAAATGACACCATCCTGTGTTTTAAATAATCAAATATAGCATAAATCGATAGATAACAGAAATGAGTTGTGACAAAAGCAAGAGAACAGAATATACTATGCAAACTAATTGGAGAGTATAACAATCATAAGCCAATGTGTGAGTAGTTGTTACCTCTGCTCCAGCTAAGAGTGTATCATTGCCAACAATCATGGCAAGGACTCGTCCCTTAGGTCCATCAAGAGTTAAATGTGAAGCAGCCTGCATATTCCATGCCTGCACAAAAACCACAATGACATAATCAACTTACACGTAACGGTCCTATATAATCGAAGAAAACAATAATTGAAGTAAGAATAAGAGCTTACCTTTACAATGTTAGGCAGACCAACAAAAATCCACGGGCCCTCGCTGATCAAAGAGGTAGCTTCAGCACCAAGATTCGTCAAATTAGTACATTGACCAGTAAGGCAGTCCCATGTTCGAAGTGTCCCATCAGTGCTGCCAGAGTAAAGTTTGTTTGATCCATGTGGAAGTGCAATTCCAGTGACAAGCTGTTCACAAATGTTTTAATCAAACTACTTCAAAATTTTCATCAACTAAAAAAGAAGCCAAAATTTCTAGGTTTAATAGAAATGTAAAATGGCCGTCGTTATAAGCCTAACTGCCTAAGTAAGTAACTACCTTTGTGTGTCCTTGAAGCTTTGCTAATGTGGCAAAGCCATCACCATAGAACCATGAATGTAAGTATCGGCATTGTTCACCGTGAACACAATCGCCATTCATCCAATATTTGCAGATATGATTTCGAGAAACCTTAGCAACTTGTGTCTTTTCTCTATCATCTCCAATACTAGCAAGTTTGGGAGGCAACTTCTCGTCCGCGGCCTTTCTGATAAACACAGTCTTAGTGTTATGTTTGGGAGGCAACTTTGCAGTATGATACGGTCCTTTCCTTTCATTATGATGATTCCAAGAATGATTTGATGCGTATGACGGTGGTTCGCTGTGCAAAAACCTACAATGATCTCTGTTGCATCTTCCATTGAGCCAAAAGATGCATGTTTTCGTCCCAATGACCCGTTTAGTTCCGTTGAACCTCGCCACTTTGGTATCCATGATACTCTAAAAAAACAAACTGATCAAAACCCTAGCTAGACCTTTGAAAACCCTAGAACTTCACTAAGAACACATAGAAACAAGAATGTAGAAAAACAAAACACGAAAACAGGAAATGAAGAAAGTGAGATGACAAACCAATGGAAGGCAATAAGCGAGGAGAAAAGACCGTCGCAGATGAGCTAATAGAGAGCGTCGTCAATGAGTGAAGAGATGAGAGAAGTGTGAAGAGGAGAAATGAAACAGCAATGGGTATTTATACCTTTTCGTTTTTATTGAGCTTTGTTAATATATTTTTACAGAAAGCTTGCAAATCAAGTGAAGATTTGATTTAATTTAAAAAATCTTTTAAATTAATGAAAGTGAAGATTTGATTTGATTTGAAAAAAATCTTTCAAATTAAGGGTAGTGAAAAGATATGAAAAGATTTGACCAAAAAATTGAAAAAAAAATTAAAGATATGATTTAAAGAAAAATATAAAATAAGAAGAAAAAAAGGGACTAGACTATTATATACCTAATTTGATTTTACAATCAAAATTTTCTTTTTTACATCTTTAATTTAGCTTGACTTAAAATATTAATTGTAATCTAATTTAAACTTAGTTTTATATTAATATTTAATTTTTTTAATATGATAATATAATTCAAAAACACATAATATTTTAAGATAAACTACAATTAAAATAATTATTTTGATAACATATTTTATTTGAAGAACATTTTGATAACATATTGAAAGTAATAAAAGTGATATTTGAACATAAAAAATCATAATAATCAGCTTCAAAACATGGATGTATGGTTCCTCTATAACGAGAGTAGTCTAGTCCACTTGACACACAAGAGCTTTTCACTATAATCAGAACATGATTACAATTTACTTAGACAAGCAGTCCAAGACTTTCTGCTCAATCTAACCAGAAAGAAACTTATTTCCTAAACACACCCGTTCAGGAATTCCTTACTCAATCTAACCAGAAAGAGACTTTCTTGCTTAAACACTCAGTCTGAGACTTTCTTGCTAAAACACTCAGTCTAATACTTTTAAAAATTTTAAACAAATTATTTAGGATTACAACTGATGACACTAAGTTTGATACTTTTAAAAATTCTAAACAAATTGTTTAGGATTACAATTAATGACACTCTGTCATTATATATATTCAGTTGAAGAAACAAAGACAATCGAACCAAATATCACTTAAATTGATGAAGAATAGCCCCAAAACAGAGTAAAACGGACAACGTATGAAGAAATAAAGACTTGGAAAAAATACAACTTAAAAAGACCAAAATCTTTCAATAATGAAAAAATCGCGCGCATGATCCTAAAGAGGCAGAACATGTGTCAACAACTGGATTTGTCATGCAAGCATTACACCCATTCGCGTACACGATGGGCTTGGGTTAGTCATATCGTGTGCGCGATGCATCCTAACGTGCTCGTGATGAGCCTTTTTTCTGGCTAATTTTTTGATGCGATCTGACACCCACTGACAGCTTTAAAAAGGGGTTTTTGCACCTTTTTCATGGATTCTGTGATTTTACACTGCAAGTACAATTTTACAACATCGGAAGACATATTTGGAGCTTATTTAGAGCCACAGGAGAGAACTTCTTCAAGGGATATTTTATGAAAACCTCGTACAAATTATTAGTATTGTAATTTTAATTATGAGTAGATAAATTCTCATAGGTTAGGTTTTGTTTTGATGAAACTTTTTGGTAACGCCCCGAATTTAATTAATTATTTAATTATATTATTTAAGGATTTAATTATTGAATTTAGTCGAAGTTGGAAATTAGTCGGCATAATTAGATTATTTAGTTGGTTAGTCGGAAGATTAATAAGGTTGGTTATGTTGGAGAAATAATATTATTATTATTGGACTTTTATTTTATTTAAGTTGGTATAGATGTGGTGTGATATATAGTAATGTGGAGGTGAGAATAATAGGTCCAATAGAATAATATTATTATTAATATTATTAAGTTGGTTTCCATTTAAAAGAAAAGAAGGAGAATTAGGTTTTTGTTGAGAAAAAAAGAAGTTTGTTGTATGTGGAAAGTGGGAGAAAGAGGAGAAAGCAAGAGTTTGTGGATTATGCCGCCGGAAGAGAAAATTGCAATCCGGAAAGCCGAATTGGAGTTTGACCAGAAATGAAGGAAAGAAGTGGCCAGGGCCACATATATGGGGTGGATGCCCCAAGGGTCATGGGAGGGGGTGGACGCCCCAAGGGTTATATGGAAGGGGGTGGGCGCCCCTTATGTCATGGTGAGGGCACTTTGCTGTTTTGGCACTTTCTTGCTGATACATGTATATTTTTTCTTACTTTTAATGGTACTTGCTATTTTAAAAAGTATATAGTTAATTAACCTTAGGTAATTGTGGATTAAGTTAACTAAGGATGAATTAACATGATGAGTAGTATTAATTAGTTAATGATCGAATAAGTCAGCTTCTAGCAGGTAGCAATATGAAATGGCAGTTTGCAGCAGAGCTTAATATTGATGACAGGGTAATTGCTAGCAGTATAATTGTGGGATGCAGGAAATTAATTGTATCAGTATAATAGATTAATAGAAGCTCAAAATAATTAGTATTAATAGTAATAGTTAATAAAAACAGTTCCGAATTAGCCAAATTTGTAGAGTTAAGCGGTATAATTAGTTGTCAGGAATTGACCGAAATTTGTCGAGGTAGTTCATATATGTTAGCAGGTAATTGTGATTGGTTTATTTTGTGAATCATGTTGAGTACGTTGTGTTGTTATTTTCTTTGTAAATTATTAGCGATGTGTATGTTGTTGTTGTTTTATGCAAAGTTGCAGGATGTTTCAATGACGATGCTTACCTCTATTTATTGGTAAAAAAATTGGTGATATAGGCTTATGCCTAACGACGTGGATTTTTTATTTATGTTGTGTGATGTGAATTATCGAGTTGCATACATTGCATATTTTAGTGTCGTCCTGGATTGGCAATTGTGTTGAAGGCTTATGCCTTGTTTGTTGCCTCTATTAATTGGCAATTAGCGACGGAGGCTGAAGCCCTGATTGGTACCACATGCATTTGCACTGTTGTGTCTCATCTGATTTGGGATAAATATGATTGTTGTGATGTGAAGTGATTTGTGTTGTTGTTAACTGTGAAGTGATTTATGATGTTGTTTACTGCGAAGTGATATTTTTGTATGATTTAATCCTAGCATATTATTTATCATACACTTGTTTATATTGTTGGATATCTAACCCCTTTCATTTGTTTTGTCGTTGCCTTTATATTGGTAACGTGCAGGTATTCAAGCAAGAAGAATTAGTCGCTGTTAGTTCGAGTCGGTGTTGTCGCTATGATATGTAGCACTCGGGGGGATGTTTTGTCTATGTTGTTTATATTGTTGACTCTTGTTGTTATTAGTATAATTGTTGAATCTTAAGTGATGTAGATTAATAAAAGTTGTTAAGTATTTTGGAAGTTGAACATGATGTTTCAAGTTGTTTAAGTGAATAAAGATGATCAATTGTTTTAAGTTGTATAACTATGAATTCCGCTGCGTAGTAATAAAAAGAATGTTTTGTTTTAAAAGTTTTTACAAGTGATATGTGATCCCCTAATAACGAAAGTGTTATGTATCTGAACTATTCGTGTTATATATGTTGAAATGTGACATCCCATGCTTTGTTGAAATTTTTAATTACTCTGATTTTTAATGCAATTTTGGATAGAATTTGGGGTGTTATATTTTTGGGTTGATTGTTTGTAGGAGTTGAGTTGATGAAATGTAGTGCTTACAGAGACAATGCAAGAGTTGTTGGAGTCGTTAGAAATGCGAAGAGTATAATTGCAAGACGTCAGAGTTAGTATTTTTGGATGGTTTTAGAAGTTGTTGAAGTATGGTACTTTTGGTAAGTACAAGTTTTTAAAAGGAACACTTTTGTATTTGGTAATGATGGTTTATACTCCATTATGATTGTCGGACATCTATTGACAAATTGAGGACTTGATCACCCTTAATCCATTGCTGATAGTTGATGAGATCGTACTGGATGATGTAGACTTGACTTGCTAGTGCATTAAGTAATGAATTATATGTCGTGAAGATGGTGCTTTCGAGTTGATGAGAATTAAGAGAGTTGTTGGTGTTCCGCGGATGAATGACCTCAGAGTATTGGAATAAGGATTTTGTATAAGTATTTCGGTGTTGAACATGTTGCTAAGATAATGATGCGATGTTGTATAAGTCAAGTATGAGCAAGTGAAGGTTGTTGATATGTTGTAAGATGTTGTTTCAAGATATTGCTAAAATAGTTGGCAAGTTAGTAAGGATTATGTTGCAAGAGTATTAGAAGATTGACGTGTGAGTATTGGATTCAAGTAGTGTTGAGTTACAGTTATATCGGAAAAGTAATGTCGAAGTGTTGTCAAGCGCAACTTGAGAATAAGAAAGTTGGATGAGGAGGCGATGTTAAGGATGGTTGTGTCAGATGGATTTTTGAGGACGAAAATATCATAAATGGGGGAGAGTTGTAATGCCCCGAATCTAATTAATTATTTAAGGATTTAATTATTGGATTTAGTCGAAGTTAGGAATTAATCGGCATAATTAGATTATTTAGTCGGTTATTCGAAAGATTAATAAGGTTGGTTATGTTGGAGAAATAATATTAGAAATAATATTATTATTATTGGACTTTTATTTTATTTAAGTTGGTATAGTTGTGGTGTGATATATAGTAATGTGGAGGTGAGAATAATAGGTCAAATAAAACAATATTATTATTAATATTATTAAGTTGGTTTCCATATAAAAGAAAAGAAGGAGAATTAGGTTTTTGTTGAGAAGAAAAGAAGTTTGTTGTACATGGAAAGTGGAAGAAAGAGGAGAAAGTAAGAGTTTGTGGATTATGCCGCCGAAAGAGAAAATTGCAGACCGGAAAACCGAATCGGAGTTCGACCGGAAATTATAGGAGACTGCCAATCTAAGGTAAGGGTGAAGTTCTAACTCTATAACCAGGTTTATGATGAATCGTATGTGGGGGTTGAATTGTATAGAATTATCTTTGTTTGTTTAGAATTACGTTGTAGAATAATTGTTTTTCCATGCATAGAGAGGTAATTCTCAGTAAGTGTTTACATTTGTGCTTGCATAGGTCAAAGTGGCTTGGCAACCCAGAGTGGCACCACCAAGCAAAGTCCCGCTTTAATATATATATATATATATATATATATATATATATATATATATATATATATATATATATATGATTATATGATAGGCATGCGAAAAAGGTCCGCAATCGACCCCTGCACAGTTCTAGTCCGTGTCAGCTCAACACACGCGAATCATGTTGCTTTCTTTATCGAGTCAATAATAATGAAGTGGCAAGAGTTCCCTATTCTGATTCTCCACGCTTTTCTAGGGTTCGCATTTATTGTTGAACTCATATTATTTGCTCTTCACACTTGACAATTCATGTCATGAAGTGATACCACTCACGGGAATCAGAATGTGTTGGCTCCTGGTTACTTCTGGCCCTCGGCTTGCTGTTTTAGGCTATGGGACTTCATCCTTTTCCTGCGTTTGTGTGACATTTGTTTTTACATTTCATTGCTTGTGTACTTCTGCCAAAGCACTTGATTGCTTCATCCCTTTGCATCCCTTGGTTCTACAACCAAGACGGATATATGATAGCTTTCCCTTAGGACCGTTCGGTTAGGCTAGCTCTCGAGCCTAAACATTAGGATATAGATCCTTGACATATCAACATAGGTAGAGATTCCCCTTCAACCTCAACCTTAGGTCCAATCTTTGCATGACAACATTAGGTCTAGTACTAGTTTGTCTCCCTTTTGTTTTGCTTGTTTCTTCTGCATCCTTGCATGTAATTAAAACTAAAACTTGCTTTCTTTTTCTTTTGAAAACTAAAACACTTAATAATGGTTCAAAACTCCTTTCTTAAAGGTAAAAGCAACCAACCAAGACAAAATCTTTTTCGCCTACGAACGCATTTTCTTTTTGTGTTTAAAACTTTTTTCATAAGTAAAACGCACAAAACCCACCAAAATAAGTTAGCCGAACTATGACACTTTGACTTTCCCATTGCACGAGGGAATACGTAGGCATATTGTCTTGGGGCTCGATCGAGCAAAACTTCGTAAATACTTCCTTCTTTTCCCCGTGTTTTCTTTATTTTCCTTTTCTTTTGCATGCATTGTAGCGATTAAGTGATAGATAAATATTACACCCCCTTAGCTAAAAAATAGAAGTGGAGACCGTAAAGTACTATGGGTGTGTGGGGTGATAATCCCTTCCCCTCGTGTAATAGAATCCCTTACCCCGATCTCTCGGTCGTAAGACCACAATTTGTCCCTTTTCAGGTTTACTCGATGTTTTCCTTTCTCATTCGCGAGATAAAAACGTTCGATGGCGACTTCATTGATATATCCTATCAGTCGATGTTTAGCCAGGTAGTTTCAGCTGGCGACTCCACTGAGCATAGTTGACCTATTGTTGGTCCGTCAGGAGTCGATCCTAGCTCCCTTTTTCTTTTCTATTTGGTGTTTATCTATTTACTTGTTTTCGATTGACAGTACTCTCGCCCTACACCCTGTTGTGTAGATAGAGAAGTACTCGATAAAGGATCATCAAATTTGTTTATCATTAGGGACCCCCGTTGTGTCTAGATTACCCTGTGAGGTGGGGTGGGATGTCATTACTACAGGTACTGATGGTGACTGTTGGTGACTCGGTACTGATGGTGACTTGGTATTTTCCGTGGAGTTCCAGTTTGATGTCGAACCTTTGATCCTGTTACATCTGACCAGGGAGTCTATTATCAGTACAACAGTGGTTTAACATGCAGGAGATACGACCTTAATACATTGCATTCATAAAAACTTTTAATTTTCATACTTTAACATACATATTTGTTTATTTTCAGGATTTTTCTAGACTTTGAGTCTAGTTGTCGGACCGTTTGGAAGATGGATACTGAAAAGAAGGATAATCAGATACGTCATCCAGAGTACAAATTTCCTGCGCCGGCTCTTGAGAATCTTATTCTATTAGCTAATAAGTCTCAACCCGAGAACGTTAGTGTCTTTACCAAAGATTATGGAAGAATTTTGACATGGTTGAAGTCTCATCTAACTGAGTATCAGAAGGATGGTATCTGTCATACCCCAATTTTTGACCTAAGATACCACCTTATATCATTCACATATGCATCATTGCATCACTAACAGTTTCAGAACAAGATAGATCATGCATGTGCTCCTAGAGTCAAATTAGGGTTTTTATCAAAATTTCATCTGTTCAAGATATGATCAATTAGGGTTTGAGTCTCCACTCACCTCAATTGATCTATCTTAATTAATCACCAACATTTGATCTTCAAATTCCCAACTTTTTCTCATGATCTACCTTGAATCGACCAATTAAGATTTTGATCGAAGATAGTGAATCACTGACTTTCATCTTAATGAATGACCTATTTTCTTGAAGATTGATCTTGAAATCATCAATGCAACACCTTGACCTAATTTCTTGGTTCAAAACATTACAAAATCCATGTTTCTTTATCAGACAAATTCTGAATCATCTGATGAAAATTCAACTGTTCAAAAAAAGTCAAACTTTGACTTTTGGTCAACTTTTTCAAATCCAAATTTTTTCAATCATAAAATTATTTCAAATTATCCATCATGATCATAAAAAATCAAGAAATGTGAAAAAAGTCAACAAAAAGTCAAAGTTGAAATTTTTCTTACACTTTGAAAATTTTTCAAGTGTTAAAAAACATGGTTTTTCCTTACTTTCATGGCCATTTTTCACCTAGATCCATTTTGATTCAAGAATAACTCAAAACATGAAAGTTGTAGATCATGTTACAAGATTTCCAAAATGTCCAAGAACTTGCAAAAACACTTTGTTTAGCTAGGGTTTTGATCTTGAAACATAATGGTCCATGACCATGATTTTCGAAAATCACTCATCAAAATTATAAGTTATTTTGCAACTTTCTTCCTTCTAGAAGCCTTGTCACCAAATGAGATAGGATTTAAGGGATAAAAATATGATGTCAATGATTTGGAAAGGATAAAAACACTTGATTTTTTTAAAACCATGATTAAAAAGATTCCATTTGCATTTAATGAAGAATATTCCTTTCGTACACCTAAGCTTCCAAGTTGCAAACTCTCCAAGCTTATCTTGCCTTGCCATTCAAGTTCCTTGGCCTATAAATAGGAGTTCTTACTTCATTCAAAATCACACCTAAAAACAATTCCAAACTTGTTTTCTCACTTCTTTCTTATTTTGCAAGTTTCTAAGTTTCAAAGAGGTTAGAATTCCAAATTGCAATCCTGCAAGTTCTAACCAAAGGTGTCATTCAAACATCTTCTAAACATAATTTAGAAGTTGTTTGGAACTTCAAATTATCATGGAATAATCCAAGAGTCAGTTTGCTCCAGAAAACTCCATTTGTGCAAGTTTTGAGCCAAAACTCCAAAACTCCAAATCCACTCGTGCTTGTTCTGATATTTCACTTCAAACACACTCTATACAACATATAGAGACTGTCCAAACACTTAAACCAGTTCTAGAACAACTCCATCATCATCCTCCATTTCAAAACCAGCAGCCTACAACTTGACTCGGGTAGGAGGAATCAGATAGCTTCAAAGTAAGGTAAGTGTTGGAATACACTCAGTGATACTCAAGGAATTCGATTTCTACTCATAGAGGTAAGTAACTTCAACTTTGAACTCTGTGATTTCTGAATTCCAACTCAAATATTGTTGTGCTATCTTGTTTCTGCACTTGTGAGGATCATAAACCCTCAATCAATTGCTTGAATTGGTGCACATACACAATTTCACAATCAAAATTCAGAGTTAGGATTCTTAATGTTCTTGCAAAATTAATCACCCTACACTTAAAATAAATGGAAGTAATTTCCACCATCATGTTCCTGGTGAAAATCCGAGCAAGATTGATGTTTGGATTGTGCAATTTCATTGAGAAACAAGAGAAATGCGAATTGGAATATGGAAGTTGAAGACGAAGGTGCTACGCGCGTTTTCTGATTTATGGAAAATTAAATTCTAAGTTTATCCTATATTTATTTGTTGTTGTTTCATAACCGGATGTAACAGCCACCCCAGTGGCAAGCCAACACACCTTAAGTCCTTTGCCTCGCCTCAAGGCTCAGGGTTCGAATCCCCCTGAGACCTTTTTTTTTAATAAAAGGCTTGTTCCTTCAGAAGCATCAAGCTTCTACCCCTTTCAGAAGCATCAAGCTTCTACCCCTTTTAGAAGCATCAAGCTTCTGACTCTTTCAGAAGCATCAAGCTTCTACACCCTTCAGAAGCATCAAGCTTCTTTCTCCTTCAGAAGCATCAAGCTTCTGACTTCTTCAGAACATCAAGCTTCTGACACCTTCAGAGCCTCAGCTTCTAACCCCCTTCAGACGCATCAAGCTTCTGACCTCCTTCAGAACATCAAGCTTCTGACCTCCCTTCAGAACTTCAGCTTCTGGCTCCCTTAAGAACTCCAGCTTCTGACTTCCTTCAAAACGTGAACTTCTGACCCTTTTTTCAAAACTTCATTTTCAAATATTTTTCAAAACTCCTTTAAAACAAGGTGATTAAATGACAAGTCAAGCACATGGCTCAGTGGAAAAAGTCTTCACTTCTACGCCAAAAGTCCTGGGTTCAAACCTCCTTAGGACCAAAACTCTCTTTTTATCACTAATTTTCTCAAGTTTTTTTTAACAAACTTCAACATTTTAAAAAACCAATCAAAACTTCTCATTTTGAGATGATTTTTTGCACACTTGTCATTTAATATACCTATTTTATGATTATGTCAAAAAAATCCAAAAATATTTTCTTTTTGATTATATTTTAATTAGGTTAAAAATGAGACGTTTTAAGTATTTTTAATACTTTTCAAAAATGTTTTCTTTCCAATTTTCAAACCTAATCTTTTTCAAAACTTATTGTGAATATCCTTCACTTTTCAAAATCATTTTCAAAACCTTTTCAAAAACTTTTCCATAAACTTACACACCTTTTTTCCATGATCGATTCGATTTGAAGATAAACCGAACTAGGTTTTTCCTTGAATTTCTTTCAAATTGATCATGGGCCTCCCTCACGGTGTAAGTCCCAAACCTCCCATGTACATATTTATTTCCTTGTACATATCCACCCTTTCGTGTACATATTCATTTCCTTATACACATTCAATCATCTTTGTAAATATTCAAGTATAAACAAACTTCGTTCATTTGTTTTAATCCACTTGTTTATACACCGATTCCATTGGTATTAAGAGGAGCATTAGTCCCGGTGAAACTGCTCTTAAACCAATGGGTCTCCCTTAAGGTGTAAGTCCCAACTCCTTTATATATATATATATATATATATATATATATATATATATCAAGCTACACTTGCTTTAATTGCTTGTTTTATACACTTGTTTATATATTTCCTTCATAAACTCACGTGAATACACATCACACACTCGTTCATATAACTGTTCAGTTATAACATAACAACTAGTCTAACAACTAAGTTCCTTTTAGCCTCCTCTTAGGCTTTGTATAAGACAACTCACCCGTTGAGTTCAGCATCCGCTTAGGCTTCATATAAGACAACTACCCTGCTGAGTTAGCCTCCTCTTGGGCTTCGTTCAAAAGAACTCCCTCGTTGAGTTTAGCCTTCTTTTAGGCATCAAACAAGAAAGAGACCTAGAAATATCTTAGCAGCCTCCTATTGGGTTTCTAATACAAAGAATCACCCGCGCTAGGATAGAACCCTAAGAGTATGATTTCCCAGTGTAATCACTCTTGAATCCTAAGAGGATGGTTTCCCGGTGAAACCACTCTCAAAGCCAAAGCCAGCCATACCATATAGCAAGTGGTAACGCTTGTACACTCAAGCAAAACACCAAAACTTACAATTAAAGATTCAACATCTTTTCAAACATCTTTCTTAACTCGTAAGTGGTAACGCTTGTACACTCAAGCAAAACACCTAATACTTACAATGAAAGATTCAATCAATCAACCCTTCAAAAATGTATGTGATGAAATAGATTAGATACATTTTTCATTAAGATGACATTTGTCTTTGTCTCTTAATAACATCCTTTGCTTCCACTAGCATAAGTGGGAACTACGATTACTCTGACTTTCTCAACCTCCCTTTGAGAATACGTAGGAGATATGTATGCAGAAGATCCCAATGATCTTTGCGAGCACAATAATAACAAAACTTAGGACCCCACCTAACCTACCTTTCTTAAAATCCAAAGGAGAAACTCTCCCAAGAATAGAATAGAAAATTAAAATACACAAACATATCAAAAATATTCATATATATATAAATAAGGCTATAGATAACTACATATATATAGGGTGCCACATATTTCCCTTTATATAACAAATCCCCTTACTCAAATCTCTCCCCAATGCGTTGCGTCTAGTTCACGCTAGTCGTACCGCATATCTTTATTTATTTAGGGTATTGCAGCTTTCCCCTTTTTCATCTCATTTTCTTGTTTTGGAAATAATAAAGCTTGATGCTCGCGACATCTTTTTTAAAACAAATCAAAAGAGTAAATAGTTTTGAGCCGGAGATTCGACTTCCGATTTGATTCCCTCGTTCGTCACTTTTTACCGCGAACAGAAAAAATGACGACTCTGCTGGGGAGAACACTAAACTTTTATTTTTCAAAGAAAAAAAAACAATGACTCTGCTAAAGAGCACCAAGCTTTCTTTGTTTTCAAAAAAAGAAAAAAGGGGTTAAGTTTTCATCTGTGCATATGTTTGTTTTTCTTTATTGTGTGTTTTAGTTCTTGCGATTTCATCTGATGGAAAGAAATCCTAACCCGGATTTAAGAAACATTTTAAGATCTAGGTGGGGGTATAGTCATATTAACTTGTGAGAAGTCTCATTACTTACTAAGTTAATTTTAGATCCCTCTCTCAGTGGAGGTTGTCTTGGGAGTATTTGTGTTTAGTAAGTATTTGCAAAGATATGTTCTTAAGGGAACTAACACAAGTTTAGAGTAATAAAACTTGGATTAGTTGTCCATCCCGCATAAATTATTGGACTGTAAACTTCGATAATATTTCATTAATGAATCATAGAACATAACTTTATTACCCACATTTGGTTCTTATCGTGAATGCTCGACTTACCCACACTTATAACCACTAACCATGTTTGTATCTTTGTGGCATTCATGCATTCATTCAAAAACTTCAAATTCTCATTTCTCTTCCCATTTCTAAAGAATTTAGAGATTTTTCTTTGTAAGCATTTTAGGTTAGAGGATGAGTGAGAAGAAGATATACCAAGAGGTACGGTTTTAGAATTCTGATGTAGGAAAGTTAAAGAGTTAGCATCCCCTGATTTCAAAATGCTATGGAACTCTTTTAACTATCCTAAACACTAACGTTGATGAAGGACTTCTCAAAACTTTCGTTCGGTTTATGATCAACTTGTTCACTTTCCACGATTACTTTGATCCACTTTGGATACAAGGTATCTCGATATTCCTAAGCCATTCATGACTCATTTAAGGAAATCTGAGATAGACAAAAACCTGACTACCAAAGGAAATCTCTTAGGATTAACTTCAAAGTCCCTAATGGAGAAGGCTTTTAAAGTTGCTGAAGCCGGTAGCATGGTAGCTTTTGAAGCTGTTTTGGATTTTCTCATTTATGGATTGGTGTTGTTTCCCAATGTCCCAAGTATCGTTAATATCAACGCCATAAGAATCTTTCTGATTGGAAATCTCGTTCCCACCTTGTTTGGTGACACATATTTCTCCATTCATCATAGGAATCGTCAAGGAGATGGAATTATCATGTGTTGTGTACCTCTGTTATTCAAATGGATTGTCTCACACTTGCCTAAGTCTCCCATCTTCCGAGAAAACAAAAACGGTTGGCATTGGTCTCGAAGACTCATGTCTCTTACTAATGACGATATCCATTGGTATACTTTGGTCAACAATGAGATGGAAATCATTGAAAGCTGTGGAGAATTTGCCAACGTACCTCTCATTGGCACGAAAGGAGGAATTAACTACAACCCATTTTTGACAAGACGTCAACTTAGTTACGCAAACTCCAGTAAACCCCTTGGTTTTACAGTAGAAAATTACTTTTATCATGAAGGGGAAGACTCCCAAGGTTTGAAAGCCAGAATGATAAAAGCTTGGCATCTGAAGCAACTCGATTTTCAAAAATCATTTAATTTTCAAAAACTAGTGAAATCTCCACCTAATTTTATTTGTTCCAAAAGGAACGGGAAAATATAGATAAAACCCCATAGATACGGATAAGGCGGTCTACGAGACCAAAAAGAATGGATTCGGGAGTCGATTATGTAAGAGGAAAGTATTAGCACCTCTTACATCCATCGTACTCGATGGGACCCGTTTAATTTGAAATGTGTGTGTATATTCGCTAATCTCTAAGTTATAATCGAAAAAAGAAACGGAATTTGTTTATTATTATTTTGAGTTTGGCACGGTTTCAGAACCGTGTGCCTACTTATTCCCTTGTGCAATGGGAAAGTCAAAACTTCGTAGTTCCTCTCAAAAAGGTTTTAATTGGTTGTATTGATTTTATAAGAAAAATCGTGCGTTTAGACATTTCAAATGCTTTGAACTAGGACTTGTTTAGTTTGTTTGAAAAGCTTAAGTCCTCGTTCGTGTTTGAAACGACTATTGCACACTCTTTGTCAGAAAAGAGTTTGATGATTCGCGTATGAGCGATAAAAGAGTTTGAATGAGTTATTTTATTTTTATGCGGGAGACAAGTATTGGACCATAAGCGTTCAACGGCTAACGCCCCAATTACTCGGATGAGTGGACAGAAACATCCGAATCATCTTTTTCTACCCAAAAAAGTGTATTAGGAAAAGGTGAGGTGAAACAAGGTTCACGTTAATTAAATTCAATTAAGACACCAAACATACAGTCGAGGGTCGATACTGGACTGACTACCATATGTTTGGGAGGAGAGAGAAATAGAATATTTATTTGGAAAAATATTTTTTGAAAAGGAACTCGACGTTGGATCGAGGTTTGAAACTTTAAATTATGAAAGCATTCTGATACGCGTGCTGAGATGAAATGGAAGCGGGTTATGATTAATCAAGTATATGGACTTGATTAACCTCGTGAGGATGGGTGCTCCTATCCCCAACCATGAGAACCTAGTGCATGGAAAATTGGTATATAGACCAATGTTATTTTCGGGTTATGATCGATTAAAGCAACAAGGGCTTTAATCAACCTCGTGAGGATGGCCATGCCCATCCCCAACTATGAGACCCTTTAAGAAATTGACATATGAGCCAATCAAAGCGGAATCAGATTGATTTTAATTTTAATTTGTGCGTAGAGTGTACAATGGTGAATAAATACTAAATGAGTAAATAAACAGGCAAATATCACATAATACAAACAGAAATTTAAATAATTATTAGAAATGATTTTTTCTGTTTCATGAAGAATCGACTAATAGTTTAATCGACAAACCATCAAACAAAAACTATCATAACCAATAATCATTTAGTACATCGCAACAAAATATTATTCATAATAAATTAATTGAAATAGGTAAAAGTTTAGAAACAACCTGTATTGCAGTGATTCCGCGAAGTACAAAAAAGAAATCCATCTGATCTTTGACTGATCCGTAAGACTTTAACGCGCGCTGGTGAACTGGATGCGACGGATCCCATTCCAAAATACTCTGCCGGTCCAAGATGGTAATATTGCTAACCAAATACAATTTCTTTTATTTAACATCAACATTTTTTCAAATAAATTAACCAAAAAGGGAAAAATAATAAAAGAAAGAAATTTTTTTTTAAAAATTAAAAACAAGGTGGTGACACTAGTCACCACCAGACCTAAAGTATTAAAAAAAGAAAAAAATAAATTGTTTTTTATTTTAAGAAAAAGAAGTTAAAAAAACAAATAAAATACAATTGTAAAACATTACCCAAATGGGCAAAAACTCAGTCTCTCTCTCGTTCGCGTTTGTGTTTATCCGTTCCTCTCTTCACCGTTCTCTCTCCATCATCCCAAATGAAAACCCTAACCTAAACCAGAAATCCCATCCCACAACGACTCGCCTCTCTCTCTCGATTACTCTCTGCTCTTTGGCTTTCTCACGGTGAAAACCCCAAACGGAACACAAGGCAGCCGCGCCGGAAATCGCCTCACGGCGGTGACGGCGGCGGCGAGGCCCTGGGGTTTCAGTCTATTATCATTTACTACTGATGCATGATTGTGTTGTTTTTACAGATGGCTTTCATCTTGTGGAACCCTAGAGTCCCAATGGCAACCGTGAAACCTACCCTTTTGCGATGGTATCGGGTGAGACCGTTCTAACTTTCTCTTCTTCTTTCTCTATTCAGACTATGATTTCTGGAAAAAAATGTCTCTGAAGGTTTTCTGGTGTTAGGAAAATGATGATAGAGTTGTCTAGGTTTTGTGTTTTTACGATTTCTGGGTGTTGTTTCTGGTTTATGAATCGTTGCCTTTGGTTCTTGGTTTGGCTTTGAAAACAGATGGATGTTTTTGTTCTGTGTTGCTTGAACCTCTCTATGACTGATAGGGTTTGTGGCTTATTAGAACAGATATTGCTCTTGGTGATTTTTCTGGCTTCAAAGAAAACTGATAAAACAGGTATTGTTCTTGGTCCTCTGTGGCTGTTTTTTTTTGGTTTGTATATAGAACAAATGCTACCCTGGTTTTTGGCTTTTTTTTTGGTTTGTATAGAAACTGTCTGTCAAACTGATAGCTTCCTTTGCCTCTTAAAACTGATCAACAGATATTGCCCCTGTTTCTTTTTGGCTTCCAAAACTGATATAACAGATACTTTGCTTCTTGTTTTTGTGGTTACCAAACTGATGCTTATTTTTTCTTTTTCTGTCTTGGAGCAGCTACTACACTTGTCCTTTTTCTCTTTTTGGAACTGTCTTCATAGATATTACACTTGATTCCCTTTCCCTTTTTCTGCTTAACAGATGCTGGTCTTCTCTCTTTCTTGGTATTATATCTTCCTTTAAAGAACAGATATTACTCTTGCTACTGCTATTATATCTTGGACAGATACTTGCTTGTCTTGGTCAACTTCCTTCTCTTTTTATGATATGTTGCCGCTACTACACATGTTGCTTGCATTGCTTGGTTTACTTCTTTTGGCTTTGCTACTGCTGGCTTGTTTCTTTGCTGATAACCAAGACATTTTTGTCTCTTGTTTATGCTGTGTTAACCTTGACTGTATTGCTGCCTGTTGCCTTTGGTCATACTACTGCCCGTTGTCTTTGATTATACTTGTTGGGATTAATTGGACTGTTGGATTATAGCTTCTTGAACTGTTGGGTTGATCTGTTGGAATTAGGAATTGTTGGATTAGATTAACTGTGATGAATGATCTAAGTTAGGCTTTGTTTGTGAACCGAGTTAACTCGCGATTTGCAAATAAGCTCATTTTTTTACCGATGATTAATCTTGAACAAGATTATGAGGATCGACACTCTAAAAACCTGATTCCCGCCAGAAACGCCTAATGATGAGTTCGAAAACAAAGTTGCTTTTCCTCAATTTGGGTTTATGTTCAAATATAGCTACTAATCATTCTTTTTTTTTGGTATTTTTTCATGTGACGATGTGGAGGATGGAGACAATAGGAAGGCAGCCCGGGTGTGAAGGAAAGCTCGGAGGAAGCAACAATTTACTCGAGAAACTTATAGCAATAACATAGAATTAGGATATTCTTTGTATTTTTTGTAACTTGTAACTCAAAAATGTAATGGAATTTTAAAGAAATAATAATAAGAACTTTTTTTTCAACATCGAATCTTGTAATTCCAATTTCGCGTATTTGAGATGAATGAATCAATTATTTGCATAGCATTTCGATCGGATGAAGATACATACAAAAAGAACAGGACAAATCCTAACTTGAACACTTTTTCTTGAGATGAGTAACATCTGATATAAATTGAACAACTCCTTGTAATTATTTCCTGCTAGTGAAATTAAATACCAAGAACGACGTTTTCCTCCGCCGAATTTAAATGACCCAAGTAAAAAAAAGGAATTTCTTTTAAAATTTAATTCTCAAATAAATAATTATTTTTGAATTCAAATTCTAAAACAAATAATCCCTTTTCGGACAAATAATTCCAAACAACCTTTTGCACCAATAGTCCGAAACCGTTCGAAACCTCTTGAATTTGAATTGAATCGGTAACAAGATAAAACTTTCCCACCACTTTTTTCATGAAAAATTTCCCAGTAGGAATTCCTCTGAAACCACAATAAATGAACATCTTTTCTTGAAAATAATGAGGTAAAACGAAAGGGAAATTTTGGGGTGCGACAACATCACATTTGAAGGAAAGAAAAAGGTGATGCGAGGAATTGTGTAGCCATGGAAGTCTACACTTCTTGGGTAAAGAAAAGAGCGAAGGAATTCCGAATTCCTTATGCTTATAAAGAACCCATGTTCCCAGTGGTATCTAAATCGACCACCATTCCCATCGAGACTATGGGAGAATACCAAGAAGCTTTGGCTAAGATAAGGCTAGAGAAAGAAGCTTTGGATGACAAGTTTCTTAATACTGACCTTGAGAATGTAAAGCTTAAGAAGCAGGTCAAAGATCATGAAAAAACGCTCTACTTTCAAGATGGATGGCTCATGGAGAAAGATGAGAAGATTCGTCGAAAAGACGACACAATCAAGAAATACATCAAAGAAAGAAAAAGAAAGCTTGAAGAAATGACAATTAGCAATCCTACTCCAGACGATTGGAAAAAAGTTATTAACAAGCTAAAAGCTGAGAAATCTGAGCTGAAAGCTTACTATGGGAAAGAAATCCTGAAGTTGAAGCTGCATCAAGCATTTGGTTCTTCATCAGACGAAAACGCTTAATTAGTTTAGCTTTATCTTTATCATTTATTCTATCATTCTAAGAGCTATGCTCCAAAAACTTGTTGTAATATTCTTTCGAATATTAATAAAATAAGAGTTTTCCATCCAAATGTTTACTAGAAGTTTCTCTTTTAGCGTAAATTCTTTGGAAATTCTTTTTTCTTTGCATTCATAATCATGCATCATACTTTGTATCTCGAGTTTGTTATTAAAGTCTTATATTTTGGAATTTTTTCCAGAGAGAGATCGTCAAGTTGTCGCGTCTTAGAGTTTCTCGACTACGTTCACAATCAGCTCGCAGATACAATACTCGTGCAAACAGAAGAAAAGCAATGGAAGATTTTGAACAAGAGAATGTTAAGCTCCGTGGCACAGTAACCACACTTCAGGGAAAGGTGGAAAGACTCACTTCTTTGGTAAGCTCGTTGGTAGCTACACAAAATCAGCAATCAACATCCAACAGTCAAAATCAAGCGACGATTTCAGAGATCACTACTACTCCAATTTCAACTGTTGCAGTTAGTAATCCTCTTTTTCAGTATGCCAGAAGGTTATCCATGGTGCATGCCTTTCAATTTCGGCATTGGATTTCTTTAAAACACTTATGAAGTACCGGCAACCATAATTGAGGTTCCTAATTTGTAGAACTCAGCATTTACTCCGCAGCACGGAGTAACCATTCCTCAAGTCACTATGTCGGTTTCTCAACCGATTATTACAAATTCAGCTTCTGTGGTTCACGCTACTACGAACGAAGAAATCTATTATAACCTAGGCGACAACATGAATCCTCGTGGCCAAATGGAAAACCTCCAGGAACAATTCCATAAGATGCAGCTTGAGATCAAAACATTTCGGGGAAAGGATTTGTTTGGGAAGAATGCCCACGATCTATGTCTGGTTCCTCGCGTAAGGATACCTGCTAAGTTCAAAGTCTCCGACTTTGAAAAATAAAGAGGAAACTCTTGCCCGCAAAGTCATCTTACAATGTACGCTAGGAAGATGTCTACATATAATGACAATCATCAATTGCTCATTCACTATTTCCAAGACAGTCTTACTGGCGCCGCTCTGAAGTGGTACATGGGATTAGATAGTGCAAACATCCAAACTTTCAATGACCTAGGCGAAGCCTTTTTCCAACAGTACAAATTCAATCTGGACATGGCTCCAGATCGAGATTAACTCCAATCTATGTCTCAAAACGAAAAGGAGACTTTCAAAGAATACGCCCAACGTTGGAGGGAAATTGCTGCCCAAGTTAATCCATCGTTAGAAGAAAAAGAAATGACCAAGATCTTTTTGAACACTCTTGGCCCTTTCTACTACGAACGCATGGTCGCCAGCGCTCCAGGGGATTTTACCGAAATGGTAAGCATGGGGATGCGGCTAGAAGAAAAAGTTCGAGCAGGACGCTGAACTAAAGAAGTGGGATCTTCAAGCGGAACCAAGAGAGTTGGAACTGGTGTCCCAAAGAAGAAAGAACATGACGTTGGAATGGTATCCCTAGGGAAACCTAGGAAAAATGTCAATCACCGACAAAAGGTAGCCACGGTCGCACCAGTTGTAATACAAATTCAAACATGGGAATTACCCCACAATTCCAGCAAAATCAACAGCCTCGACAACAGGCTCAACAATTCAACAACAATCAGAATCGTACTCCTAGAACCTTGCAGTTTGATCCAATTCTGATGTCTTACACGGAATTATATCCTGCCTTGATTGAAAGAAATCTTGTTCAAACATGATTACCACCTCCAGTAACGGATAAGTTACCTTGGTGGTACAAAACAGATGTGTATTGCCCTTTTCATCAAGGGGCACCAGGTCACGATCTCGAACACTGTATAGCATTGAAAATCGAATTCCAACAATTAGTTAGGGCTAATCGTCTCTCTTTCAGGAATGAAAATCCGAATGTGCAAGCAAATCCACTTCCTAATCATGGAGGCCACGCTGTGAATTTGATAGCCAGATATTCAGATCGATATCCAGTCACAGATGTGAATTTAATAAGAGAAAGCTTGGTACAGCTACACACTACATTCAACACAATGGGTGTTTTTGCTAAACATGACTACACAACTTGCAGAATCTGTTTTACAGATTCTCGAGGATGTCTATTGTAAAAGCAGACCTTCAGCGATTAATAGCCATCGGCGACATTCAAATTTTCAGAAACATGAACAATTATGAGGTAAATATGGTAGGGTATGATCCGCATGAGCTATTAGTCTCATATATAAACTCGGAAATTCCCGAAGTAAACATCATTATCCCTCACTTCAATATGCCCAAGCGCGTAGAAGTTGAATACAACGGTCCAAGGGTTCCTAACTCTCCTTTAATCATCTGTCTACCTGGACCTGTTCCTTATGACTCTGACAAATCAGTTCCTTATCAGTACAACACAACTATGATGGAAAATGGGAAGGAAATACCCATACCTACTCTTTCAGCCGTAGTTAACATCGCCGAAATAGGACGAGTAACTCGGAGTGGGCGTGTGTATACCCCGTTGCCACCAAAGCATCCTTTTGCTCCCACAGTTAGACAAAATCCTGTTGATATACCTGTTGAGAATCCTATGGGAATTCCTGTTGGTAATCCAGACTTCAACGTTGGTCCGTCTGATGGAACCAATGTCAATTCAGACTTTGACGAAATTCTAAGGCTGATCTAGAAAAGTGAGTACAAAGTTGTGGATCAACTGATGCAAACTCCCTCCAAAATCTCAATACTCTCTTTGCTTTTGAATTCTGAAGCCCACCGAGAGGCCTTGATGAAAGTGTTGGATCAAGCCTACGTAGATCACGACGTGACTACCGATCAATTTGGTGGAATTGTACACAACATAACAGCTTGCAACAACTTGAGCTTCAGTGATGAAGAACTCCCAGAAAAGGGAAGATATCACAATTATTCTCTACATATATCTATGAATTGCCAATCAGATTCTCTGTCTAATGTACTAGTGGACACTAGCTCATCCTTGAATGTAATGCCAAAAACGACTCTTGCTCGTTTATCTTACAAAGGAACGCCAATGAAATTCAATGGTGTAGTAGTCAAAGCCTTCGATGGATCAATAAAATCCGTTATTGGAGAAGTTGACCTTCCGATGGCGATTGGTCCACATACTTTTCAAATTACTTTCCAGGTCATGGACGTGCCAGCTGCTTACAGTTGTTTGTTAGGATGACCTTGGATACATGAAGCAGGAGTAGTAACATCCACGCTTCACCAAAAATTGAAATTTACGACAAATGGAAAACTTGTAACCATTATTGGTGAACAAGCTTTATTGGTAAGCCATTTGTCCACTTTTTCTTTCATCACTACTGAGTTGTTGAAGGGACACAGTTCCAAGGACTTTCGTTAGAAGATGAATCTACAAAGAAAAATATATCATCTATCTCCTCCTACAAAGAATCAGCGCAGATAGTGAAGAACGGTACAACCGCCGGTTGGGGACAAGTGATAAATCCTGTCAACAACGAAAGGGATGAAACTATTCGTCTGATTAAAAAAGTATTCCACAGCGGAGGTTTCCTAAACCCTATTTCTCAAGAGGTCAATGTCCTTATTGATGAAGGAAATAAAGACAATCTCTTCGGATCCGAAGAATGGAAAACTTATCTTAATAACTCTGAATACATGACTCAGGAAGAATCATATACACTGTTCTATCCTCCTTCAGACAAATTTGAAGGCATGTTCCTGCAAAATGATGAAGAAGAAATTCCACCTATCCCACCTGAGATTTGGGATACCTTGGGAGAACCAAGCGGAAAATATGACTTTATGGTGAGATATACAGCTCATGAAAGTTCAAGAATTAGAATCGAAGACATCCAACCAACTGGATGGGACGATTCTCCTAAATATATCAGTCAACCAGAAGAGGCATACATGCCTTCTCAATCTCATCATCAATCTGAGATCACAAATGAAAATCTTTTCTTCGATACGCCTGCCGAGGTTGTTGAACCAGATTTTGATTATCCCCAGATTAACGCAATTTTTGGAGAAGATCGAGAAGACAATTCTGAAAATGATTTGGAAAGTGTCTCTAATAATGAGTCTCTTCACCCAGAGGATTGGGAAGCACATCCTGAGAATCTAGAATACATGCCACTTGAAAACGCATATACTGCATTCTATACTCCTCGACCTGTCAATCAAGCAGAAGAAGATCGCCTCAGCAGTACAAAAAGACAGGTCAACCGGCCAGAGTCTTCAAAACGTGTTCGGCCAACGATCAATGTCAACACAAAAAATGATTCAAAGGGAAAACTACCAGAATACATAGTCTTCCAAGGAGTTCGTCACTATTGGAAAGCCGTTGAGGTTCAGATTGTTGTTCATCGTCCTAAGTAGTTTATCTCGCTTTTGTTTTGAACTCTCGCCCCGCCCAAGGCAGAGAGATGTTTTATAGGGTTAGCTTTTAAATAATTTTCTCTTTGTCTTGCCCATGACAAATGAGTTTGTATTTAGGGCTCTGTTTCATATTGTGAATCATAAATAAAAGCGTTGTTTTGATTCCCATATTTTGTGTTTTTTTTCTTTGTTTTTTACCCTTTTTTTTGGAAATGGTAATCCTAAAAAACCCAATAAAAACAAACATCTTCTACAAAATAATAATCTGCATACACTTTCACATTAACTTTTTCTAAAAACATCGAACATAAATCGAACATGCAGATTAACAATGAACAAATCCATTGAACGCAATAACTCTACGACCTCTCTCGACTTTGAATTCCCTGTGTTCGACGCCGAAGAAGAGGATGAAGAAGAGATTACGGATGAGATTTCCCGACTACTTAAGCACGAGGAAAGAATCATTCAGCCTTACAAAGAGCCTTTGGAAACAATCAACTTAGGTTCTGAGGAAAATATAAAAGAAGTGAGCATTGGAGCTCTACTCGACAACGATGTCAAGAGCAAACTGATAAATCTTCTCAAAGAATATGTCGATGTGTTTTCTTGGTCCTACCAGGACATGCCAGGGTTGGATACCAACATCGTAGAGCATCACTTGCCATTAAAACCAGAATGTCCGCCAGTTAAACAAAGACTAAGAAGGATTCACCCAGATATGGCCGACAAAATCAAAAAGGAGGTTCAAAAGCAACTCGACGCAGGTTTCCTCGTCACCTCCGAGTATCCTCAATGGTTAGCCAACATAGTGCCTGTCCCAAAGAAAGATGGAAAGGTCAGAATGTGTGTTGACTACCGGGACTTGAACAAAGCTAGTCTAAAAGACGATTTCCCACTACCGCATGTCGACATGCTGGTGGATAACACTGCTAAGTTCAACATCTTTTCCTTCATGGACGGTTTCTCTGGTTATAATCAGATCAGAATGGCTCTCGAAGACACGGAGAAGACATCTTTTATCACGCCATGGGGCACATTTTGCTACAAAGTAATGCCGTTTGGATTAAAGAATGCAAACGCAACTTACCAAAGGGCAATGGCCACTCTCTTTCATGACATGATGCACAAAGAGATCGAAGTCTCTGTGGACGACATGATAGCAAAGTCTGACACTAAAGAAGAGCATATAGAAAATCTCTTGAAGTTGTTTCAACGACTAAGGAAATTTCAGCTTCGTTTGAATCCTAACAAATGCACCTTTGGGGTGAGATCTGGAAAACTCCTAGGTTTCATTGTCAGTCAAAGAGATATTGAAGTTGACCCTGACAAATTCAAGGCTACTCAAGAAATGCCTACGCCACATACAGAAAACAAGTAAGAGGATTTCTTGGACGGTTGAATTACATCTCCAGATTTATCTCTCAAATGACTGCTACTTGTGGACCAATATTCAAACTTCTCCGCAAAAATCAAGAGGTTGTGTGGACAAAAGATTGCCAAAGAGCGTTTGATAGTATCAAGGAATACCTGTCAGAACCTCCAATATTGATTCCTCCAATTGAAGGAAGACCATTAATCATGTACCTTACCGTGTTAGAAGATTCCATGGGCTGCGTTCTTGGACAACAAGATGAAACCGGTAAGAAAGAGCATGCCATCTACTACTTAAGTAAATAGTTCACAGATTGTGAAACTCGTTACTCCATGCTCGAGAAAAGATGTTGTGCTTTGGTGTGGGTTTCGAAACGTCTCCGCCAGTACATGATCAACCACACGACTTGGTTAATCTCCAAAATGGATCCAATCAAGTACGTCTTTGAAAAGCCTACCTTATCAGAGAGAATCTCTCAATGGAAGATGCTATTATCTGAATATGACATCAAGTACTGCGCCCAAAAAGCGGTCAAAGGAAGCATTCTCACCGATCACTTAGCTTATCAACTGATCAACGAATACCAATCTCTCAAGTTTGACTTCTCCGACGAGGATGTTATGTACTTAAAGATGAAAAACTGTGACGAACCCTTACCTGAAGAAGGTCCTGATCCAGAATATAGACGGGGCTTAGTTTTTGATGGAGCAGTTAATGTTTTTGGCAATGGAATTGGGGCAGTCATCATTACTCCCGAGGGTTCTCATATCCCTTTTTCCACCAGATTGTTGTTTGATTGCACCAACAACATCGCAGAATACGAAGCTTGTATCATGGGTATCGAAGAAGCCATTGATTTAAGGATCAAGATCCTTGACATATATGGAGATTCAGCCCTTGTGATCAATCAAATCAAAGACAAGTATGAAACTCATCATCTTGGTTTGATTCCCTACTGAGATTATGCAAGACGTTTGTTGACTTTCTTCAACAAAGTTGAATTGCATCATATTCCTCGAGATCAAAATTGAATGGAAGACGCCTTGGCTACTCTATCTTCCATGTTCAAAGTCAACCATTGGAACGATATGCCTAATATCCGCATCAGACGCCTTGAAAGACCTACATATGTGTTTGCAACTAAAGCAGTCATTGATGATAAACCGTGGTTTCACGACATCAAACACTTCCTTCAAACTCAGGAGTACCCACTCGGGGCATCGCACAAAGATAAGAAAACTCTAAGGAGGCTTTCTGGAAATTTCTTGCTCAAATGCGTGGATAGACACGAAGCAGATATGTTAATTCACGAAGTGCATGAAGGGTCCTTTGGAACCCATTCAAATGGGCATGCAATGTCCAGAAAAATATTAAGAGCAGGTTACTATTGGATAACAATGGAATCCAATTGTTGTAAACACGTTAAGAGATGTCACAAGTGCCAGATCTACGTAGATAAGATCCATGTGCCACCGAATATACTCAACGTTCTCTCCTCTCCGTGGCCTTTCTCCATGTGGGGTATCGACATGATTGAGATGATTGAACCAAAAGCGTCAAACGGACATCGCTTCATTTTAGTGGCTATTGATTACTTCACCGAATGGGTCGAAACAACATCTTACGCCAACGTTACAAGACAAGTGGTTGTGAGGTTCATCAAGAACAACCTCATTTGCTGATATGGAGTTTTAAGTAAGATCATTACCGACAATGGGTCAAACTTGAACAACAAAATGATGAAAGAACTGTGTGAGGAATTCAAGATTGAGCATCATAACTCATCTCCTTAGTGACCAAAGATGAACGGCATCGTGGAAGCTGGCAACAAGAACATCAAAAAGATCGTCCAGAAGATGGTCATCACTTACAAAGACTGACATGAAATGTTGTCATTTGCTTTACATGGGTATCATACTTCAGTACGTACTTCGACAAGGGCAACCCCTTTTTCCTTAGTATACGGCATGGAAGCAGTGCTCCCCGTAGAAGTTGAAATTCTATCAATGAGAGTTCTTATGGAAGCTAATTTATCTGAGGCTGAATGGTGTCAAAGTAGATACGATCAGCTAAACTTAATCGAAGAAAAACGTCTGACCGCTCTGTGTCATGGGCAATTATATCAAAGAAGGATGAAGAAAGCCTTTGACAAAAAGGTTCGACCTCTTGAATTCCAAGAAGGCGACCTCGTGCTTAAAAAGATTTTTTCTTTTCAACTAGATTCTAGGGGCAAATGGACTCCTAATTACGAAGGCCCATACATCGTCAAAAGAAGCTTTTCTGGCGGTGCTATGACTCTCACGACCATGGATGATGATAAACTTCCGCATCCTTTAAATGCTGATGCAGTCAAGAAATACTTTGTCTAAAAAGACAAAAGAACAGCTCGTTAAGTCGAAAACCCGAAAAGGGCGGCTTAGGCAAAAATGAGCGTCTCGGTGGACTGAAACCCTAAAAAGGTGGTCCAGGCAAAAATTAGAGACAATAAATAGAAATTTATCCTGGTAGATTGAAAACCTGAAAAGGCAATCTAGGCAAAAATTAAGGATCAAAATGACAAAGTAACTGCATCAGTCCGTACTTCGTCAATCTGATGAATCTTCCATCAACGGATCTTCAATCAAATCTTCTAAAGCAACAAGCACAGTTGGAATTCAAAGTTGCTAGGGATAATAGCAGTTATTGCTTTCAATGTAGCCTTTTCCCAATAAATTACCATTTCCAACTTTTGTAAATAGTCCATGGAATCACGCCTTTGTCTGATTACCATTCTATCAATAAAAGTTGAGCCTTGTGCCCATTTGTTTGCAAAATAACGCTTTTTCTTGTGAAAATCACTTTTGAAACTAAAAAAAAAGTTTTAAATGAATTTTTTACTTCAAATTTTTAAAATAAAAGCAAAAGTTTCCTTTGAACTGTGAACATAGAAAGAATTTCAACAGTTTTCTCCATGAGTGTTTCGACCTCTAAAAGGTAAACAACTGCTGAGAAGTCTTCTTTTCCTCGAAAGAGATCATAAAAGGACGGTATTATTATCCGAAAAAGAATCCCCAACAAGGTTGCCAGTAAAATGCCTTTTCCAGAAAAGTTTAAAGCATGCAACTCAAATTCATCATCAGTAACATCTACACCATTGCTGCAGATTCTTCTGAGTATTTGTTTGAATTGTGACGTAGTCCTTTTCCCAAATACTTTTTGTTGTCTTGTCAAGTATCGTCGGCATGCATATGACATTCATGACATTCATCATTCATACATAGTTGCATCATTAATGCATTCTTGCATTTCTTAATGTTGCTTCAATATCACTTGTTTAGGTTGCATTTATTCCCAAAAACAAGTGCGTGTGTGTCATCTCTCCAGTAGATTATCACCAAGCTGGAAAATACACTTTTTCTCCAGTCACCCTATGGAGATTATTCCTCATTGGGTACAAAGTCTTGATTGACCGTTTCTTTCCAGCTCATTCCTGGATAGAACTTCGTCTCTAACCAATTCAGGTCTAGATTTCACAAAAAAATCTACCTGCAAACAATAAGCAATAGCCTCGTCATCCGAGCCGCTTATTTCCTTTTCATCTTGAAACTTATCCTAAAACTATTGTTCTCCTTAACAAATCCAATCGTGAAAGTTCAAGAAATCCCCACAATTGTCTTTCTGTCTGAAGAAAAACTTGTATCTTTACAATCAAAATGCCCGCATCTTCTAAAAAAAAGATCCACGGCAAGATTGTAACTGTGAAAATAGAAACTCACTTGAGATCTGTTTCCATCATTGTCTGTTATTCACAAGGCTGAATACTCAGTAAAATTCTCAAGAATTACCTTTTTATAGTTATCACTTTGCTGATAATCAGTAATATCTTCAGAACTCATTACCATAAACTATCACTGGTCTGATAATTTGTAATTTCATCTTTAATTACCTTGAACATTGTCACAATGCTGGCAGAAGGTAATCTCCTCGTTTCCTAAAGTGGAACAGATATTCACTTGCTTTGAGAATCTATTTTCCCAGAGAAACATATGCTTGTTTCCCAACAAATAGGATTCACCTTTCTTAGAAAGATTGAGGCATCCTCACAATTTTTCCCATCATGTCATTCTTTGATACCTCCTGGGTAAACTTTCTGCAATCATTTTGCATCATTCGCATTTTTTGGTATCTTAGGTCCAAAATCTGCGTATTCTGATATTTAAGTCTCTTCACACCTATCGAGAGGAAGATTTTTCATCTTCATATCTCAGGTTAAAGAAACTTAAATAGGGGCATCTGTCATACCCCAATTTTTTACCTAAGATATCACCTTATATCATTCACATATGCATCATTGCATCACTAACAGTTTCAGAACAGGATAGATCGTGCGTGTGCTTCTAGAGTCAAATAAGGGTTTTATCAAAATTTCATCTATTCAAGATATGATCAATTAGGGTTTGAGTCTCCACTCACCTCAATTGATCTATCTTATTCAATCACCAATATTTGATCTTCAAATTCCTAACTTTTTCTCATGAGCTACCTTAAATCGACCAATTAGGGTTTTGATCGAAGATAGTGAATCATTGACTTTCTGCTCAATGAATGACTTATTTGCTTGAATATTGATCTCAACATCATCAATGAAACATCTTGACCTAATTTCTTGGTTCAAAATATTACAAATTCCATGTTTCTTCATCAGACAAATTCTGAATCATCTAATGAAAATTCAACTGTTCAAAAAAAGTCAAACTTTGACTTTTGGTCAACTTTTTCAAATCCAAATTTTTTCAATCATAAAATAATTTCAAATTATCCATCATGATCATAAAAAATCAAGAAATGTGAAAAAAGTCAACAAAAAGTCAAAGTTGATTCAAGAATAACTCAAAACATGAAAGTTGTATATCATGTTACAAGCTTTCCAAAATGACCAAGAACTTGCAAAAACATTTTGTGTAGCTAGGGTTTTGATCTTGAAACATAATGGTCCATGACCATGATTTTCGAAAATCACTCATCAAAATTATAAGTTATTTTGCAACTTTCTTCCTTCTAGAAGCCTTGTCACCAAATGAGATAGTATTTAAGGGATAAAAATCTGATGGCAATGATTTGGAAAGGATAAAAACACTTGAGTTTTTTCTAACCATGATTAAAAAGATTCCATTTGCATTTAATGAAGAATATTCATTTCTTACACCTAAGCTTCCAAGTTGCAAACTCTCCAAGCTTATCTTGCCTTGTCATTCAGGTTCCTTGGCCTATAAATAGGAGTTCTTATTTCATTCAAAATCACACCTAAAAACAATTCCAAACTTGTTTTCTCACTGCTTTCTTATTTTGCAAGTTTCTAAGTTTCAAAGTGGTTAGAATTCCAAATTGCAATCCTACAAGTTCTAACCAAAGGTGTCATTCAAACATCTTCTAAACATCATTTAGAAGTTGTTTGAAACTTCAAATTATCATAGAATAAGCCAAGAGTTAGTTTGCTCCAGAAAACTCCATTTGTGCAAGTTTTGAACCAAAACTCCCAAACTCCAAATCCACTCGTGCTTGTTCTGATCTTTCACTTCAATGACAATATATATAACATATAGAGATTGTCCAAACACTTAAACCAGTTCTGGAACAACTCCATCATCATCCTCCATTTCAAAACCAGCAGCCTGCAACTTCACTCGGGTAGGAGGAATCAGAGAGCTTCAAAGCAAGGTAAGTGTTGGAATACACTCAGTGATACTCAAGGAAGCTCATTGGATCATTAAACAGCTTCTGGAATCACTCTAACAAGGAATTCTATTTCTACTCATAGAGGTAAGTAACTTCAACTTTGAACTCTGGATTTCTGAATACCAACTCAAATATTGCTGTGCTATCTTGTTTATGCACTTATGAGGATCATAAACCCTCAATCAATTGCTTGAATTGGTGCACATACACAATTTCACAATCAAAATCCAGAGTTAGGGTTCTTAATGTTCTTGCAAAATTAATCACCCTACACTTAAAATAAATGGAATTAATTGCCACCATCATGTTCCTGGTGAAAATCCGAGCAAGATTGATGTTTGGATCGTGAAATTTCATTGAGAAACAAGAGAGATACGAATTGGAATTTGGAGGTTGAAGACGAAGGTGCTACGCGCGTTTTCTGATTTTTGGAATATTCAAATTCTAAGTTTATCCTATATTTATTTGTTGTTGTTTCATAATCGAATGTAACAGCCACCCTAGTGGCAAGCCAGCATGCCTTAAGTCCTTTGCCTCGCCCCAAGGCCCAGTGTTCGAATCCCCTTGGGACCTTTTTTTAATAAAAGGCTTGTTCCTTCAGAAGCACTTCTAATGCTCACTCCTTCAGAAGCATCAAGCTTCTACCCCTTTCAGAAGCATCAAGCTTCTGAGTCTTTCAAAAGCATCAAGATTCTATCTCCTTCAGAAGCATCAAGCTTCTAACTCCTTTAGAAGCATCAAGCTTCTATCTCCTTCAGAAGCATCAAGCTTCTGACTCCTTCAGAACATCAATCAAGCTTCTATCTCCTTCAGAAGCATCAAGCTTCTGACTCCTTCAGAACATCAAGCTTCTGACTCATCAGAACCTCATCTTCTGACCCCCTTCAGAAGCATCAAGCTTATAACATCCTTCAGAACATCAAGCTTGACCTCCTTGAACTTGAACGGCTCCCTTGAACTCCGACCGACTTCCTTCAAAATGTCAACTTCTGACCCTTTTTTCAAAACTTCATTTTCAAATATTTTTCAAAACTCCTTTAAAACAAGGTGATTAAATGACAAGTCAAGCACATGGCTTAGTGGAAAAACTCTTCACTTCTAAGCCAAGAGTCCTGGGTTCATATCTCCTTAGGACCAAAACTCTCTTTTTATCACTAATTTTCTCAAGTTTTTTAACAAACTTCAACATTTTCAAAAACCAATCAAAACTTCTCATTTTGAGATGATTTTTTGCACACTTGTCATTTAATATACCTATTTTATGATTATGTCAAAAAAATCCAAAAATATTTTGTTTTTTGATTATATTTTAATTAGGTTAAAAATGAGACGTTTTAAGTATTTTTAATACTTTTCAAAAATGTTTTCTTTCCAATTTTCAAACTTAATCTTTTTCAAAACTTTTTGTGAATATCCTTCACTTTTCAAAATCATTTTCAAAACCTTTTCAAAAACTTTTCCATAAACTCACACACCTTTTTTCCATGGTCGATTCGATTTGAAGATAAACCGAACTAGGTTTTTCATGGAATTTCTTTCAAATTGATCATGGGCCTCCCTCACGGTGTAAGTCCCAACCCTCCTATGTATATATTTATTTCTTTGTACATATTCACCCTTTTGTGTACATATTAATTTCCTTGTACACATTCAATCATCTTTGTAAATATTCAAGTATAAACAAACTTTGTTCGTTTGTTTTCATCCACTTGTCTATACACCGATTCCATTGGTATTAAGAGGAGCAGTATTCCCGGTGAAACTGCTCTTAAACCAATGGGCCTCCCTTAAGGTGTAAGTCCTAACTCCTTTATATATATTCAAGTTACACTTGCTTTAATTGCTTATTTTATACACTTGTTTATATATTTCCTTCATAAACTCATGTGAATACACATCACACACTCGTTCATATAACTGTTCAGTTATAACATAACAACTAGTCTAACAACTAAGTTCCCTTTAGCCTCCTCTTAGGCTTTGTATAAGACAACTCACCCGTTGAGTTCAGCCTCTGCTTAGGCTTCATATAAGACAACTTCCCTGCTGAGTTATCCTCCTCTTGGGCTTTATTCAAAAGAGCTCCCTAGTTGAGTTTAACCTTCTCTTGTGAATCAAACAAGAAAGAGACCTAGAAATATCTTAACAGCCTCCTATTGGGCTTCCAATACAAAGAATCACCCGCGCTAGGATGGAACCCTAGAGTATGATTTCCAGGTGAAATCACTCTTGAATTCTAAGAGGATGGCTTCCCGGTGAAACCACTCTTAAAGCCAAAGCCAGCCATACCCTATAGCTTTCTCTTGAGCTTCATACAAGGACCCTCGATGACCCTCAGAATGCCTCCTCTTGGGCTCACAATGCAAGGACCATCGATGACCCTCAGAATGCCTCCTCTTGGGCTTACAATACAAGGACCCACAGGCTTCTTAAAAGCATCCCCTAATAAATAATTAATTTCTCTTAGAGATTTAGACATTTATCATCTCTATGGAAGAAGTATCTTATCTATAACATCACATACAAATCAAACACTGTTTCAAACACTTTTTTTCAAACAAAACATCTTTTAATCGTAAATGGTAACGCTTGTACACTCAAGCAAAACACCAAAACTTACAATTAAAGATTCAACATCTTTTCAAACATCTTTCTTAACTCGTAAGTGGTAACTCTTGTACACTCAAGCAAAACACCTTATACTTACGATGAAAGATTCAATCAATCAACCCTTCAGTAATGTATTATAGCTTGTTGCATTTACCGGATGGTTTTATTTCTGAATAAGCCCAAATTTGTTGATATGAACTCTATTTCCATATTCATCCAGCAGAATCTTGTTCTGACTCTTTTGGGAGATACCTATCATTCCATACATGCTAGGAGTTTTAAAGGAAAAGGTGGAACTGTTCATTGTTGTGTGCCGTTGTTGTACCATTGGTTCCAAGGTTTTCTTCCCTGTAGTGGTGCATTTGTTGATACTCAGCATACTATGATATGGATTACGAGATTGATGGGCCTTATAGCTCAATATATTGGTTTCTATCAGTGTGATATGTCAAAAATTGAGAGCGAGAAGATTATCATCCATTGCGGAGATTTCCCTAATGTACCTCTCATGGGCATAAGGGGTGGTGTCAACTACAATCTGACTCTTGTTTTGAGGAAGTTGGGTTATGCTTTGGTGGGAACTCCTGATGCGAGTTTTGTGTTATAAACTCTATATTATGATGTTCCTGATGTTACTGGGTCAATGATTGAGGCTATTCAAGCATGGAAAAGCATCTGTCTTGAAGGAGGGAAGTATTTTGGCAAGAAAGATCCTACGGCCTATGCTTCTTATATCCAGTGGATTAAAGAAAGAAATGGTGATCGTCAATAGCCTTCTATCACAGGAGCTACAACTTTCTACCCTCAAGAGTTAGTTCCCGATGTTGTTACAAAAGGGGATTATAAGCGAGTGCGTGCTCAAAACCGTGCTCTGCTCGAAGAGAAGGAGACACTTACGGTGAATTGTCTTGTTGCCACTCAAGCAAAGAATCAACTGGTTCATGAGCTCAGGTACTTCAAAGGAAAAGCATCTGATTCAACAAGGAAGAGGTCTAGAGTTGAAGATTCTCTCATTCCCATAGAAGAATACAAGAAAGTTGTCGCTGGTTGGGAAAAGAAGTACAAGCAAAAAAGACGAGATTGTGAGATTCTTAAAACTTCCAAAGCGGATATGGAAAAGAAGCACAAAGCTCAGGTTGATGAGTTAAAGAAGCAAATGCATAATCAGAAGTCGGCGTTCGAAGCCCAACTCAAAGAAAAAGATGTTCAGTTGAATCTTGCTATAGAGGAGATTGATCGCCTCAAGATTCAAACAGGAATACAAGATGCCGAAGAGTTTCCTATGTCAGACATTTAGATCTTTGATTTATCTAATTTTTTTGTCGAGAATCATGATCAGGCTTGTTGATGAGATTGCTCATTTTATTGTATGAATAAAAAACAAATGTTTAAGCTATTTATAGACTCTTTTATCCTAGTTTAATGATGGTAAGCACTTTCAGTATCAATTATCTTGTTTATTTTCTTCGCCCTAAAACTTAAAACAAAGTGTTAGAGTCTTGGAAATGTTCAAATATGTCATTGCATGCATTACATTCATTCATGTATATATCATGCATAACAGGTTTTTCTCGGGATTCTTATCTGTGGCTTCTATTCTTATTCAGCAGAAAATTGATCATTCAACCTTCCACCGTCACTCAACTCGAAGTAATAAACGCCTTCAGATGGAGCAACTCCAAGAAGACATGGCAGCAATGAAGGTGCAGATGGAAGAGCAAATGGCACAGTTTATGGAAGTAATCACTACCATGAACCGTGGTCAATAGGAATTGAGATCTCTTGTGGAAATACCTCATGTTGAGGTTGAGCGTCATGACAATCCTTTCGGTGATTTCTCTATGGGGAAGCCGCGTGTAATCAATGCTCATAACAATGATGATTTGGGTGTCAATGATCACCTTCGTGATCAGGGTCTGCATCTCAATGGTCGGTTCCCACCTCTACCACCTCCTCCTCCAGGAACTTACTTCTATGATAATGAAATGCATGAGCATCATGGTAGAGGTCGCCCCTGCTCCCAGGGTCATAATTTTGATCAGAACCAAGAGGTATATTCAGTCAATAGTAGTGAGGCCAGTTTCCTAGCTGAGGACCATAAGTATCGCCTGCTTGAAGAGAGGTTGAGGGTCGTTGAGGGCCAAAAGATGTCCAGATTAGATCTTCTTGACTTGGATTTGGCGCCAAGGGTGAGACTCCCTCCAAAATTCAAAGTTCCTACTTTTGATAAGTACAATGGAGCTACCTATCTGAAAACTCACATCACGACTTACTTCCGTAAGATGGTGGTATATACTGAAGATGAAAGACTCCTTATGCACTTCTTTCAAGAGAGTTTAACTGGAGCTTCGTTAGAGTGGTATATGCAACTTGAAAGAAATCATGTCAGGACATGGTGTGATCTGGTTGATGCCTTTATCCATCAATATCAGTTCAATATTGATATGGATCTGAATCGTACTCAATTTCTAAATTTATCTCAGAAGTCTGGTGAGACCTTTAAGGAGTACGCCCAAAAGTTGCGTGAGCTTGCTGCTAGAGTCCAACCACCCATGATGGAGCTAGAAATGATAGACATGTTTACCAGCACCCTTTCAGGACATTACTATGTTGCTTGTAGCACCTCTGCCAACTTTCCTGAAATGGTGCGATATGGTGAGAGGATTGAAAGTGGTTTGAAATTCGATAAGATCGAGTACAGTGAAGGTGAAAGTTCTTCTGGTACCAAGAAGGCATTTAGTGATCTTCCTAAGTAGGAAAAAGGAGAAACTAGTGTTGTTTATGGAAACAAGGGCAAGGCCCAAGTTAATGCTTTAACTATTTCTACTTCTCAACCGCAGGCTCAATAAGCTCCTCGCCAACAATATCAAGGTCAGCAGAATAACCGTACACCAAGAAGATTTGATGTGGTCCCAATGACTTATGCTGAAATGTTGACATGCTTGATTGATTTGAAACTGGATGTCCCAAGGGCTGCATTACCTCCACTGCCTCCTGACAAGCGTCCCAGGAATTATGATGCTAATGCCAGTTGTGAATTTAATTCTGGTACCATTGGACATAGTATTAGAACTTCTATGCTTTCAAGTGTAAAGTGTAGGACTTGATTGATTCTAAAGCCATTCAGTTTGATGCCCAGCAACAACAACCTAGGCCTAATGTGATTTAGAACTCAATGCCGCAACATGCTGGTGGGGTAGTCAAAGCTATCATGGAGGACAGTGAGGTCCTAAACTTGATTATGGACGTTAATTTGGTGAAGACACTGTTGCCTTTTGTTAATAAGTATCTGATCAAGAAAGGCGTCTTTGCAGGTTGCGAATCTGATTATGTTGAATGTGAAAACTGTTCAAATGGTTGTGAAGGTTTAAAGAATGGTATTCAAAGTATAATCACCAGTGGTGAATTACAATTTGATAAGATTAAAGAGGGTAAGAAAGGCGTAACATGAGATGTGTCTGTGATTTCTATCCCCTATACTCCTGCCGTGATATCTGCACATGCAAAGCCTGTTTCGTTATTGATCATGAAACCTGGTCCTATCCCGTATGTGAGTGATAAAGTTGTGCCATGGCACTACGGATCATATGTTTATTACCACAGAGTCAAACAGGAAGATGGTCCTTCTTCTATTAAGAAGTATGATGAGTCTGATGTTTCTAACACTAATAATTTCGCCGACAGTGGTGGAGTAACCAGAAGTGGTCGGTTTTTTGTTGCTCCAATTTGCTTACAAATGCAGATGCTTTGGCGAAGGCCAAAGGTAAGCAAGCAACCAAAGAACCTGAGTTGTTGGTCACTAATCCTAATTTGGCAAAGGATGCTAAAGAGATTATGTGATACATCCGCAAAAGTGATTTTCGTGTTATTTATCAACTTGCTCAAACCCCTGCTAAGATCTCCATTCTATCTTTGCTACGAGATTCTGAGGCACACAAGAATGCCTTGATGAAGCTCTTGAGTACCGTTTATGTCCCGCAAGGGATATCTGTTGGTCAGTTTGGAAATGTTTGTGCTAGCATACCATCTAGTAATGGCCATGGATTCACAGACTTTGATCTCCCGCCAGAGGGCAAGAACCATAACAAGGCATTACATATTTCTATGGAGTGCAGGGGCACTACACTCTCTCGTGTTTTGGTGGACACCTGATCATCCTTAAATGTGATTCCTAAATCAATGTTGATGAAAATCGATCATGGTGATCTTGAATTATGGCCCAGTGATCTGGTTGGAAAGCTTTCGACGGGTCAAGGCGCTCTGTCTTTGGAGAATTGGACCTTCCAATCAAGATTGGTCCCAGCTGTTTACTACTACTTTCTTCGTCATGGACATTCAACCTGCTTACTGTTGCCTCCTTGGCCGTCCATGGATCCATAAAACTGGGGCAGTTACATCCACTCTCCACTAGAAGCTCAAGTACCTTGTTAAAGGGAAGACCATTATAGTTTGTCTTGAAAAAGAGTATGTCATGAGTCACCTCACCTCGTTTTGATATGTTGAAATTGACGTTGAAGTGCATGAAACCATTTTCATGGATTTGAAACTGTTCATATGTTGAAGACTCCTCAGCAGGAGGAGAAGAAAAGAGACAAGCTTGAATCCTCAATGGCTTCCCTGAAGGATGCAAAGGCTGTAGTTGAAGCAGGACCTCCTGAAGGCTGGGGCAGTGTAGTGGAGGTGACGCCTAAATACAACAAGTTTGGGTTGGGCTTCAACCCTGTTTTGCATCGTTAAATCCTCAAGATGCCTAATCTGGCCACGCCTATCAAGTTCTCAAGCGCCAACATCAGTCCTGGACAAGTGAATGTTGTTGATGATTTTGATAATGAGTTTGACATTGACAAATGGATCCGCCCCAGTGTCCCTGGCGTGGAATTGAATAATTGGACTGTTGAAGACTGTGTCCCAGTAACAATAGTCAAAGAGTAATTTTCTTTTGTTTTCTCTTATCATGCAATAATTTATATGCTCTTCCCAAGGCACAGTGAATCAATTATAGGGCCACCTTGTTTGCATATGCAATGTTTTTATCATGAAATAAATAATGATTTTTCTTTCAAATATTTTGCTCTCTATCATCCTATTTTACCTCACAATTTTAAAACGCAAAATGACAATGTTTTATTTTTCTTTTTTCATCAAAAACTAAAATAAACTTAAAATCAATCATGCAGATATAATCCCACAATCTTAATAGATCCCTTTGATAACTAATCTGCTATCACTTCTTATGACTTTGATAATTCGATCAACCAAGCCGAAGAAGAAGGTGAGGAAGATTGTGAACTCCTCTAAGAGTTAGTGAGATTGTTGAAGCAAGAAGAAAGGGTTATCCAATCGCATCAGGAAGATATTGAGAAAGTGAATCTTGGCTTCGAAGATGTGATCAGAGAGGTTAAAGTTGGGTCTTCTCTGGAAGACAGTGTGAAGCCAAGACTGATTGAATTACTCCGAGAGTATTCAAATATCTTCGCCTGGTCTTATGAAGACATGCTCGGGTTGGATACTGACATTTTTGTGCACAAGCTGCCACTGAAAGAAGAATTCCCTCTAGTTAAGAAAAAGCTTCGAAGAACTCATCTTGAGATGTCTAAGAAGATCAAAGAGGAAGTCTAGAAACAACTTGACGTGGGATTCTTGAATGTCATTTCTTATCCCCCCATAGGTTGCCAACATTGTGCTTGTACCCAAAAATGATGGAAAAGTGTGAATGTGTGTGGATTATCGAGATCTAAACAGATCCAGTATGAAGGATGATTTTCCGCTTCCCCATATTAATATATTGGTGGACGATACATCTCATGCAAAATGTTTTCATTTATGGATGGTTTCTCTGGGTACAATCAGATTAAGATGGCACCGAAAGATATGGCTAAGACAACTTTTATCACCCCGTGGGGGATGTTCTGTTACAAGGTGATGCCTTTTGGATTGAAGAATGCCGGGGAAACTTATCAGTGAGAAATGGTGACTCTTTTTCACGACATGATTCACAAAGAGATTGAAGTTGAAATTCCTGGCAGCAGATACGTGATGTCACAAAGAATGTTATGACACCGTATCTGACACACTGTTTAACAATTCACACAATAATGTAAAAACAGTAAAGAACACAAACAATTGTTTACCCAGTTCAGTGTGTAACTACACCTACATCTGGGGGCTACCAAGCCAGGGAGGAAATCCACTATAAGCAGTATTAATTAGAATAAACCAACGGTTTATCTCCTTCACTTAAGACCTACCCAATGCAACTTCAATCTAAGTCCTACTTAGACCTGAGTTCCTACTCACTCCCCCTCAATCACAACAGTGATATCAACCTATTGTTTAATAGAATTGTGAAGACACTCTTCAATAAACATACTTGATTTTGCTTCAAATCCTAGTCCAAGGCACTTATCAATTGATAATTGCTTGGCTCACAAGTATAACTAGAACACAATTAACAACAGACTGTTCTCTTCTACACAGTAAAAGGCGCAGTAGCAGAATAAGGGTTTCTTTCCTTTTATAGAAGCAGTATGTAGACTTCAGTTTGGGCTTCCATAATAATAGCTAGGGTTTACTTGATTTAACCTAAAGACTTGGTCTTTTTAACAAACCAATTTAGGGTTAAACAAGGTTAACCTTAAAGCCACATGAGCATGTGATCCAATAACATAATCCATAATAAAAACAACTCAACAGAAATCTTGAAAAGTCTCAGGAAAAGTAAATCTGCAGAATAGCAGATGTTGCACAAAATGTCATAACATTAGTCATGACATCAGTCATTCTTCTTGCAGATTTCCAGCAAAACAGTTCACAACCAATCTGAGCTGTACCTGCATAATTCTTCTTCTGCAGAATTTAACTTCTACCCAGAATGCACAGAATGTCATAACATTGGTCATGACATCAGTCATTCTTCTTGCAGATTTCCAGCAAAATAGTTCACAACCAATCTGAGTTGTACCTGCATAATTCTTCTTCTGCAGAATTTATCTTCTACCCAGAATGTCATGACATCAGTCAAGACATTGACATTATCTATAAAAATACTCCTTCTGCAGAAACTGCACAATCCACTTATACAGTACATGATGTCTTAACATTGGGTGTGACATCACACATCCAGCAAACTGTTCTTGCAGAACTTGTACTTCTGATTATAGCATAATCATCTGTTATGCAAAGATTTTGAGTTGCACCTGTAAATACACTCCTTCTGCAGAATTTGTCTTCATATCAGAATGTCATGACATCAGTCAAGACATTGACACACCAATCTGGTTTTACCAAAAAATGCAGCCAACACAAAAAACTTACAGAAGTGTATGTCGACAACATGATTGAAAAATCTCAAGACAAATAAGAGCACCTGGTGCATTTACAAAAGTTGTATGACAGGCTCTAGAAATTCTGGTTGAGGCTGAACCCAAACAAGTGTACCTTTGGGGTATAATCTGGAAAGCTGTTAGGCTTTGTGGTAAGAAAAAGAGGCATCGAGGTTGATCCTGCAAAAGTGAAATCAATACAAGAAATTCCTGAACCAAGAATTAAAAAAGAGGTCTGTGGCTTTCTAGGAAGGTTAAATTACATCTCTAGATTCATCTCTCACATGACTGCCACGTGTGAACCAATATTCAAATTGTTGAAAAATATCAAGTGGTCAGGTGGAATGACGATTGTCAAGTCGCATTCGATAAGATAAAAGAATATCTGCAGGAACCTCTAATCCTCATGCCTCTCGTGGAGGGTAGGCCGCTGATTATGAACTTAGCAGTGCTTGAAAGCTCAATGGGGTGTGTATTGGGACAGCATGACGAGTCTGGTCAAAAAGAGCATACAATATACTACCTTAGCAAAAAAAATTATCGACTGTGAGAAAAACTACTCACTGCTAGAGAAAACTTGTTGTGCTTTGGCTTGGGCTAATCGTTGAATAAGGCAGTATATGTTAACTCATACTACCTTGTTGATATCCAAGATGGATCCGCTCAAGTACACCTTTGAAAAGCCATCTTTGACAGGCCGGATTGCTAGATGGCAAATGATTTTAACAGAGTATAACATCCAATATACTACCTAAAAAGCTATTAAATGTAGTGTATTGGCGGATTATGTTTCCCATCATCATGTGAATGATTATCATCCTATGAGATTTGAATTTCCTAACGAAGACATCATGTACATCAGGGATTGTAACATTCCTAGCCCAGATGAAGGACCTAAACCAGGATCAAAATGGTCATTGGTATTTGACGGTGCCTATAATGCTTTGGGCAATGCTGTCGATGCCGTAATCACTACCCCAGATGATCATCACATCCCGTTTACGATAATTTGCTTTGATTGCACCAATAACATGGCTGAATACGTGGCTTGCATATTTGGTATCGAGGCGGCGATTGACTTAAGAATTAAGCATTTGAAAGTGTATGGAGACTCTGTACTTGTGATAAGCCAGATTAACAGTGATTGGGATACTCGTCACCTAAATTTGATTCCTTACCAAGAGAATGTGATGAAATTGGTTCCTTACTTTGAGGAGATTACTTTCGATCACATCTCACGAGAAGAGAACAATATGGATGATGCTTTGGCTACCCTGACATCAATGTTTAAAGTCAAGTGGCCTAACGAAGCGCCCTCGATCACCATTCAGAGATTGGATGAGCCAGCCTTTTGCTTTGAAGTTGAAATGGAAAGAGACGGTAACCCGTGGTTCCATGACATTAAGTGATACCTTGAAACTCAAGAGTATCCTGAGGAGGCTTCTGTGAGGGATAAGAAGTTCTTGAGAAGATTCTCAACGGATTTCTTTCTTAGCAACGGTGTGCTATACCATAGACATCATGACAGGCTGTTGCTTAGATGTGTTGATAAAGACGAAGCCATAAAAATTATCGAGGAAATGCATGAGGGCTCATTTGGAACTCATTCTAGTGGGCATACCATGGCTAAAAATATTTTGCGGGTCGGGTACTACTAGTCTACCATGGAATTCGATTGTTTTAATCATGCCCGAATCAGTTACAAGTGCCAAGTGTATGCTGGCAAGGTGCATGTTCTACCATCACCTTTGAATGTCTTGAACTCTCTTTGGCTGTTTTCTATGTGGGGCATTGACATGATTGGAAAGATTGAGCCAAAAGCGTCCAACGGACATCGATTTATTCTAGTTGCCATAGATTACTTCACCAAGTGGGTTGAAGCAGCGTCATATGCAAACGTCACCAAGCAGGTGGTCGCAAGATTTATCAAGCACAATATCATCTGTCGTTACGGGATTCCCGATAAGATCATCAATGATAATGTGTCGAATCTTAATAACAAGATGATGAAGGAACTTTGTGAGTCCTTCAAGATTAAACATCATAATTCGTCTCCGTATCACCCGGAGATGAATGGTGCTATCGAAGAGACAAATAAGAACATAAAGAAGATCGTGCAGAAAATGGTGGTGACCTATCAAGATTGGCACGAGATGTTGCCTTTTGATTTGCATGATTATCGGACTACCGTGCATACTTTGATTGGGGCAACCCTGTTTTCTCTAGTCTATGGCATGAAAGAAGTACTCCCCATTGAAGTTGAGATCCCTTCATTGAGAATCATTAAAGATGCAGAGCTCGATGAAGACGAATGGGTGCATAATCGACTAGACTAGTTGTGCCTCATTGATGAGAAAATATTAGCGGTTGTTTGTCATGGGTAGGTTTATCAACAGAGAATGAGAAAAGCGTTTGACAAGAGGGTGCGACCTCAATGCTACAAGCCTGGTGACCTCGTGCTAAAGAGGATAATTCTTCCTCAGGGCGATCCTCGGGTTAAGTGGACGCCGAATTACGAAGGACCATTTGTTGTAAAGAAAGTTTTCTATGGTGGCGCCATGATGCTGGCAACAATGGACGGAGAAGATTTCCCACTACCCATAAACGCGGATGTAGTCAAGAAATACTATGCATAGACTTGTTCAGTCGAGAAAGGAAATAAGGGCAAGTGGCTACATCCTGCGTTGGATCAACGGTCGCACCTCATGTCTACATATCTAGCTACTCCGAAGAGCAGTGATCAGTCCAATCATCTTTTTTCGGGAAAAGCAAAGTGATGAGATAGTCAGAGTCATAAAAGTGATAGCAGGGTTGAAACCCAAAGAGGATCCATTGTCGCATTGCCATGCGTTTTACTTTTCCTCTTATTTTACTATTGCAATTGCCTTATTCCACGAATTGTCTCATATTTTATTTGCCTATTTACAGGCCCATTTCCAATCAATAAAATGAGTTTTGCTTGTCAATTAATTTCTTGCATTTACTAGTTTGATTGCAAAAGGCGTTCAGAATTTTGTGATAAAATTTTGCATATAGAAACATTGTTGGTTTTACCATGATAAGAAACTTCTGAATTTACTTTGAAACTTGCGTGACCCGGGTGGCAGACAAATTTGTCATACCACACCTAGGGTATTCCACTAACAATGTGTTACATGAATCTTTGTTTGATTTTAGGTATTCAATGTACAGATGCAAAAGTCAATAGCATTTCTCCCCAACGAATGTGAGTGAATTTTTCCCAAGTGAAGATGCTTTTCGCAGAGGGTTAGACACATTGGTTATCATCATCATGATATCCATGATGAGTTTCCCCACCATATGTTATCATGGGAAGAGAATTATTGCAGAGCATTGCCCAAATCCCCAGTGCAAGTCGTTAGTGTCTATTTCAGTTGGAATTCCCCAGTGAATGCTCATTGGAGTTTCAGATGCTGTAATAGAAGGTTGCAACCCTTACTCCCTGTGAAGAGAAAGTTCTAACCATTGACCGAGGATGTTTATCCCTAGTGAGTTCATACCTCATGATATCCGCAGCGTGCGAGTGCCAATTTATTTTGGTTATTCCTCAATTGAAGTTGGAATGGATCACTGTTGACATTCCCAGTGAGGTTGTATTTCATCTTATTCCTCAGTTGAAGCATGTAAATGAGGATTACCGGTGGAGTTTTCATGCGACAAAGTCTGCATTGTATGCTTACCAGTAGATTGAGATGTGGGCAGTTGTTTTTATCCCCAGTTGAATCCATATTGTGTAACGGTGGAAGCTCTTCTTCAAGTGTTTCCGATCATTCCCCAATGGATTATTGTTCAGTAGATGATTCCCCATGAAGTCATTTCCCTAATGTGGTCATTTGATAATGGTTGGTTTCCTCAGGAAATTGCATTCCCAGGAAGTCTGTTACTAAAGTTGCCCAATGATCGCCAAATCAATAGTGGTATTCTTGCCTTGATAGCATGCTCATGTATTCCTCCCCAGAGGATCTTCCTAATTTGAGTTTGCTCGTTCTTTGACTTGTGGTCACCGATTACTCATTTTATCTTTCACAAACATGCATCATCACATTACATTACTTCATAGAAAATTCATACATTGCATGAAATTATAAGCCAGGAACATAATCTTTGTCCCCAGTGACGCTTTTGCAATTCTCTGAAAAATCCCAGCAAGGATGAACTTTTTGATATGTTTACATCCCTTCGGAATTCGTTGCATTTCTAGCTATTCCCTGGCGTAATATGTCCATTTTCTTACTTGATTGTTGCACTACCTGTCTATCCCTGGTACAATACCTTTCAATCAGGATATCTCTGTACGTCTTTTGAAAGCAAGCCCGACACTTGTTTTTTCCTCTCAGGATATAGAATTTATTATGAGAAAAGTCCCTTTTGCACAAGAGTTGAGTTGCTATTAATTCTTGAACAGGTTCGAGTATCACGCTCCTTCCTATACACCATAGTGTAGGCTATCCCTGCACTATGTATGGAGTCTGGTCAGCTTATACAGTCTTCATTTTTGTTGCACTACCAGTGCTTCCCCTAGTACAACACCCTTAGGATAGGTCCTTCTCTCCTCAGAGTACAGTTTTTTGAGTCCATAAAGTCTAATTGGCATTTTCAAGTCTTTACTCCTCTAACTCACTCAGTTGTTCCCTGGCATAAAGTGGTTAGTCTAGTCAGTGTATCTAGTCTTTACTCCATGTGACATGTTCAGTCGTTCCCTGGCATAACGCTGCTGAATTGGGTCAAGGATAATTCTTTTAGGCCGGGTTTACACCTGTGCATATCTTCACAGAATTAAACATTGTTCTTGCTTTCTTTTGTTGTGATCCAGTCATTCCCCGACACAACATATTCCCTTCTCTAGTGGGGCTCATTGGAATAAATTAAAAATTCTCTCGCGTCTTTTGGTTTAACACCCGAAATTTGCATTTATATGTTGATACAACTTGTGTGGGATTCAGAGCATAAATTTTCGATTCCATTTTGGTATTCAATCACCTCTTACCTTGTCGCTTGGAAGACAAATGCCAACCTCGCTCCCAAGTTAGAGGATGATTAAATAGGGGCAGTTGTTGTACCCCAAAATTTACCCTCTTCATTTTGAGGTTTCTGACTTATAATTGCATTATCATAAGCATACACTTATACATGCATATCATTCATAATATGGTTAGCTTGTTCAAGGAATCTCAAATTATGGAAGAAACGGCGCGTTTCGGCTATCTCAGATCAATTTGAGCCAAAAATTGATATTTCTCGGTTCGTATGGCTATCGCAAGATTTTCTTGTCAGAAAGGTATTTTGGTTTGATTCTATGAGCAATGGGATCATATCAATTTATTCTCCAGTTTATCAGTTCATATCGGAGGTCGTTTTGTCAAGAAAAAGACTTTATTTTCTTATTTCTCAATAAAGTGAATTTTGGGTTTTTAGTGCGTTTCAGGTGCTCCGGAAGGCATATCTTTCAGCTCGTCAGGTATTTTCTGATGATTTTTGACAAGTAATTCCTTCTCATTATTATCTACAACTTTTGTTTGAAATCCGGACTCAAATTCTGTGAAGAAGGTCCCCAAAGGAATTGATCTTTCAAGTGCATTAAACTGAATTTTAGTACTGTACCGTGCGCTCAGTGCACTAAAACCTTTGTTATTCCTAGCTGGAAAATCGAATCTGAGCAAGGCCGGTGTCTAAAATTCCGTATTGGAATCCTCTCTGACTTTTTTTGCAACTCCAGAGCAAATTCCTCACCGTTTAAGAGCAGTTTTTTATTCTTCGGAGGAGATTTTGAGTTGAACTGAGTAATATTCATCTGATACGTGAACATCGAAAAATCATATCTCGCTCAATTTTTATTGAAACAAGGTGGCACAAGTGCCAAAAGTTCACAAATTTCGTTGGCTTCATTTGTCTCAGAGATACTCAAGTTCAAATTTTAATCAGAAGACCCTCGTTAGAGGAAATTTCTCCGAAGAGCACAAACAAAATTCTGCATGTGTCAGACGCCTGAAAACTTTGCTGAAACTTCAAAAATCCGTACCGCATAGACCGTTCGCCTGATTGAGTCAAAATTTTGACCTTGGAAAGCATAATCGCATTCCGGACATTTTTTGGTTAGAGTGCGACTTCAAATTCTCAATGGATTGGGCTGTTTTGAATTAATTACGAAAATTATTCGGATATTCGCGATTTGGGCTTAATTGTGGCTCCAAGGCACTCTAAGGCCCAATTTTTCACACTATAAGTAAATTTTTGCCTTCACAATTCAGGGACACAATCATTTTCTTAAATTTCATCTCAATTGTCTCTAATTCTCTCTCAAACTTCAAGAACAAATAGAGAAAATTCAAAAGGAAACTCAATTTTCCTCCACCCTCTCTCGCCGACCAATACCCTAGCTAAGCCAACCTCCACCGCACCGGCCACCGGTCTTCCACCGGAACTCCCTTCGGCCTGCCTCCAGTCGCCCGGCGTCGACGATCTCCCGCCCGAAGGCCCCTCTCCGAACGCCGCTCTTCCCTCTTTCTCATCGAGACCCACTTGGATCTCCTCTACCTCTTATTCCGGCCAAGCCTTCCGCGGCCGACCTCTTCTCTTCCTCCGCCTTGGATCGGCCGGAGCTCCTTTCCCTTCACTCAAGAGATCGACTGGCTCTTCTTTTTCTTAGAACAAGTATTCCTCTTCACTTCTCCTTTGATTTTCAAGGATTTCTTCAAGAATCAACCCTTGTTTTCTTCGATTTCGATTTCGATTTCGATTATTATCATCAATTGAAGGAATATTTGGTATTTACTTTTAATTGTACAAGGAATTCCTCTTCAATTTTACTCAAACTTCAAGTTTAAGTAAGTGATTAATTCAATTAAGCACTTATTTTAAATGATTTTTCACTTTTAGCTTTTCTTGAAATTGAATAGTTGAATTGATTTCATTTTCCGCATGGATTTAGATTCTTGATTTTGTTTTGCTGAATTCTTTAATTTGATTCCGATTTTGTGACGTTAAAGTGTGTCGGTGTGAAGGAATATTGTACATAACACACACATACACTTATGTAATTGTTTTCCTTTGCATTTAGGCCATTAATTTGTGCATTTTGAATCATCTATCACATGCTCATGCATTAGAGAGCATATAGATTGATTAAATTGCATTGGAACATGTAAAGCAAGACATAATTTCATTCTTACTTGTGTCGAAATGTAGCATTCCTTGGATTTTGATTCTTAGGTGCATTTGCATTGTACATAACACATATACATTCACCTAAACTCATACTTAGGATATACATTGCATCCTTATATGTTCATACATTTGCATATGGAATAGAAGAATCAAGCTTATTTGTCGGTGTTCAAGTTTCATGACATTAAAGTGTGTCGAAACCTCACTTTCACTCACTTTTTCACATGTATGATTTCACAACACTTCCACACATCACAAATTTGATTATTGCATGACATAACACATATTTTGTATTGCATTTTGTGTATGATTTGCATTGAGCATCAATCATTTGCATATGGTATGAAGCACTTGCATTTCATTCATTTGAATATTATAAAAAGATACATGAAACATGCATTTACATGCATTTTCACACACTTTTTGATTCTAATTGTCAATCAAACTTGTACATAACTTGTGTTTCACTTTGTTTAGGCTTTTTGATTACATGCAGTGAATTAAAATCCAATTCATCTCACATTTAAAAAATTAAAACAAACTTGAATCGGAATTTAATCCGAAGTAATGGTACATGTTCCCTACGTTTTGGAACATTAAGAAATCGATTTTGGAGGATTCGGTACCAAATTTCAAGTGCAACGTGCCAAAATGGATTGGCTGCCCCGTTACTTTAAGGTCCAAAAAATTCCACTTCCACTCGAAATTAATTAAAACCGCTCACGTTTTTGAATCCATTGACGCTTTTGCAAGAAACCATGTGATTCATAATCGATTCCGAGAAGTTGAATTTTTCGCTCTGAATTCGGAAAACTGCCTTCGCATTCTAATTTTTTTGATTTTATTTCACTTCTTACATGCTTATACTAGATTATAATCATATTTGTAATCGGTTTTGCATTTGGTGCTTTATTTCTAGCATTTGCTTTGTTAATTTTGACACTTTATTTCATGTGCAAAGTACTTTGACCTCTTTTACATGAGATATGGACTTCTAGCATCGTTATTTTGCACTTGCACATGTGTGTGTGCATTCTATTGTCTTTTTCTTGGATTGACACCTTCTTGCAGGTTATCCGATCTTGAATGCATACGAATGCGCATTCTAATGCTTGTGTGCGTATGAACGCATATACTATTTGTATATTGTTTGGATTGACACCTTCTTGCAGGTTATCTGATTATTTGAATGTGTACGAACGTGCATTCTACCGCTTGTACACATACGTGTACATTCTATTGCCTGCTTGTTTGGTTTTACTCCATTCTTGCAGGTGCTCTTGTTTGAATGCGTACGAACGTGTATTCTATCGCTTGTACACATATGTGTACATTTTATTGTCTGCTTGTTTGGTTTTACTCCATCCTTGCAGGTTTGAATGCGTACGAACGTGTATTCTACCGCTTGTGCACATACGCGTACATTCCATTGTCTGCTTGTTTGGTTTCACTCTATTATTGCAGGTGCTTTTGTTTGAATGCGTACGAACGCGCATTCTATCGCGTGTACACATATGTGTACATTCTATTGTCTAGTTATTGATATATATGATGATGATATGATGGGCACACAGAAACGGTCCATAATCGACCCCCGCACAGTTCTAGTCTGTGTCAGCTCAGCACACGCGAATCATGTTGCTTCCTTTATCGAGTCAATAATAATGAAGTGGCTAGAGTTCCCTATTCTGACTCTCCATGCTTTCCTGGGGTTCGCATTTACTGTTGAACTCGCATTATTTTCTCTTCACTCTTGAAAATACATGTCATGCAGTAATACTACTCACGGGAATCAGAATGTGTTGGCTCCTGGTTGCTTCTGGCCCTCGACTTGCTGTTGTAGACTATGAGACTTCCTCATTTTCCTACGCTTGTGTGACATTTGTTTGTGCATTACAGATAAATGCGAAATAGACATCAAACAATCATCGAAACTAAAACACATATAACCCAATACCACAATCAAAAAGATACTCAAGCACACTGTCATAACAAATAATTATGCTTAGCAAAAACTCAACATCGAAAAAATCTATACGATTTAGCACAAACAAGTGAAAAATACATTGTTAAATACAACTTAGCACAAGCAAATTTATACAGTAATTGCGTCACATCCTAGCATATGCTGCCAAATAGAGTTTATATCACATATTTTCAACAGAAAATTTTATATATCAAAACTATTTTAGAGAGCTATCACAAAATTATTTCACAGAGAAAAACATAACATTATATTTCCACTTCCACAATATCACAATTATACACATCTCAAATGAAATCGAAAATTACCAAATAGCATCGACGTCATCGAGAACAGAAACACTAAAGCTGAGACAGAGGCGAGTCCAATGCGACATAACAATTAGTTGTGCGGTGTTGTTGATGTTTGTATCAGATGCAGAAAGTGGAAACGGAAGGGAGGAAGATGTGTCTCGGTTGTTGAGAATGACGGTGTTGGCGGTGTAGTTGTCGAAACGGTGAGAACACAAAGGGTGATAGGGTGATGTTGCAGAAACATTGCGATGAAGATGGAAAGGAATGTGACAGAAAAGAGTGATGGTTATGATGATAGGTTCGCGAGGGAAGAGGGTGAGGCGATTACTGTGTGGTGGTGTAGTGAAACGGCCGATGAGATAGAGGGAACGAGCGTGAGGTTCACGGAGGAAGAGGGTTTTGTAGAGAAAAAGGTTTAGAGAAGGTTCTGAGAAAAATAAAGAATGAAAAGCAAAACCAGGGTTTATTTTATTTTTTAAAAAGAGTCCTAAGGCAGCGCTTTTTCAGAAAGCGCTATCTAAGGGGGGCTTCTAGTAGTGCTTTTTTAAAGCATTGTCTAATGGGGGGCCTCTAGCAGCGCTTTTTAAATAACCTTTAGGCAGCGCATTTGAAAAGCGCTTTCTAAGTAGGTCCTTTAGAAGCAATTTACCAAAGCGTTGTCTAAAGTGCGCCTTAGACAGCGCTTTTTAAAAGCGTTGTCTAAAGGTACCCCTTAGGCAGCGCTTTTGCTAAAATTTCTATAAACTTTTCCGTGTTTTTTAAAGCTTTAGGCAGCGCTTTCTGGAAAACGTGATGCCTAAAGTGCGCTGTCTAAAGTGCTTTTTGGCGTAGTACAATCGACCAGTTGTACTCATCATACTCTACTCGTCAAAATCATCATGTATCACTCTCACTCACAACCTATATTATTTCTAACCCAAATCGAGAGAACAATTGTATTTCTGCATCAACGTTCTCTCAACGCAACACAAACAACACAGAAGCATTAAGCTTCGATACTCAAGTGATTGTTATCCTAAATCTATCTCTAGAGTTTAGAACCTAAAAAATTTAATTCCCTAATCAAAACTTGTGATGTCTATCTCTACAATAACACAAATCAAAACATAAATGCAAAAAGATCAAGGAAAGCAACAAGATTGATTTTTAAAGCATATATTATACAACACCATGATCAATATATATATATATATATATATATATATATATATATATATATATATATATATATATATATATATATATATGTTCAAAGTATACTTACATACAAAACCCCAACAAATTATATTTCAAAGACAAGAGAAGAAGAGGAACTAAACATTTCTTGGTTTGTCAACACCAATCAATGAGAGATTCGATTCCAGATCATCCAATTGCAACCCCGTTTGATGTTTCTAAGCCTCTCTAGACCAAAAAATGAAGGTTTGATGGTTTGGGACCAAAAATACCCAAATCATAACCTAAAAATGTGTATTTACCCCTTTTAACGTATTTATGTCCTACCCGTTTCGCCTGACGAAATACACCAGAAGCAGCAGCAGAAAATTCTGCATTGTTTGAGTCATAACTTGAGAACCGTAACTTGGATTTGCACCCGGTTTGAAGCATTTAAAAGCTTATTCAATAACCTATATAATAATCACAAAATATCAACCAAATTGATGGGTTTTTATTCTTTTATTTTGAGCCTTATTCGTTGACGAGTTGTTCAAATCGCGTGTTTGAAGTTGTGTCTTCGACACTTTATTGCTCCTGCTCCACATACGCATCAATACCTACAAAATGAATAGAAATCTATCAAAAAATAAAATATCTATACAAAAACATGATTATACTCAATATGTACAAATACACACACAATTTGAGGTTTATTTAAGCAATATTAACAAAAAGAATGGATTAGTGCCACAAATTATATACACACAATACTGACATTTTGGCACTTATCAACTCTCCCCCAACTTAAAACATTGTTTGTTCTCAAACAAAGTCAAATAACCCAAAGAAACAAAAAATGATAATCAAAGAATCATGAATCGACAAGTTTTTAAAACCGAAAACAAATGTATGGTTTAAAATAAAATGCACAAGCAAGTACATACTTACCACGATCCTACAACGACAACATATAAACTAAACAAATCCTAATTACAAAAGTCATGCAAAACATTCTAAAACAAAACAAGCTCAATCATGAATTACACTTAGCAAAAATTCATCAGTAGATGAAGAACACAAAAAGGTGATGGACTTTTGACACTCATCCACAATCTTGCAAAGAAAAGACTAAATTATGCATTCATCCAAAAACTCATATTGGAAATACAAAGTCAAGAATCACAAGGGATTTTCAAGGTTGTAATGTGGTTTGGTTAATAAACAAGGGATAAGTCCTAAATCTAATCGAGACAAAAACTTGCCGAAACCTAAGGGAGTGATCAACTCACAAAGACTCAAGCATAAAAATCTCAATCAAAATTATTCTTCATTCCAAATTTCACACCAACACACATAACTTATCAACACAATATTATTCCAACTCTTTTTGTTTCTATTTTTCAAAGCTTTTCTCTTTTTTTCTTTCTTTTTCTAATATTTCTTTTTCATACTTTTTTTTGCTTTTCTTTTCTTTTTCTTAATCTCATATCAACCACAATATAAACGAGCAAACATTTCTCTCCCAAACTTGAATTCAACCGACATCATTATGTGAATACTCCTTACTTTCTAAGGCAAGGTAAAAATTCATACAACAACATATAGTTAAGGGGACAAGTATCAAGTTCAAATAAACATGGATATTGACAAAAGCTCAAATGGGTTAACAAATAATCACACACTCACAAGGTGAATTGAATATTTGGCCAAGGTAGTTGTGCTCAAAATCAAACAAAATACCTTGATCATTTTCATGCTTTCATATAATCAACACAAATAAAATATTAAATATAATAAAATCTAGTTAAAACAAGAATGTGGTCTCTAACATATGTGAACAATTGAAAGCTTCTTAAATTTGGGGTAAAAAGGGAACTAAAGTGATTCAAGTCATGAGCAAGTAATGCAAAAATAATGAATGACATGTTAATTATACAAATGAAAAGTTTCCTAAACATGTTATGCTATAGAAAGCGATAAACGAGTAGCTGACGTGTACCAACTTCAAAATATTATCATTACCATACATCCGCGAGTTGAAATGGTCAAACTCAGAATATCACCAAATGCATTCTCAAGTTACTGGACCAAAATTTGAGTCCAAACAACAACAAAAGAATTAGGAAAATAAAATGTACAAAATTTTCAATATTTACAACCAATACAACTCCTCAAGCTAAACACGACAAGCTTACAAAAATCACAATTTTACACAACAAAACAAATACATATAACGATACAAAAATCGGGTGCAAATGAATTAACAAGTTGAAAAGTGAAGATTTGAAATTCAGAATATTTCCTTTTTTCAACTTGTTAAAACACAAGTAACCCCACACATAAACAAACAAAAATCAAACATGTTTGTTTTACGTCGTAAGCTCGACGCCTTTATTGTGCAAGTTAGTAACCTCCTCTCGTTATGTCATGGTATTTTCACACCGTGCAAACCTAAAGAAAGTGTCCTAAAAAAATCACACAACAAACATTATGAAAACAAGACAATTCACAATAATATGTGAAAACAAAGAAAACATAAATATGCACAAATATGGAAAGTAGACATAAAATATGTACACATTTAGTAAGCATAATCAAATAAATTCACAAGTAATCATAAACAAGTCCATGCACAATTTCTATACAACATATACATTAATTACAAAACTCAAAAACAAAAGAATTATCGCGATACAAAACAATAAAATCAATCCCCGGCAACGACGCCATTTTGTTGAAGCGGTAAAGAAGCAAACAAAAAGTAAAGTATTATTTTTATCGGGTGATATATAGGTTATATCGTATCGTGTTCACAGAGATTGGTTTATTGAATTTTCATTCGACAAATCTCTCATTAATGAGTTTGGGGGTTTGAATGGGGTGGTTTGTATGGAAATGGTAAAAAGTATCAACAAAAAATAATTGCATAAAAAGGAAAGGAGAAACTTATCAGGAGTACATAAAATATACTCATCACAAACTTAAACCTATCGACCAGTTGTACTCAACATACTCTACTCATCAAAATCATCACGTATCACTCTCACTCACAACCTAGATTATTTCTAACCCAAATCGAGATAACAACCGGATTTCTGCATCAGCATTCTCTTAATGCAACACAAACAACACTGAAGCATTAAGCTTCGATAACCAAGTGACTGTTAAGCCTAAATCTATCTCTAGAGTTTAGAACCTAACAAATTTATTCCTCAAATCAAAATTTGTGATGTCTATCTCTACAACAACACAAATCAAAACATAAATGCAAAAAGATCAAGGAAAGCAACAAGATTGATTTGTAAAATATATTGTATACAACACCATGATCAATACATATACATATGTTCAAAGTAAACTTACATAGAAAACCCCGACAAATGATATTACAAAGACAAGATAAGAAGAGAAACCAAATATTTTTTTATTTGTCAACACCAATCGACGAGAGATTCGACTCCGGATCATCCGATTGCAACCCTATTTGATGTTTCTAAGCCTCTCTAGACCAAAAAATGAAGGTTTGATGGTTTGGGACCAAAAATACCCAAAACATAATCTAAACAATGTGTATCTACCCTATTTGATCAAAATTTGATTAATCTTTGCAATTGGAAAGCTTACTCAATAACCTATCTAACAATCACAAAATATCAACCAAATTTATGGTTTGTTATTCTTTGATTTTGAGTCTTATTCATTGATGAGTTGCTCAAATCGCGTGTTTGAAGCTGTGTCTTTGACACTTTATTGCTCATGCTCCATATACGCATCAATACCTATAGAATGAATAAAAATCTATCAAAAATACAATAGTTACACAAAAACATGATTATACTCAATAGGTACAAATACACACATAATTTGAAGTTTGTTCAAACAATATTAACAAAAAGAATGGATTAGTGCCACAAATTATATAAACACAATACTGACATTTTGGCACTTATCAAGTATTAATTAACATTACCCTTTTTCTTAAACTAATATTATAAGTTATTTTTTTTGTAAAAAAAAATACTTTAGTTAATGTCCATCATGGAGAAAGAGACAGGCACATACATTTAAAATATCAAACTCAATGGCTTTATCATATATTGATGATAGAACCTTCATCTTATCCTTATACGTTTTTTTAATAAAGTTAATGATCTTGACTGTTAATCAGAGTCGGAGACGGCCGAAGAGTACAGAGGTTCTTCGAGCAATGTTTGATGAGGAGAGGGTGGTGTACCTGCAAGGCGCTCCAATGCTAAAGTAAGTAAATGATCAAGGTGAAAATGGTGAGTATTGGGGTTATGATAGTAACAATGTGATACCTTACCCTTAAAGGTATGAGGGTTTATATAGTGATCTTAGGAGTATTCTCATTGGTTGCTATATTTGGGCCTAGATATACAGACCCGTGGATATAGCTATTACGAGCTGACCTAGTTAGATCGAGCACTGATGCTCGGAAATAGCCGTTGTGTCAGCCAAAGGGGCCATAAAAAGCATAGCCCCTTATGATAGGAACTACATTGATCTTTTCGACAGATGTCGAGCGTGGGGTGCCAGGTGGCGCCTAGAATGGGAAGATGAAGCCCTTAGGATGCTATTTTTCCTTAGCGATTTGTCATCAGCCCTGAATAGTAGACCATCCCGATAGGCATTCGGGTGGTCCAGAACAGTAGCCCCCTTAGTTGTTGCGTCTGGTCGTAAATGCGATGACTTGATCTTGAGGAGTTTATCCAAGATCGTTTCCTCCGGGAAGATAACTAGTTACCGAGAAGATGAAGGGTTGAGGAATGTTGAGAGTTTTAGTTTGTGTGGCCTTGAGCCGTGTGCAATGAGTGTTGTCATACCTAGGTACTAGGGTATAATGATGAATCACGTAGGCTTCCTAGGCACATGCGGTCCCACATGTGCAGTAAAGGTCTATATAAGGGGGTAAAACCCTTCATTCATAACTTTCTTTTGCTCAGTTTATTCCTCGACATCATCTTCCTATGCTCGAATTCATCATCCATCAATTTGAGGAATTCCTCAAGGTGGTTTAGAGACGTTTCTGCCATTGTTGTCATGACCAATAACTCCGATCATCTTCCTTTAGTTTTCTTACGCCTCCAATCATTAAGTTCCTGATTCCTCTATACACATTTGTGCGTTTTTTCTAGAGATTTTGGTTATTGTCTAGAAATGCATGCGGTTAGGGTTCTAGGTTTTTTAGCAGTTATGCTATTGATGTGCGGTGGATTTGCCTTCCGCTGGTCTTATGTGCTGTTGTGAGCTTTTTGTATGTTACCTTTTTGTTTTGGTGGTACGAAGTGTTCTTTGAGTAAATCTGCTCGTGAAAATGGGTCGATTACAAAGAGTTTAGACTTAAGTGTTTCCCGTCGAGTGAGGGCTTTTTATCGGGGATGTGACCCTTGTTCGTCCAATCCATTTCGCTTGATTAGTGGTGGAAGGGTGGATTTGATGCTTATGTCGAGCTCCCCTATTTCCTTTGCTTTTTAGGTATCATAGCGAGTGTCGACGAAGACCTCTGAGAGGGTCCCGATGGCTCTAGGAAAAGTTATTATGAGTTTACTTCTACTAGGAGGAGTGATTCAATGGAATTGGTTGGTTATGATCTATCAACTTCTGAGGGAATAGGGCCGTCAGTTGTTGATGTCGGCAAGGATTATCCGTCTGTCTGGGCAGCCCCCGCCGCATGGACCAAAGCGTCGTTGTTCGAGGATCATCTGAACCAGGTGTTTCGTAAGGTGGACTCGTATGAGGTGAGTGGGGATGTTGAGGGAGCTCGTATGGTCTGAGAGGATTAGGAAGTATATATCCCTGCTAAGGACGATAGGATCTGTTCAAGGTACGATGCTCGTCAGATCCAAGTGTTTGATATCTGGTTTCGGGAATTGGGTTTTCGAGTGCCCTTTACTGATTTTCAAGTGGGCATATTTCGTCACCTTCGCCTGGATCCCTCTCAACTTCATCCTAACGTCGTCGCCTTCTTGCGGGCATTTGAAATTGTCTGCGAATACTAGTAGGTGGGTGCTACCCATGAGTTGTTCTTTTATATCTTTTTCCTTCAAATGAGCTCGCAGAAGGTTGACAAGAAGGTTACGTGGGGATTGGTCTCCCTAAAACAACAAAATGGTAAGTTTTTCAAGGCATATCATGAATCTGTCTGTTTCTTCAAGGACAGGTACATTCTCCTCCAACCAGTGTCCGAGCGAGCACTTCCTAATGTGTTCCAGATAACTCATGGGTTTGAGGAGAATGGTACCCCTTGCATGAATAAGAAGGGAGAGAAGAAGCATGCGTTTGTCAATAAGTCCCATTTCTCATGGACGAGGAAACATTTTGATAAGAAGCCCGACTTCTATATTTGGAATATGGAGGATTTGGGCGAGGAAGGTATGGCCAGCTCCGAAGAGTTACCAAAATTTGTTGAGGGTTTTCCCCTCTTTCAACGGACGGGTAAAGGGGGAATCCCTCTTTTGAACGAGGATGGAGAGAGGTTCTCCGAACCTGGATTGATAAATGTGAAGGGGCTTCTTACTTGCGGGGACCCCAAAGCATATCCGACCATGGAACGCGTTGCACGACAGACAATGAGGAAGAAGGGGAAAGAGGTTGGATCTTCCCCGACAAAATCGGGGGTGGCTCTGGCGACCTGTTTGGGAAAGTCGTCCACAGGTCCAACAGCTGGGGCAATGTCCCCTTAGCTAGTGTCTTTGAGGATGAAAAGGATGCGGGCTGACATAAATATGACAAATAAGAAAGAGAAGGGGAAGTTCAATATTCCCCCGTGTTGGCATGATAGAAAGTATTTTGAGAGTGCAAGTGTGGTCCTCCCTCATGCTGAGAAACTTATGCTGGATGGACTGGACCGACCGACCAAAGGGACCTCCCTGGCCGATGATGCTGGTGCGTTGATGAGTATTTTTAACATGGTCGCTGATTTTGTCGAGCAGAACCGACCTCTAGAGGTTGATTTGTGTCAGCTCAAGACGAAGCTGAAAGAGGTTGAGAAGAAAGGGGAGAAGGCTTAGAAGAAGTTGTCGGAGATCTCAAAATAGCCATCGAGGAGTGTGATGCCGCTCTGAAGGATAAGCAGATGCTCACCAAGGAGAATGATCGTTTCAAGAACGAGATGGATCCAGCCTAGGGGGAATCCAAGGAGTTTTCAGGGGTGAAGACTCGAGTAGAATTCATTAGTCGGGTACATCAAGCTTATGATGATGCAATATTTTCTTCGACGACGAGTTTTGAAAATGTAGTGGCACAAATACGTGTTCTAAATCTGGGCGTGGAGCTGGTGACTATTGGGATGGTGGTTCATTATTTTGTCGAGGGAAACGAGATAAAGGTACCCTCTTTCCTGGTAGTGGAAGATACTCCCCCAAGGATAACTCTCGGAGAAGCTAGTAGTCATCCTATCGAGTGATTCTGACTTGTGCGTCATATATATTTTTAGATGTAATTTTATTTTTCTAGGCGAGGCCCATTTTTATGTAATGACAGTTCTGACCTTCATGGTTTTTTTATCGTTCGTTTTGTTGGTGTGGAATCCCCTTTGTAACTCCAGGACAAATTCGGCCCTTGTGGTCGCTGACATAACTTAGTATTTTTTGTTTGTTATTTGTTGTGTGTTTGGGATATTTGTTGTATGGGGTATCCTCTTTGAATGTGTATCTTCGCTAGTGCGGGGCGACTAATCGAATGGGGCCAATTTTTTTGTTGGGCTTGATCTGGAACTCATGTCCTAATTGAGGGCCTGAGGTCGGTGGCGTGAACATCCCATCGCGAGTTAGGTGTTCTACCGGGCTAGGTACTTAGACAACGGGGCTCTTTTGAGTCCGCCGTGTTGAGGCGAAGGTATGGTTCATTAAATAAATAGAGCGAGTATCCTTTTGGTTTTGTGATATTGTGCATCGCTCATACCGGGGCGAGCGCTAGATGTCAAGCATTTGGTGTTCAGATGATTCTCCGAGATGTGTCGTCTGCATATGCGTTAGCTATAATATTGCTTAAGTTTTTTAGCATTCCATGATTGAGCAAGTTGTTCCCCTTGAAGATTTTATAAGTCGTAGGCCCCCATTCCTGTTTTGGAGTAGACACGGTATGGACCTTCCCAGTTTGATGGGAGCTTTCCCTTGGTGGAGCTTTTGAGGTTTCGTTTGAGGACTAAGCTTCCGACGTCGAACTCGTGTGGAATGACTTTGGTGTCATAACTGAGGGCTATCCTTTGTTTGAGTGAGGCTTCTCTCAAGCCAACCCTCGTTCTTATCTCCTCGACAAGATCGAGCTCTTCTCTTAAGGTATGGTCGTTCATCTCCTCGTCGAGCGGAGATTCAGTTCTTCTTGACGACTCGACAATCTCTACTAGGATGACGACCTTGGTTCCGTATGTTAACCGAAAAGAGGGTCTCCCCGCTAGACGAATGGGGAGTATTTCGATAAGCCCAGAGCATGTTCTGCATGTCTGTTGGTTTGCGGATGCTCGACTGAAACAAAGTGTTGTACAGTTCCCAAATGGGAAACGAAATCTTGGAAGATTTTGTCAGTGAATTGTGTCCCATTGTCGGTGACTATAGCTTGCGGTATACCGAACCAGGCGAGTATATTTCTCTTGTAGAAATGCAAGATGTTTTGAGCGGTGATCTTGGCCAATGCTTCAGCCTCTATCCATTTGGTGAAGTAGTCAACACCTACTATCAAGTACTTATTTTGGTGGTTCCCCATGACAAACGGACCGAGGATATCTAGCCCCCACCACAAGAAGGGCCAAGGGGACGAGAGGGATTTAAGTTTACTTGGAAGGGCTAGATGCATGTGTCCGTGCTGATGGTACTTGTCACATTTCTTTACGTGCTCCTTGGCGTCGAGCTGCATGGTCGGCCAGTAATATCCTGCCTTGAGGAATTTTCTAGCGAGTGATTTGCCTCCTAGGTGTTGGGCATTGATGCTTTCGTGTATCTCTTTCAATATATATGGCACTTTGGTTTCTTCGAAACATTTGTGGAGAGGGATGGAGAATCCCCTTCTATAGAGTTTACCTTCGATGATGACATACAAACACACCCTTCATTTGATGGTGCTCACTTCTTTAGGTTCATTGGGCAAGGTCCTGCTCGCAAGGTATATATGGAAGGGTGCCATCTGGGAGGTGTTTTCTTCGATAACGGGCACATTGTGGCCAAGGCATTTTTCTCGATCCTTAGTCGCGAGAGTATTTTCTAGATCACTGACTTGTTTCCCCCTTTCGTTTTCGTGCTGGCAAGTTTGGATAGAACGTCTGCTCGAGTATTGTGTTCTCGAGGGATATGTTACACGTCGACAGAGATGAATTTCTTCACATTTTCCTAGACGAGGGCCCAATATTCGGCTAGTTGGTCGTTCTTAACCTGGTATTCGCCTCGAACTTGGGAGGCCATAAGTTGTGATCCCGTGAGGATTTTGACTTCTCTAGCTCCCATATCCTCAGCAAGACGGAGGTCAGTGAGGAACGCTTCGTACTCTTCTTGGTTGTTGGAATTGGGGAGTGAGAGGGAGAGGGATAACTCGATTATGATCCCTTCCCCATTTTCCAAAATTCTGCCTGCCCCACTTCCGGTTGAGTCGGAGGCTCGTCGAGGAATATTGTCCATTTGTCGGTCCCTTTGTGAGACGCGAGGAAGGTCATTTCTGCCACGAAATCGACTAGGACTTAGGCTTTGAGGGACTTTTTGCTTTCGTACTCTAATATTGAACTCGAATAGCTCTAGGGACCATTTGAGCATCAGTCCGTCCATATCTAGACGACCTAGCAGTTGCTTGATGGGTTTGTCTGTCCAAACGATGTTGGTATGTGCTAAGAAATAGTGTCGGAGTCATATCGTTGTGTTGATTAATGTGAGGGCTATCTTTTTGATCTATTGTATTCTTATTTCGGGCCTTTGTAGGGCTTTGCTTGTGAAGTAGATCGTCTTTTGTCCATCAGGGGTTTCTCGGATGAGAGTCGCGCTGACAGATTCAGGCGTTACGGCCAAATAGAGATATAGTATTTCTTCCTTATTTGGTCGAGATAATACGGGAGGTTGGGACAACGTTCATTTGAGATGGAGGAGGGCTTGTTCTCACTCCTCAGTCTAGTTGAATGTAACCTATTTCCTTAGTAGCTTGAAGAATGGGAGTGTATGTTGTGTCAACCTCGCGAAAAATCGTGATAACGAGGTGAGCATCCCGTTTAATGTTTGAATATATTTCTTAGAGTTTGGAGTGAGTAATTCTGAGAATGCCTGACATTTGTCGGGGTTGGCCTTTATACCACGCTTAGTGAGGTAGAAACCAAGGAACTTCTCGGCCCGGACTCTGAAGGTGCATTTCTCAGGGTTGAATCTCATTTTGTCGCTCCTGGCCTGATGGAATAATTTCCCGAGGTGTAGGGCATGATCGACTTCCTCTTGGGATTTTACGATCATGTCGTCCATGTACACCTCGAGCATGTCCCCAATTTTGCCCATGAAAAATTTGTTCATCATTCGATGGTATGTCGCGTCGGTGTTCTTCAGATTGAAGGGCATCACATTGTAGTAGTAATTTCCCGATTCAGTCATGAAGGTCGTGTATTTTTTGTCTGTTTTGGCCATGGGAATCTGGTTATACCTAGAGTAAACGTCCATGAACGAAAGTAATTTAAACCTGCAGAATTATTGACGAGTTTATCTATGTTAGGTAGGGGGTATGAGTCCTTGGGAGATGCCTTATTGAGATCGGAGTAATCAACGCACATACGCCATTTTCCATTATTCTTTTTGACAAGTACAGTGTTGGACAATTAAGTGGTATATTGGGCTTCCGAAATAAAGTTGACCTCTAGAAGGTTCCTAACAGCTTGCCCGACAACCTCGGTTTTCTCGGGGGATTATTTTCGCCTTCACTGTGCTACGACCTTAAGGGCTGGATCAATTGTTAGGTGGTGGCATTCCACCTCTAGATCGAGACTAGAAATTTTTGTTGCGCTCCAGGCAAAGAGCTCTGCACTGTCCTTCAGACATGCTTTTAGTTGATTCCGAGCTAGCTCTGGGAGATCTGCACCAATCTAGACTCCCTTGATGGGGTCGCTACTGAGCGGAACGAGCTTAAACTCGCCATCCAGGATCGACCGTATGTGCTGCTTCAAGGATCCTTCTGAATTGCAGGGGGCAGACGAGTCTTCTTCGTTCATTGGTTCTTTGCCCTTCCTCTATCTCTTTTCCAGTAATTCGGGCTCCAAACGACTATCGAGATCGATGGCATCTACTCGGGGGAGGGGCTCTGGCCTGTGCGAGCTTTTAGGGAGATCAACTCTGCCTCTGGTCTGTGGCTGGAGGTTGATGGAGTTCATGCCCTTGGAGGATGCTTCGAAGCACCTTCAGGCGGCCTGAATATCTCCATGTAGAGTCGCCACTTGCCCGTTTGCTGTGTAGTATTTCATCTTTAAGTGGACCGTGGATTATACTACTATCAGCTCGGCTAGAGTGGGTCGCCCAAACATGAATTGATAGAAAGATGGGCAATCAACGACCATAAACTGGGTTTTGATCGATCTACCCGTTTCTCTGGCCCCAAACGTTACGATCAGCTCGACATATCCCTAGGGCTTTGCTTTGGATCCGTTGAACCCTTGCAATTCTCTTCACATCGAAGTTCATCATCCTGGTACATACGAGCAAGGGAATATTTGCATTAGGGGCGCCCCCAGGTAGCTCTTCTTTCTAGAAGGCCAACGAATGAGATTTTCCTTGGATCTTGTCCAGGGTGGCGCCCAAGTCTGAGCTCGTTTTCACGAGGTCTTCGAATCTCCTCTTTATCGATCAGACGTTGTTCTTGTTGAAGCCTCCCCCGGAGATGACTAAAGTCGTGGGGAAAGATTCCTCGGGGCTGTGAGCAGCTAAGTAAGTTGGGGTGGTATCGAGGTCAAGTATGAAGAAGTCCTCTGGCCTGGATACACTCATGGCGATAGGCATAAAAGATTCCTCATTGGGTTTCTCTTCCTCGACCTTGCTAGACGAGGGAGCTTCTTCCTTTGAGGCCTCTTTCTTTTTATACTGCTTGAGGTGCCGTCTCTGATCAGAATTTTGATTGCATCCTTTAGGTGAATGCAGTCGCCAGTCACGTGCTCGTGACCTCAATGGAATATGAAGTATTTGCTCTTATCGGTCCCCAGTTTTGTCGGGGTCTGTCGGGGGAAACGCACTCCTCCCTGCTTGAACTCGATGTTTACGCAGTTAGTTAGGATTCATTACCGAGATGTGGTGATGGGAGTATAGCCGCTAAATCGAACGACCAGCCCCTTATGATCTTTAGAGTCACGGGGTCTTTCCTCACGTCTTCTCTCTCCTCCTCGACGAGATGTCGAGGTGTCGTTGCCTTTTGAGATCTTGACATTCTACCTATGTCGGGTGTCATGAGCATAGTTGAAGGCCTCCTTTTCTTCGTAATAAATGTATGCTTGGGCCTTCAGAAGGAACATCCAGCTTTGATGGGGTTTCAATTCCCACGGCCGTCGCAAAATCACTTCGAGGGCGCAATCCTCTTTTGAGGAGATATTTCGTCATGTCGTCCGTGGTTGAAACTTGGACGACTTCTTTATTGAACCTCTCGATGTAGGCTCGTAGAGATTCTTCCTTCCCTTGGATGATAGCTTCCAAGGATGCTTCTGACTTTGGATGATGTCGGGATGCGGTGAAATGCCTCGAGAATAGCATTTTCATGTGCTTCCACGAGGTGACCGATTCATCGCGGAGGCTTTTGTACCAAGCCATGGCCCCTTTTCTCAAGTTCGTGGGGAATAGACGGCATTTGATGGTGCCTCAGACGCCTTTGTAATTGAACACTGCATCGATGTTCTTTGTATGCTCGTCTGGGTCAGTGGTGTAACACCACAAATTCTACCCGGAAAATTGTATTAAAAATCAGAGTAATTAAAATTTTCAACAAAGCATGGTATGCCGCATTTTCAACATAAACGATACGAACAGATCAGATACATAACACCTTCATTATCAGGGGATCACATATAACTTGCAACAACTTTTAAAACAGAACATTCTTTTTATTACTATGCAGCGGAAATTCATGAGTCATACAACTTAAAACAACTGATCATCTTTATTCACTCAAAATAACTAGAAACATCATGTTCAACTTCCAAAATACTGAACAACTATTATTTCACAACATTGCATAAGGTTCAACAATTATACTAATAACAACAAAAATCAACAATACGAACGATATAGACAGAACATCCCCCCCGAGCACTATGTATCAGAGCAAGACACCAACTTGAACTAACAACGACTAATTCTTCATTCTTGGATACCTTCACGTTACCGGTATAAAGGCAACGGCGAACAAATAGAAAGGGTGAGATATTGAAAAATATATGCAAGAGTATGATAACTAATATATTAGATAAAGAATCATATAATATTCACCGCTTCAAAACAACTTACAACATAACGGTCAACAAAACAACATAGTAAATAACAACAACTTCATAATGCAACTCAAAATGAGAATCGACTATGCAAATGCATGTGGATCCATCGGAGTAAAACTCCCAACTTAAAATCATGCCAGGTTATTGAGGCATTCAACAAGGCATAAGCCTTCAACTTTCAACTTGTGCTAATCCAGATCAACGTGGTGAGCATACGCTCCAACTTAGAAATGCAATGTATGTGACTTAATATGAATGACATACACATAACAACATCAACAACAATGCAACTCATAACATAATCAACTTCAACTTCAACATTGGCCATTTAAGCCTACAACTAAAAACCAACATAATCAACTTATACTTCAACATTGGCTATTTAATCCTACAACTCAAAACTTGTCCAATTTGAGACAAAATCAACTTATTTCAACAGTACCTGCAACTCAAGCATGCGATATAAAATTCAAAAAAAAGAAATCAACCACAATTAACTACTCGTATAACGAACTTCCTTGTAAATTTTTGTTCAATTCTGAGCAACTAAATATACCGCTTAATTTTGGCTAACCGTCTAAATTGGGACTGTTTTCTACTGCCTGCATTATTACTACTTAACTAAATTAATCCTGCCAATTTTATATTCAACTAATACGAGCCATTTTTCTACATTATTAATATTATTTTTCTACACTGATTTTCACTACCAGCTACTATCTTTCAGTTGCTGCTTCATACCAATCTGCTAGTAGTATTACTAATGTTCTGCTACTTATCTGCCGTTAGCTCTTTACCTGCTACATGATTAACATACTAGATCACTTATTATATTTACTATGATAACTTATTTATACTACTATAATGTAGGTTCAGTATACACATAAGAGGTCCTAAATAAGACAAAACCATTGCCTAGGCCATGACCTTCATTCACAAACTAACATTATTCATCTTCACATCACAAACATCACCACACCACGAAAAAATTTATATCAACATAGAAACATCCTGCAACTTCGCATAAATAAACGACAGCATACCGTAATAATACACTTCACTGAGAATTAACAAGCAAAATAACAACACCACTAAGATAACTTCACAACTAAGTTAACTCTAACATAGAAAATACTAAGTTATCCTCCAGAAGTTCAATTCCTTCTAGAGGAAATATCAGAAGTTTCTGCTGCTGACCATCAGAACTTCTGCTTCTGACCATCAGAACTTCTGCTTCTGACCATCAGAAGTTCTGGATATGAATTACTCTAAACAAAACTAGTATGCTACTAATATTACTCATTCTGCTATTTTATTCTGCTATGGCTATTTGTTTTGCTACACTGCTACATGGATAGATCAACTAATATAATTATTATATTTCACCACATCAATTCTAATTAGACAACAGTGATATATGTTCATTATCCTAAGAGATTTCTAATCACATAAAACAATTGTCAAAAACCATGCCTTGCCTTTATCACCACGTGACTACAAAGAAAAAAGGAAAGATTGGTGTGAGGTCTCACCCCTGGGCCTGAGGCGCCCGCCTCTCTCATGGACGGTGGGGCCCACACGGTTCTTTCTCACAATTTTAGGGCGATCATCTCCGTAACCCTTCATCTTCTTCATCGTTTCACCATAATACTACCTGTTCCATATATTTTACCCAGAACGTTTATTTTTTCTTGAAAACAACTTATTTCTATTAGCATAAATTCAAATATGAATAATATAACAACACAGTGCAACAATATCCATGGCAGACAAAATAGTTTCAACACAGATCGATCAGTTTTCATCACAAAACAAGAATTGACAGCAAAATTATACAACCCTAAATCCCACATAAAAATCATCATACAATCTATTATATAAGTCGAACCCCACCCCTTACCTTTGGATTGAAGAGAGCTCGAAAAATCAATCGGAAAAACGGCAACTCTCGGAATGCAATTGAGTTTTTCTCCTCACTGCTAGCAAACCCTTATTTCCCAATTTTTTCTCTTCTACTGCTACGTGATGTTCTTCTTTTATTTTTATTTTCTAAGTGATGCTATTTTTTTTTTCATATACTACTTAGGCCACTTAAGAAATACTAATGGGCCACTAACTCACATTGGGTCTACTAACTAATACACCGCAAAATAATATTTCACCCCTATAATTAACCCAACCTTATTTAATTAATAATTCTAAAATTAATAATAAATTCTAATATTATTTTTCTTCCGATAATTCACTTAATCATCTTAAATTAACTTATAAATCCATTAATACTCCTTATAATTCTACTGATAAACTTAACTTCGACTAAATTCCAATAAATAATTCCCTAAATAATTTAATTAACCAATTATTCAAATTTTGGGGTTTACAACTCTCCCCCACTTAGAATATTTTCTTCCTTGAAAATTCACCCAACACAACTATCCTTAATATCGCTTCCTCATCCAATCTCTCTTATTCTCACGTTTCGCTTAATGACAATTCGATCATTATTTTTCCGATATAACTATATCTCAACACGACTTGAATCCCTTACATATACAACATAACTGCTACTAACTTGCCAACCATTTTGGCAACATCTTGAAACAACACCTCATAACATATCAACAACCTTCGCTTGCTCATAACTGACTTACACTACTTCACGTCACTACCGTCGCAACATAATCAACACTAAAACACATATACATTTCTCATTCCATATCCGAGGTCAGTCATCCGCGGAATACCGATAACTCTATCAATCTCGTTATATCACTCTTATAGTGACATCGACATAGTCCACTTGATCAACCTCATCATACCATACAATATTCAACACAGGTTATGATAACATCATACATCATAAACCATCATTAATCCAAGACATGATAACCATCATTCATCATGAACATCATCAAACAACATAAACATGCACAAGTAATTACTGCAACATCATCACCAAAACATGATAACCCATCGTTTGTCATGAACATCATTAATCAACATAAACATGCACACCATCAAGCATACAACATCATCAACCAAAACATGATATCAATCAACTATCATGAACATCACCAATAGCATAAACATGCAAGCACTTACTCATCAATTAGTAATGTTATTACCAACATACACATATAGTCATCATTATACACACAAACATCATCACAAAACCACACACCATTGCCTACCCACCAAGTATGCAAGGCACGAATGACCATAAAGTCGGAAAACCAACACTTTCCAAAATAAAACCAAGTTACCATTATTTTCTTTATTTCATAAAATAGAATATTTAATTTAAGGAATAATGTCCAAAACGGCGATTAAAAAGGACTTACGGTTTAAAAGTTATGAGCTTTCAAAGTTTAATATTTTTCAAAAAGTAACAGTGGTAACCAGTTCCTCCAAGGGAGTAACTCGTTCCCACTATCATAGTGAAAACACGTTCTGGAAAATGTATGGGGAACACGGGTTCTCCTATAGGGTAACCAGTTCCCACAATTTATTGGAAAATATTCTTCTGGAAAATGTACTAGGAACCCGGTTCCCCCCACAGGGTAACCAGTTCCCAAGACTCATGGAAACCACTTTGCTAGAATTTATATGAGGAACGCGGTTTCTCCCAGAGGGTAACCGGTTCCTGCAACGTCTGTAGCAAAAAAACATAGTTTTGACAGCATTCATGGTTTCCAATTCAATCCAATTCATACCATGACGATCCAACACCCAACAATACCAAAACAAGTTACAATACATGATTTCAATGCAATTATAACACACCATAACATCATACAATAACCCTATAACATCAATTTGCATCAAAACATCAAAATTCATGAATTTGGGGTTTAAACTCATAAACCTAGAAAATCCTAAATTGGGATTCCTAACTACTCAATCAACCCTATCGTTCCCAAAATCTATAAGGCATAATAACTAGAGAAAGTCACCCCTTACCTTAGCCAATTTCTTGAATTTCTCAAGCTTTAGGTTTTCTCCCTCCTTGCCTCTTCTTCTCTTCACACGTATAATCCTTTTCTCACTTTCGGCTTTCTAACTCTTTCCTTCTTATTTTCCTTTTTATTATAATAATAACAATAAAAATAGGATTAGAGGTTTTTACTTCACACACCCCTCACTCTTACTCACCACACCACAAGTCCAATTTCTTTTTCTTTATTTAGTTATTTCCAATAATTCCAAAAATACCAAAAATTCTAATTTTAATTAAATAAATAATTCAAATTCAAATTATTTAATAATTGAAAATATTGGAGTGTTACATCTACTATAAACAAGGGATTAAGGGTGATCAGTTCCTCAATTTGTCAATAGATATTCGTCAATCATAATGGAGTATAAACCATCATTACCAACTACAACAGTGTTCCTTTAAAATTTGTACTTACGTCACCAAAATTATCATAATTCATCAACTTCCAAGATCATCCAAGCATGCCAACACCGACGTCTTACACTACATACTAATACACCTCTGGTGATAACATCATATAAAATTCCTTTGCACCATTATTAACACTTCCTATTCTTGGAATTATACTCTTCGTACTTCCAACTATAACTCGCGGTCCAAAAGATTTCAACAATTCCAATAACTTCTACAACTCTTTCATTCGCTTACCAAAAATTCCATTGCAATATCTACAATAATCCGTTACTTTATCACCATTCAGACATCGACATCTTACGCAAGATTACTTAAACAATAACCTTGCACTCCATCAACAACGTTGAACATAGAAACTTCCTAACTTTCCTCGTCATTACCTTACTCCTCATCCTTCGAGAAGTCATTACGATAATTCCTGCTCATCCTCGTTCCAAGATGCTCCAACTTAGTTAACAACCAAATCCTTAAATCAATGTTACCTGCGGATTCGGAAGCAATAGAACTCCAACAACTCTTACACTATCTCTTTAAGCAGTCACTACACCAACGACTTACAACCGAATTATATGCGAGAAGCACCGCTTCTCCCCCACTTAGCTTTAACTAACTTCTGCAACAACAATCAGAAAACAATAAGTACCGACAATGTTCCACACACATGTCGCGTACAAAGGAAGTAAACAACATTAGACAACACTGTCCGGACAGACCGACCTACTCTGATACCACTAATGTAACACCCCAAATTCTACCCGGAAAATTGTATTAAAAATCAGAGTAATTAAAATTTTCTACAAAGCACGGGATGCCACATTTTCAACATAAACGATACGAACATATCAAATACATAACACCTTCATTATCAGGGGATCACATATCACTTGCAACAACTTTTAAAACAAAACATTCTTTTTATTACTACACAGCGGAAATTCATGAGTCATACAACTTAAAACAACTGATCATCTTTATTCACTCAAAATAACTAGAAACATCATGTTCAACTTCCAAAATATTGAACAACTGTTATTTCACAACATTGCATAAGGTTCAAATATTATACTAATAACAACAAGAATCAACAATACGAACGATATAGACAGAACATCCCCGAGTGCTACGTATCAAAGCAAGACACCAACTTGAACTAACAACGACTAATTCTTCATTCTTGGATACCTGAATGTTACCAGTATAAAGGCGATGGTGAACAAATAGAATGGGTGAGATATAGAAAAATATAAGCAAGAGTATGATAACTAATATATTAGATAAAGAATCATACAATATTCACCGCTTCAAAACAACTTACAACATAACGGTCAACAAAACAACATAGTAAATAACAACAACTTCATAATGCAACTCAAAATGAGACTCGACTATGCACATGCATGTGGATCCATCAGAGTAAAACTCCCAGCTTAAAATCATGCCAGGATATCAAGGCATTCAACAAGGCATAAGTCTTCAACTTTCAACTTGTGCCAATCCAGGCCAATGTGGTGAGCATATGCTCCAACTTAGAAATGCAATGTATGCGACTTAATATGAATAAAATACACACAACAACATCAAAAACAATGCAACTCATAACAACATAATCAACTTCAACTTCAACTTCAACATTGGTCATTTAAGCCTACAACTCAAAAACAACATAATCAACATATACTTCAACATTGGCTATTTAAGCCTAAAACTCAAAACTTGTCCAATTTGAGACAAAATCAACTTATTTCAACAGTACCTGCAACTCAAGCATGTGATATAAAATTCAACAAAAGAAATCAACCACAATTAACTACTCATATATGCGAGTTGCCCTGTAAATTTTCGTTCAATTCCGAGCAACTAAATATATCGCTTAATTTTGGTTAACCGTCTAAATTGGGACTGTTTTCTACTGCCTACATTATTACTACTTAACTAAACTAATTCTGCCAATTTTATATTCAACTAATACAAGCCATTTTTCTGCATTATTAATATTATTTTTCTACAGTGATTTTCACTACCTGCTACTATTTTTCAGTTGCTGCTACATACCAATATGCTATTAGTATTACTAATGTTCTGTTACTTATCTGATATTAGTTCTTTACCTGCTACATAATTAACATACTAGCTCACTTATTATATTTACTATGTTAACTTATTTATACTACTATAATGTAGGTTCAGTATACACATAAGAGGTCCTAAATAAGACAAAACCATTGCCTAGGCCATGACCTTCATTCACAAACTAACATTATTCATCTTCACATCACAAACATCACCACACCACGAAAAAATTTATATCAACATAGAAACATCCTGCAACTTCGCATAAATAAACGACAGCATACCGTAATAATACACTTCACTGAGAATTAACAAGCAAAATAACAACACCACTAAGATAACTTCACAACTAAGTTAACTCTAACATAGAAAATACTAAGTTATCCTCCAGAAGTTCAATTCCTTCTAGAGGAAATATCAGAAGTTTCTGCTGCTGACCATCAGAACTTCTGCTTCTGACCATCAGAACTTCTGCTTCTGACCATCAGAAGTTCTGGATATGAATTACTCTGAACAAAACTAGTCTGCTACTAATATTAATCGTTTTTCTATTTTATTCTTCTATGGCTATTTGTTTTTCTACACTACTACATGGATAGATCAACTAATATAATTATTATATTTCACCATATCAATTCTAATTAGACAATAGTGGTATATGTTCATTATCCTAAGAGATTTCTAATCACATAAACAATTGTCAAAAACCATGCCTTGCCATTATCACCGCGTGACTACAAAGAAAAAAAGGAAAGATTGGTGTGAGGCTCCAACCCCTGGGCTTGAGGCGCCCGCCTCCCGTGGTTGGTGGGGCCCACACGATTCTTCCTCACAATTTTGGGGTGATCGTCTCCTTAAACCTTCATCAACTTCATCGTTTCACCATAATACTACTTGTTCCTTATATTTTACCCAGAACGTTTATTTTTTTCCAGAAAACAACTTATTTCTACCAGCATAAATTCAAATATGAATAATATAACACCACAGTGCAACAACATCCATGTCAGATAGAATAGTTTCAACACAGATCGATCAGTTTTCATCACAAAATAAGAATTGACAGCAAAATTATACAACCCTAAATCCCAAATAAAAATCATCATACAATTGATTATATAAGTCGAACCCCACTCCTTACCTTTGGATTGAAGAGAGCTCGAAAACTCGATCGGAAAAATGGCAACTCTCGGACTGCAATTGAGTTTTTCTCCTCACTGCTAGCAAATCCTTATTTCCCAATTTTTTCTCTTCTACTGCTACGTGATGTTCTTCTTTTCTTTTTATTTTCTAAGTGATACTATTTTTTTCATATACTACTTAGGCCACTTAAGAAATACTAATGGGCCACTAACTCACATTAGGTCTACTAACTAATACACCGCAAAATGCTATTTCACCCCTATAATTAACCCAACCTTATTTAATTAATAATTCTAAAATTAATAATAAATTCTAATATTATTTTTCTTCCGATAATTCACTTAATCATCTTAAATTAACTTATAAATCCATTAATTCTCCTTATAATTCTACTGATAAACTCAACTTCGACTAAATTCCAATAAATAATTCCATATATAATTTAATTAACCAATTAATCAATTTTGGGGCGTTACAGGTGGTACCATCGTATTGTCCGAGCTTAGGTGGTTTCTCCAGGCCAGAGGGGATGGGGTTGTCCATGATCGCCCGACATAGGGGACCATGGCGTTCGTCCTCGTCGCTTCGGTCAGGAGAGAGGGAGACGAAACAATTGTTCTTCTTATGTTGGGGAGATATGTCTCTCTGTTGTCTTGATATGGGTGACGGGGAGCGGCCGTGGGAACGATGTGGCTCGTTCCTTGTCTTTTTATGTGATGGAGATTCTTGATTTTTCCGAGTAGGGGTATGGGCCCTCTTCTTTGGAAAGGATCGGTCGTTGGAAATGATTGTCTTTGGTCTCTGAGGTGGAGACTGGGAGCGGTTTTTTTCCAGAGCCTCGATACATTGACCCTACTGGAGGCTAAGGTTATTGGTACGACTGAGGGCGAACAGGATTGCAGCTTGAGCGGGATCTGTGTTGGTCGGGAATGGTGTCGAGGGATGAATGGTGACGATATCGTTAGCCTAATTCTTGGATTTCTGGTTATCCAAGAGGGAATCTTGTTCACCAGCTTCGTCGAAATCGTGGGAGGCGGTCCTGCCATCCCTGTCATCTATGAAATTCTCAAGGTGAGGAAGAATGTCGTTCCCGTTTGTCTTTCGGACAGACAAGAGGACGATCTTGCCAGAAGGGAACTGGTCGTTGTTATCAGCCATCTAGTTGGAAGTCTTTAAGTATCTTTGATCTTTTGGTTTTTTGATGATGAACGAAGATGGGGAAGACAACTTTCCACAGACGGCGCCATTGATCTTGACTATTGATCAAAATTGGAGACGGCTGGAGAGTACAGAGGTCCTTCGAGCAATGTTTGATGAGGAGGGGGTGGTGTACCTGCAAGGCACTCCGATGCTAAAGTAAGCAAATGATCAAGGCGAGAATGGTGAATATTAGGGTTATGAGAGTAACAATGTGATACCTTGCCCTCAAAGGTATGAGGGTTTATATAATGATCTTAGGAGGATTCTCATTGGTTGCTATATTTGGGCCTAGATATACGGACCAGTGGATATAACTATTCTGAGCTAACCTGGTCAGACCGAGCACTGATGCTCGGAACTAGACGTTGTGTCGACCAAATGGGCCATAACAAGCATAGTCCCTGATGAGAGGAACTAGACTGGTCTTCTCGACGGATGTCAAGCAAGGGATGCCAGATGGCGCGTAGAACGAGCAGATGATGCCCTTAGGACGTTATTTGTCCTTAGCGGTTTGTCATCGGCCCTGAATAGTAGACCAACCTGACAAGCGTTCGGGCAGTCAAGAATAGTTAATATATATAAAATAAAAAACGAAATTACAAAGGACTGAGGGGACATCAACCAAAACTCAGTCAAAACACGAAAATATCCCGAAAGGGTAAACAAATATAACAAAAACCACACAAAAATGATTTTATATACAAAAAACTAATGTAAAAGCACACAAGACAAGCACTATCTAACGAATCCCCTTACGGACGCGAAACCAAATAACAAAAGAAAGAGTCTAGTGTGAGCATTCACTAGTCAAACATGGTGTATGAACCCACCGCCAACACGATCATATTCAAGATCCAACAACCTCAGAGGAAATAAACCCGCAAGCTAGACGACTCTTTCGAGTCCAACAATCCAACATGAAATATATTGATACGGATATTAAAACAATACCAATCACGAAGACTAATGCAGTTAAGAAGTTAGTGCTGACATAGAGAGGCAAACCATAAATCTTAAAACCTACAGATCTCAACAGATCTAGAGCCAAACAGAGAATCAAAATCTCAAAGATACAACTCTCCACCAACACAATCCTGTATAGATCCAACGGAGAAGGAGCTTCCACAATCACCGGAACGACAACATTGAAGAACACAACGGTCGAGCTGCTACATACAACAACTGCAAAGAACAGTAAACAACCAGGATAAACCACCAATGAAAGGGAAAACAACACAACTTCGAAAATAACGCAACCGATTAGGGGAAACTGCCAAGCCGTCAAGAAAAACTACCGACATAATCAAACCGGAACCAACCCATAAAGGGTGAAGGGTGGAGCGGCTTGAGAAGCATCGCACCACCGAAACAAGAAACTACATCGAAAAATCTGACATTTAAATTTAGAGAAAAGTGAAGAACAATACTGTCTAAAGAGAGGGCACAGGATACGTGTTTTAGAGAGATGAGTTGAACTTATCCTTATTATAAAAAAATGCATTTATGTATTTTATTTCTACATTAATAATTAATATATTTGATTACTACATTAATTTAAAAAAGATTTGGAATTTTCTATTTAATATATACTTTTTTTTTTGGAAGAATATTTAATATATACTTTGTTTACAATAAGTACACCTCTAAGTCTCTAACTAACAGCAGAGCTACTAGAAGAGAGCAAAAAATAGAAATGAAACTGCTCTGTTTAATATATACATACTTGCTTCTACAATTAGCTTTCTCAAATGATTGGCCAAAAGAATATAATAAATTGAATTGCGTGCTAAAAGGATCACTCAAATTTTATTACTTTTAATTATATATAAAAAATTTTAATTATAATATCTTTAGGACATGTTAGCATGACATTTTTTTTTTTTTAAGTTTGTAGATTGCAACAAAACTTTTGACTGCCCAAACCTTAGAGTCTATTTGAATGAAATATTTAAATGAGAAAGAATATAATAAATTGAATTGCGTGCTAAAAGGATCACTCAAATTTTATTACTTTTAATTATATATAAAAAATTTTAATTATAATATCTTTAGGACATGTTAGCATGACATTTTTTTTTTTTTAAGTTTGTAGATTGCAACAAAACTTTTGACTGCCCAAACCTTAGAGTCTATTTGAATGAAATATTTAAATGAGAGAAAGTAATTTTTTTGAGGGAATTTAAAATTTGGTTAAAATTTATTATTTAGATAAAAAAATGAAAAATTGTTAAAATAATATAAAGAATTTCAAATAATACTAAAAAGTAAAGAATTTCTGATTGCTCTATAATTTAAAAGTTAAATTGTTTATTAATAATTTTTCAATTTTTGTTAAATGATCATAATATTTTGAAAATGAAACAATTCAAATATTCCATCCAATTAATAAATTTTGAAAATAAAGGAAATTCAAATGATACATTTGAATTCCATAAAATTTTAAAATTCTATAAATTTTAAATTGATTCATTCAAATACTCTCCTAATTTTTCGGCCGTGCATGAATTTAAAAAAAAAAAAAAAAAACTTAAAATATCTTCCCTCTCAAAGAAAATTTAAAAAAAAAAAAAAAAACTTAAAATATCTTCCCTCTCAAAGAAAAGTACTTGGAAACATAACTCATTATTGTTTTCCATATCAATTTTGTGTTCTTCTGAAGTACCTAAGACTATTCAATTGACTACTAGACATGTATTATATATTGTTTCTAACTTGATAATATTGTGAAACATTAGCAATTCACCAATTAAAACATTAACAGAACTTCAATGTCGTAACTTGCAACAAAGAATGCTTGGATCATGGCTCACCACTATACAAATTGATGACTTTATAGGATAGAAAAAACAAAATTGGTCTGTAATTTTCAAGTGGTTCCAAAACAAGAATGCTTTGTGTCTTGTGATTACATGATTGTTTTTTTGTGTGTCCACTTTTGAATTAAGACCAAAACCATCACATCATACTCTCTCTTCCTCCATAAACACAAGTAAAAGTTAAATTTTAGTGAATTTAAAAGTTATAATTGAAAATGAACTTGATTTAAATTTTAACCAAATATATTAGTATGTCTTTTGCTTATATTTAAAATGAAGGGAGTAATTCTTTGTATTTATGAATATAAAACTCCATGCAGCACGAAAAATTAGATGACATATCAACCTCAACCAAAGACAAAGATTATGCATGGAATTGAAAGAAGTGGCAAGTGGGAACACTGTAGATTCTTTTCTTCATAGGAGTGCTAACGCACCGTTTTTCTCACGTTTTGTATTATATGTCTATATTATTCCTCCTTCTCATTAAATGTCTCATTAGTTTTTTTTAGTCTTAAAATAATTGTTCTTAAATTTTTTTACTATCAGAATAATCTTATTTATTATTATTTCTAGTCTTTAATATAAAAAAAATATTTTTTATGTTTATTAAAAATAAATATATTTGAACTATAATATAGTTTAAATATATTAATTTTTCAATAAATTTAAAAAAATAATTTTTTTTATATTAAAGATCAGAAGGTAATTTTTATTTTATTTCACTACTGTATGTTAGTAAATAATATTATTTTTATTATTAAAATTATTATATTTAATTATTTTTTTAAGAACAATATATTGAATTATTTAAATGAGACACTTTTTTTTATGGAAAATGATACTATTTTGTTTTATAATTTTCTTTTAAAAATTTGTTAAGTAATAATGTATCAAGGTAAAATATATAAAATTATATTAATTATTTAATAAATTTTAAAAGAAAAACATTCATGTAAATAAAATCAAAAGGAAAATTTTTTTATCATTTTAAAATATTAATAAATATTGATAGTTCAGTTATAAAAGTAATTGTTTAATTTATAGATTGTTTTATAATTGTATTTTTAAGTTGAGAAAACTTACATTACTTTCAACTTTATATTTTTTGTTTTAAAATAAAAGTTTAAATCATTAAAATGATACAAATATTAATTAAATAAAAATACTTGGTGTTGCTTGAGTCACGCCTCGGACATTTTACTATCAATACATACATGATGCATATATTTAAATAAAAATAGTTTTCTTACCTTTATATTATGTTTTAGTAAATGTGTGATCTGAGTTAGCGAAAATTGATTTGAAATGAATCAAATAATCATCTAAAATTAATTATGATCATAATGAATTGAAATAAAATAATGTATCTCTAAATATATTTATATAAAATATTAAACTTAAAATTCTAATTACGTATACTTCAAAAAGAATCAAATATACAAAAATTAATTATACACCTCTACAAACTCAAAATAGAATCAAATACCTGTGAGTTGTTGACTTAATCATTTAAATGAATATATAATATATTTTTAGTAATTTAATCATTTGATTTTAGTTCACATAAATACTAGCTGTATATAAGTATTGTAATCAATAAAAGTTATTTTATTTTATTTACTTGAAAAAATCTATTCTATTATTCAAATTAGTAGATTTAAGAATTAATTTTTTTGATAATAATCTAATCCAAGATTGAGATGCATAAATTCACCTTATATATACAAATTTTATGAAGAAGATTATTTAATCTGAAACAACAGTGAATACTTCATTTATAACTTCTTCTTTTTTTGTTATAACAATAGAAAATTAAGCCTACAAAACATACCCAATACATTATCTTTTGTAGATGAGATTTTTGTTAATTAAAAAAAACATAGAAACAACATTAGCCAATATAATTTGTGTGCCTAGTGATATGTTTGGCACAGTTTCCCACTACTTTTTTTACTGTAACTTTTATTCTCTCTCAATGTTTCTTTGACCAGTCCACAAAACATGACTGATCCCTATGATGTTCACGCCATTACCCCCACATACAATCCATGGCCCACCACATATTTTTGTAATCCTACAACATTTGATTGATTCACTTCAATTTCCATTCTCAAACACACCCACGCTTACTATTTCAATCACCAATTAATACTATATAACCATCACTTCATCATTCATTTTTATTACTACCTCACTTCACTTTGCATCATCACTTCTCTACTTTCCTCTCTTTCATTCCCTCATTCATATCTATCTACACACACACAAAAAGCACATCACTTTTTCTTCTCTAGATTCAAACTAAGTTGATCAAATAGTTGTTCATTATAGTTGTATGGATGGATTCTTCTAGTGAACAACATCAGGTATTACTCATCATGTCTATACATCTAGTGACTGAGATATATTCCTTAGCGTTGCAGTTTATTATTTTTCAGAATCAGAGTTTACTGTCTATTGTGTGTTTGTCTTCTATTTCAGTATAATTAAATAAATTTATAATATATTTATTTTTTTTGACATATATTTTTCAAAACTGTAATGTATTTCTATTTATTTCTATTTATGCATAATTTAAAATAATTTGTGTACTATGTTTATGTTTAGATTACAAAAATTTGTCGGCGATTTGGTTTTTATGTTATGTCAACTAACTTTGGATATTTTGTGTTTTGTTGTGCTGTTGCAGCAAATGTCTAACCAGTCATTGGAGAGCATGTTAACATGTTCCAAAGGAGAACAAGACAAAAAGACAAAACCTCAACCAGAAGCACTAAAATGTCCGAGGTGTGACTCAAGCAACACCAAATTTTGTTACTACAACAATTACAGTCTTTCGCAACCGAGATATTTCTGTAAGTCATGTAGGAGATATTGGACTAAAGGGGGTACGTTAAGAAATGTTCCTGTAGGTGGGGGATGTAGAAAGAACAAAAGATCGTCGTTGGTGTCGAGAAGAATTCAAGATCAAGCGTTTGTACACAATCAGAATCCAGTCAATTGTTTTCCTTCATTGTCTTATGATTCTAATGATCTCACTCTTGCTTTAGCTAGGCTTCATAAGGTTCACCTTGGATTTGATCATGAACATGATTTTTCTATTTTAGGAAACCATGCCAACACAAACACAAACATAAACACCTCATGTGATGTTCTTAACAATCATGGTATTAACCATTCATCACACAATCATGGATTCTTTGAAGCACTCATGGGATCTCCGAGCAATGTGCAGAATATGTACTATGGATATGGGAATAGGGACATGGGGGAAGGGGATAGTGGGAATGTTAGTGGTGAGATGATCTCACCTTATGATCATGAAATGAGCATTGCAACAACTCAAGCAGTGACAGTAACTACCATGAAACAAGAAATGTGTAATGTTATGGAACAAAATGAAAATAGAGTTTTGCTGGGTTTTCCATGGCAGTTCAACAATGGAGATTCAAGCATGACTGAAATTGATCACTCAGTACGAGTTGGTTGGAATGGTCTCACTTCACCTTGGCATGGTCTTCTCAATAGCCCCCTAATGTAGACACCTTCGCGGTTTTAAGTCATGGTTTAAAATTGCAGTCGCTGTTATACTGCAAAAAATTAACGGTACGAAAAATTATTGTTACAATACTTAGTTTGATCATGGAGGATTTGGTTCTCTTGTGTTGTATCACCTCAATTTTATTTTTATTTTATTATTTATTTTTTTCTTTAGCATTTTGTTAAATTGTCAAAATTTTGTACTACTAGTGTTTTTTTTTAATTGGTGAAGTGAATAGATAGATTAATGGAAATTTGAGATGTTTTGTAAACCAAGTCAACCAAGTTTGAGAGAAGTAGATAAATCATCATTTCCTTATTTGAAATATCAATAAGAAAAATATAAATTATAAACCTAAAAAATAGTACTAGCTCTATCGCATAATAAGTGTAATATCTCGATTAATTCATATATAGTTGAATAAAGTGAAAATAATAAATAAAAATATAATAATAAAAAACAATAATAATTGATGCATTAAAATTGTAAATAGATAATTATTTTGAAACAAAGAAAAAATGTAAATGAAACACTTATTCTAAAAAGAGTAATAAAATAAAAGAGTGATGTTTCAATAATAAATGCAGCCTGAACCTGAACAATCATTTTGAAAGGTTACGGTTAAAATCAGTTTTTCAAGAGCCTTGGGTTTCTTTACTATTGGTTTTGGTGATTTCAAGATATTCTGCCACCATTTCATCTTATTATTCTCATCAGGTAAATTCTTGTAACATGTTATTTACTTACAATAGATTACATAAGTACCGGTATTTAATATATTTGGATTATATATATATATATATATATATATATATATATATATATATATATATATATATATATATATATATATATATATATATATATATATATATATAAAAGAGATTTTTAATAATCAGAAATTTTGGATTCGAATTCATTTTTGGACATGTATTAATATTAAATTATTGTTGTTTATTGTAACGTCTGTAAATGCGAATTAAGAAATTTTAATAAATATGAAAAATATTTTGTTTTTATTGGCACTGGAGAGACAAAATCTAATTTAGGATTTGGGCTGATAAGCATTATTTGAAAATAATTTGAGTGTGCAGCACTGTTTGATTTTTTAAATGGATTGGGATTCGGGGCATAAAAAATTCAATGGAGGCAGATACAGAATATGGTTTGTTTGGCTGTTGCTCTTGTTGAATTTTTTCGGAAGTGTGAATATACTAAAAATAATGCAGCTGTATAGCATTAGAGTGAATGAGTCATTTTCCTCTTGTTTGAGATAAAATTATTTTGTTTGAGAAATTGATATTTGATAGGAAAGAATGGGTGAGGGGTTGATTTTTAATTAGATGACTTTGATTTATGACAACTAATAATTTTTATAGGTTAAGATTCATTTGAGTTGAATATTTGGGACTCACCAACTATTTAACATCTTATTTTGCTTTTTTTTTTAAATTATATATCATTGATATTTTAAATGGATTATGGGTTTGATTTCCAATTATACAAAATATATATAGGTGTGTAAGTGAAAAAAATAATTAAATCGACAATTTAAATAAAATCGAATTGAAATGAAATTGATTGTTTTTGTCCGATTTTAAAACTCAATCAATGAATAATGAAAATAGATGTGATTTAGTTTAGTTCTCGATTTTAATTTTTTGTAATTGTCAAATCGATAAACCGAACCAATAAAAATATGCTTTAAATCCTTTATTTGACTCATCCTTAAGCCCAAATTTTGTATTGGTTCAAGCATTTTTCATCTTCGTTTACATTTCATTTGTTTCAGTAAAACAAACGTCTAGAATCAAACTCGAAAACATAGAAAACATAGAAAGTAGAAATCATAACTCACAAAATTTGCTTTCACTAAATTGTCGCTTCTGCTGCCGCCATAACGATTGCTCTCTCTACTGTCGTTTTGATAATGTTATGGTCGTTTTCAAGTTCTCCTCGTTAATTTTCATATTTTGTTTACCTTTTTTATTTCTTCTTCTTCAATAAGATTCTTTTTAGTGTTGCTTTAAAATAGCTTTGATGTGTGTTTGATGAGTGAAATATATTAATTGATGTGTTTTATTTGTTAAACTTTAAAATCTCTCTCCAACCTTTTGATGCCAAGTAACAATTTTTATATTTGATAGTGAAATTATTTTAGAATGCAATGGAAATCATGTCAATTCGTATGGACTAAGAGCAACTTGTAATTTGTTTGAAAAAAAGAGTATGAGATAAATTACATTAAATATATTATTTTGAAAAATAATAGCACAAATTACGATGAAAAATACGATAATGGAGAATACAATGATGAATATAATGATGAATATTTAAAAAAAAATATTGTAAACCGATCAATCGAACCACCAAACCAAATTGGTTAAGTTGGTTTGATTCTATTTTTAAAAAATTTTAAAAACCAAACAAAATCAAAACGATGGCGAAATTGTCGGTTAAGGCCTTTTCTTAATCAAAAATCTTCTTAATCTAAATCTAAAGATGTCATGATGGAAATCCTAACCACATATCATCTTAGTAGCAATTCTAAGTCACGTGTCATGTAAGTAATAATTCTAAATACAAACCCTAATTATATTTTTACTTATTTATGTTTATATTAAAATAAATAATAATAATAATAATAATAATAATAATAATAATAATAATAATTTAATATCTAACTATCACTATTATAAATAATAATAATAATAATAATAATAATAATAATAATAATATGATATGATGTTCAATTACAAATTAAATAATAATAATTCAATATTAAACTACCACTATTATAAATAATAATCATAAAATAATAATAAAAATAATAATAATAATAATAATAATAATTATTATATAATATTCAATTACCAATATTAAAACCTCCAAATAAAATCATTATTAAAAACTCTCCTAAACCTATTAAATCTAAAAACTAGCTATATTTCAAGTTATATATATATATATATATATATATATATATATATATATATATATATATATATATATATATATATATATATATATATATATATATATATATATATATATATATATATATATATATATATATATATATATATATATATATATATATATATATATATATGATTAAAAATTATCAAAATAAATTTTAAATATAAATTAGATAATCAATTTTACTCACTCTTTTTTTAATTATTCACTCCAACTCCAATAAAAATTAATAAAATCAATAAATTTTTATTATAATAAGATAAATCTTGATCACTCTTTTTTTTTATCATAGAAACTACACAGAGCAATTAAATAATATATTTTATATAGAAAATCATCTTACTAATTGGTTAATATTTATAATTAATTTGAAAATCTAATAGAATTTAAAATCGTCATATTATTATTTATAATCATTTTTGTGGACTAGCAGCTCTGTGCAGCGCAGTAAAACCTTGTAGCGTGGCAGCATGTGTGTCGGCCTAAGAACAATGGAGGCCTTAGTCTGATAGATTTGATAATCTAGAACAAAGTGACAATGATGAAGCTCTTATGGATTATCTGTAGAAAGGCATATAGTCTCTGGATTAAATGGATTAATGTATATTATCTCAAGGATATTGATGTGATGGAGGTGGATATTAAGAATGAGTGCTCGTGGATTATGAAAAAAGTGTTGAATACGAGATTGCTTATTGGTAAAGTGCAGGATTTGTGGAACTTTATGCTAGCTCGTAAGAAATTCCAGATAGGGAAAATGTATGCAGCTATGTTCTGTGATGCTAACAGGGTGTCATGGAGACACCTTATGTTTGGAAATGTTGCTAGGCCAAGGGCCATTTTTACCTTGTGGTTAACTTGCCACAATCGGCTTGCCACTAGAGTCCGCTTGCGTAAGATTGGGATGGGTGTGTAGGCTCAGTGTAGTTTTTGCAATGAGATGAAGAGTATTAATCATTTGCTTTTTGATTCTGACATGAGTAGGAGTATATGGCAACAGATCCTTGATTGGGTGGGTGTTCTCCATAAACCTCTGCCTTGGAATCGGGAAATTGTGTGGATTGAGAAGCATGTCAAAGGTAAAGGATGAAGGAATTTTTTTTTAAGCTTGCCTTGTCAGAAACCGTTTATGAAGTTTGGTTACATAGAAATAGAAAAAGCTTTGGTACATATATTGAGGGTGTGTCAAGTGCGGATAGGATTATAGATTTGATCGGGTATAGAGCTTGGTTTAGAAAGAATCTTAAGAAGCATATAACAAGTCTTATGACTTAATTTGTTTCCTAGTTTGGTGGTTTGTCTGGCTAGATCCTTGAGATCGCCTTGTGTATACTAAATTTTTGAGTTAATATATTTTTGATTGATTAAAAAAAAATTATAATTAATTTAAATATTTAAAATAAAAAATAATTGTTATGTAATTAAGTATTTTTTAATTACAAATCTGTTTGTTGGTCAATTTTTATAATTGATTTAAATTTTATTAATAAATTAATAAAATAAGAACTCATAAACATAGAATTTATTGGTTTCTATATATTAAAAAACAAGTATTATGTGATTAATTATTTTAATAACAACTAATCTTATTAGTTAGTCACTTTTATAATTAATTTGAATTCAAATAGTTTAAAACTATAAAATTCTAATGTATAATTTGAAGATATTTTATTATTTATTATTTAAAATATTTATTTAATTACAAATTTCTTTCAAATGTAAAATCAGATGATTTTTACTTCAAAAGAATTTCAAATGAGTTTGTCATTAACTTTTTATAATTTATAGACTAAATTACAGTTTTGGTCCTCCTATTTTGCCATTTTCATAATTTTAGTCCCTCTATTTTGTTTTTAAACACTTTTGGTCCCCCATCCCAACTCTAGCTATAAAAAACGCCTATGAATAACTTTTTAAACATTTTTTCAACAGGTAGAACGTTCAAATGAAGTCATCAATACATTATTGAAGAAAGTTAACGATTTTCAGAAATAACACATAGGCGTTTTTTGTAGGCAAAGTGGGGATGAGGGACCAAAAGTGTTTAAAAACAGAATAGAGGGACTAAAATCGTGAAATCACCAAAATAGAGAGACTAAAACTGTAATTTATTTGTGATTAGAAAAAAGTTATATTAATATATTAATGTGATTTATATGGTGGACCCCCTAGAAGAAGGAGAGAAATATGAAGGGTAAGAGTATGAGTTCAAATATATTCACCATTAATTTTTATAATTTATATCACAATTAATATGTTAATGTGATTTATATGGTTGCCCGGTTAATATTTTTGAATAAGACATAATAAATTTTGAAAATAAAAGGTATAAGTTGACACTATATTAAGAATAAATAATAATAATAATAATAATAATAATAATAATAATAATAATAATAATAGTATTGTTGACACGGGTAAATTAGAAATAAAATTATATTTTTTAAAATAGTTTATATTTAACTTTTTACTTATGTAAAATTATTTTGTAGGCCTTTAGATTATATTTGTAACTATAAATTTTTTAATGTGAAAGACAATAAATTAAAAAAAAAACTTTTTAATTAATAAGATGTGAGATTGAATTACACATATTTGTATTATATCTATTTACATAGACGTATCCTCTAAATCTTTATTTGTAAGAAATCGTAAAATTTAGAATTTTATTTTATACGTGAAATTCATTTATTTATTATATTAATGATAAATTTTAATTAATGAATAACTTTAGTTGCACTTGTTTTCAACAATTATTTTTATACGATGAAGATCAAATTTTGGTAAAATGTGGATTTCTTGTCTCCAAGAATAACAAACATTTTATTTTAATAAAAAATGTATATTTTTAAACAATGTAATGTAATATTATGTGTAAACAATGTAATTTGTATGATATAAAAAAAATCTTTTCTCCTTCAGTTATTTACAAAAATTGAGAGGTATGAGATACTAGTTTTAAAAATATTAAAATGTTGTTTGGGATCAAACTAATTGAAGATAGAGGAAAAACACAAGAAAGGGGGGTTTGAATTGTGTTCTAAGACATTATTCTACTTTTCTTAATTTTTAGATATTTTGCGGAAGCCGTTAAGCAAGTAAAGAAGACTAGTACATAACACGTATATTTTATACAAGTTCACCTTCTCAATAAGGCTACAGCTTGTCCACCATACCCAGGTGATTTTGCCTTCAACAAGGACTTAATCGACTAATCATGAAAGATTACAACAAACCTCTAAGAGTCTAGAAAGACCTCTTATCCCTCTCAATTATTCAGACAAGAAAGTCACTTGAGGAAACAACAATTCTAAATAGAATTGTATTTTTCTAGAGATTACATGAGTGTTTCTTAATAAAGCAGATCACTCCTTTTTTTTTTTTAACATATTGTTTTTGACAAACTCTTGAGCAACAACTATTTTTTCTTGGACAATTTACATGAAGATTTCTAAGAGATAACATAATCCGAGCAACAAAACTTGTGTTTTATATGTTTCTGCAAGACTGAATGTTGTGTTTCTAACACAACATCACTTTGCAATCTTCTTGTCTTCATCTTCTATAATGAGCAAGTAACGAGCAATAGCTTCTTGCTATTTTTTTATGATTTATTTTGATGTGTTTTCTGCAGCATACACGCACACACTAATATAGCCTTACACAATATTACACTATTTTAGAAACATCTCAATGTGAATTATTTTGTTTCTAAGTATCTCTTTTAAGTATGTATGGAGTTTAGGTGCTTTTGGAGTTTAGTAGTGTCATTGTGTGCTGCATATTTCCATGCGCACTAACAGACACTTTCTTCAAGTGAATATTTCTCTCTTTATATAAGCCTTTGAGAAAAGAGACGTTGGAGCACATTTATTAAAATTATTTATTGTAAGGTAACGTTTACGTTAAGTAAACATGTTTCTCGATGCAAATATCTCTTATATATGTAATGATTATTTTGTCTGAGCATGTTTTCTTCTTTTCTTTTATCCAAGATATTATTGAGATAAGCTATCATTATTTTTCCTTGAAAACAGTGATTATGATTTTAGCACATGTATGGTGATTTATCCTTGAACGAGATCAATTTACTTGTCTTTTGTTCTTTCGTTGGTTAACTGATGAGTAGTTCAGAAACTATTGTTTTGTTGTAGTGGAGAAACTATTCTGTTGACATCAAGTTTTCTCTTCAGAATTATGAGCATGAGTTTGTCTTGAGCCAAAAGGCTTTTCTTCTAATCTCGGATTACTTCTTTCTCTAAAATATATTTCTTTTTTATTAGTGATTGTCTTCTTTATGAAATTTGAAGTGTTAATGATCCAGAAGACTTTTCTCGTTTAGAAACCATCTGATGTTGAATCGTGTCTTTAGGTGTATAAGCAACAACTTATCTGAGAGACAATTTTTTCCGAATATTTTCTGTAACACCCATTTTCTACCCAACATTTTTAATAGAATCAGAGTGCCAAACTTTCAAAACATAGAACATGTGTCACATTTCAACTTGTTATCAAACACTTGTATTTCATTTAGTATAGATACATAGCATTTGGCGTTCACATCTTATACGTCATATACAACTTTATTCAACTAAATCAAAACTTTAATTTATAATTATTCGAGAATTATTGTAATGACAACAATTAGAAACAATTCCAACAACAAGTAATAACAACTAGTCATCATCTTATAATCACAACAACATAAACATCCCCCTGAGTGCTACGTATCAGAGCAAGACCCTTTGACTTATCATAACGCGACATACAAACTTCAAGAATTTACTCCAACATCCATAGCTATGCTTGAGTACCTGCCCATTTCCCATGGTAGGGGAAATATCAGCAGAAGGGATGAGATCTCGAAAAATACAAACAAAAGTATGATAATTAATTTATTAGACTAAAATCATACAATTTCACTGCTTCACACCACAAATCATACAACTACTACTAGGAATGACTTAATAACAATGGTAACTTATATTAACAACAACTTAAATCAAAGGACAATTTATCAAACAACGACTTATATTCAATGACAACTTATCAACAACAACTCATATTAAACAACAATTTATCAACCAACAACTTATATCAACTAACAATTTATCACACATCAATGGCAGCATATATCAACGGCAACCTGAACGCCAACAACAACAACAACTTAAACAACAAATTGAATGCGACTCAACTATGAAAATGCATGTGGATCCATTTGGAGTAAACTCCCAACTTAAAATCATGCCAGGTTATCGAGGCATTCAACAAGGCATAAGCCTTCAACTTCAACTTGTGCCAATCCAGGACAACGTGGGTGAGCATAGCTCCAACATAAAAATTGTCAATCCAGGCCAATTTAAATAATGCAAATGCTATGTATGATACAACAACCACAACATCAATGACAACTTAAAACGAATACAACTTAATCATGCATTAACTGCATTAACTTAATCAACACTGGTCATTTAGACCAACAACTCAAACAACACAACAACTTTCAACGTTGGTCATACGACCTACAACTTTATCGACGTATCATCAACAATAATAGTTTATCAACATGATTAATACGAGTAACCAACAACTAATTTCATCACAATCTGCAACTTCGCAATTTATTAACAACATCAATACCAATAAACAACAACAACCATTCAACAGAACAATGCAACACAATTTCATCACCTACAAACTCATAATTTACGGCAATTCAACTTATTTAACTGTACCTGCAACACAATTTATCCAGTGTCTTTTCAACAAAGCAAATCAACCAATATTACTTACTAATAATTACAGACTACTCCGATAATTTTTGGTTAATTCCGAACAACTAAATTATACCCTTAATTACACTGATTCGGCTTATTCGGCTCTATTTCGTTCACTGATACCACTGCTATGTATTAACCAACTCCTACCAATTTTCATCAAACTGGTATCATTAATTTAATTTCTTCTACCAAGTTCAAACTATCATCAAAATTAGTTTATGTCACAAAATTATCAGCACCTAACAAAATCTACTACGAGCTATTTTTCTTGTTTTCTGCTACAACTACCATATCAGGCTGATTTATATTGTACTATCCTAATTCTGGTAGTCTATTAATTCTCAGATATTATTCGACTACTCCATCTCATATGCTCCTGCAACTAAATATTATTGCCAAGAAAACTACCAAAATAAGACACGGGCAGTTACACATACAGAGTAAAAAGAGAACTTGGTGGGACACCCCTCACTCACCATGAGGCACACTCCCCTTCTTACATATATATACATATGAAATTCTCTTCTTCCCAGGACCCCCGCCTCAGCATCTCTATTCCATTTATATGCATTATTTTGTTCTCCACTTACTTAACATTATTAAGCTACCACACGTATACAGTAAATGAATGGAAATTGACATAGTGCAAAGTACTAAAGGAAAACAAAAACTATATACACGTTGTGAACCCCAAGGGCGGCCGCCTCCCACACCCAGGGCGGTCGTCCCTGTCTTTAGCGTAACTTCCAGAATTACGCGATTCTCAGTTTTTCTTTCCATTCAATAGTTCTTAAACCAACACATAATTATTATAACAACTCAATATCACCAATAGCAACACTTACCCCACTGTTATCCAGCACAATTTCACTAATGGTTTACCATGATTTTATCAGAATCACAATACTACAAATTCAACACATCACAGAAAATTTATATAATCTCAATCCCACAAATTAATCATCATAATCCTGGTTATATAATTCGAACCCCACCCTTACTTGGATTTAACGACAGTTTGAATCCCCCGATCGCATCCTAATTTCCGGTCGCCTTCTGATTCAGCTTTTCAGTCGGCAAATTCCCTTCCGACGGCTAACCTCCAAAAGGTTTTTCCTTTCTCTCACGTACTGCTCTCCTTTTCTCCACCAAAACCTAATTATTTCTATTTCTTATAATCCAATAAATAAAATAATAACAATATAATTACTGTTATTTCTAAATAATCTAATGGGCCTTACTCTTGTACACCCCCACTCTACAATTCTTCCAACATGACAACCTAAACCCAAAAGCTTAAATAAATAATCTACTACTTATGATATTATTTCTCATATTATTTTCTACCACTTCCCCCATCCATCAATTAAATAATACCGACTCGCAAATAATATTCTACTAGTAATTCTCCGATTAAACCAACTAATCAACTAATACCCATGATTCAAATCTTCGCCCAATAATTCCAATTAAATCAATAATCATCCTTATTATTATTATTCCGTTTTACCCAATTAAAATCCGACTTAATAATCCAAATACGCCTCTTAAATAATACCGACAAATTCGATTACTCCGATTAATTTTTCAGATTTTGTCTAAATTCAATAATTAAATTCTTCAATAGCTTAATTAACTAATTAATTAAATCTAGGGCGTTACACTTTCTAACTTGGATATCTTTATTCTGATATATTAATCTTTGATCAATTTTTCTTTTCTGATAAACATTTATGTTGTTGAGTAAAACGACTTGAGAGGATATCATCCTTTAATCTTGTCTTATGATTGAATACTTATGATGTTTGAGTAATGGTACATATTCCATGAATTTTTCGAGTCTTCAAAAATGCGTGCGGCACTTCTAGTTTTTACTTTTGAACTTCTACGGTGGAAGTATGTTTCTTGTATTCATGGACTTCTGATCTGTAAGCTTATCATGAACTATTTCTTCTTGGTCATTCGTTTGAGACTTTTCTACTTTTCGACCATTGAGTATTCCATAGAACAATTGATGTTAGAAACCTATTTTAATGGTTTTTCCTTTCTAAGTAAGGAAGAGATTTATGTCGTATTACCTGCGCACTCAATGAAAACATCAATACTAAAATTGTTACTTCACAAAATATATGTTTGTTATCATCAAAACATAGAGAATGGACGCATATCAAAATATTATCCTTACACTAATGACCATTTTAAATATCATCTCAGTTTATTAGAAACTGATGGAGAGTTTTCATGACATCATTTGTTACCTCTCTTGTGTAACCGAGGTTAAATGTGTTTTTTGTAGTAGTGCACTTACTTCTCTACTAGTCATTCTTCAAAGTATTAATGAAGAACGTGATAGAAGAAGAGTTAGAAGTATTGAATCAAATTCTAACTATTGAAGAGTAAGATACAAATAATAGGTTGCATAGACCTAAAAAAAACATTGATTAGTATAAGTTGTTTTCTGATATAAATTTTTCATATTATTATTTTCTACCTCAATTCGAAGGATTTATATTTAGTGAAGAGTTGGTAAAACACTCAAACCACATAACATATAATAAATTCATCATCTTCTAAGACATGTTGGAGGGACGAAATGAAAGCTACATTAATATATAAGGAATAACATTAATGAGAGCACAAACAACAAAGTTTATTAACAAACACATCAACATACTTCAACATTCACCAACATAAACAATAACATTTATCAGCAAAAACATCAACTTACTTTAACATAAACAACAACATTTATCAATAAAAACATCAATATAAAACTATAATCTCCTCTTAACAACAATAAAATAATAAATCTTATGTTTGACCAGGACAATTGTTTCATGTATATTTTGAACAAGAAAATAAGAAAAACAACACATTTTTTTGAACAACAACAATATTATTACTTATAAATTGTTGGCTTAAATGCACTTTTGGTCCCCCTAGTTTCAAATTTCTGAAGTTTAAGGCCCCCTAGTTTAAAACCCAGGTTTTAGGTCCCTCAACTTTACCAGAGTTGGATTTATCAAGTCCCCCTCCATCTGGCTGTGATTTTGATGACTTGGCAAGGGGATTTTAAGGCATGTCATATATTCTAAAATTATTTAATCTCATATTATTACTAAAAACATTTTAAATTATTTATTTTTTAAAAATATTTATTTTAAATAGCAATTAGGAATGAAATATAAACATGCCCTAATCAGAATTCCTCTTTGTATTCGTTCCTAATTGAAAGCTGCAATTTCTTGTCTTTTTGATGGTCCAGCATTATTAAATTAGTATTTAAGTTTTGTTTATGGTTTTTGTTTATTCTAAATTTCAGGCCACCTGAGGAAACTTTAGTTAGGTTACAACTACACCATAGGGGTAGATTTGTAAGTAACCCAGTTCATTTGTATGTTGGTGGTGAGGTAACATAAGTGGATTGGAAGCTTGATGTGGACTATATGTCCTACATGGATATGGAGTGAATCATTAAAGACCAAGGATATGTAGACATAGGGAATTTGTGGTATAGGAACCCTAGATTCAGCTTTAGTCATGGTCTTAGGCCGTTAAACAATGATAAAGATTGTCTGCAGTTTGCCCAAGATGTTGTAGGTTATAAATTGATGGATGTTTCTGTTGAGCACAAAATTTCTGCTCCTTAAATTGTGTATGCTAGTGAATTAGACAAAGTCATTGATGATGATGATGTTGAAATAATTGGTGAGAGTAACCCTATTGTGACTGAGCATAATATGGAAACTAAACCTGTTATGGATGAGGCTGCTGAGGAGAGGGAGCCTGTTGTCACTGACCAAGTTAATGAGGTTGAACCTGATGTGACTAAGGCTGTTATGGAGGATGAGCCTGTTGTGACTGACCCTGCTAATGAGGCTGAACATGTTATGGATGAGCCTATTGTGACTGACCCTGCTAATGAGGCTGAACATGTTATGATGAGCATGTTGTGACTGACCTTGCTAATGAGGCTAAACCTGTTATGGATGAGCCTGTTGTGACTGACCCTACTAATGAGGCTGAACTTGATATGACTGAGGCTGCTGAGGTGAGGGAGCCTGATGTGACTGGTGCATTTAGTGAGGATAGTAACTTTTGTGATGATAGTGAAGATTGTGATGAGATGGACTGGACAACAGTTTTGCCTAATGAGACTTTAGGTGAGTAGATTGATTCTAGCGAAATACCATTGCACAAGGAAGATGTAGAGGATGAAGAGGATGAGGATCATTTATACACATCCCCAGGTAGTGATGATGAAGGTGTTCCTGAAAAGTTTCCAACATATAAAAGTGGTGAGGGATGTGCTTTCAAGCTAGGCATGATGTTTACAAATAAGGATACAATAAGAGATGTTGTGAAGGAGTATGGGATGGAAAATCAGAAGAATGTATACATTAAGAATAATGATGCTAAGAGGATTGTAGTTAAGTGTTTGGGTGAATGCATGTTTTACTTAAGGTTAAGCATGAGGAATGGACAACAATATTGGCAAATAGTTAGTTATGAGAGTGAACATACTTGTTATAGGACTCCAGACAATAGGAATGCTAAGACACAATGGCTTGCTATAAGGTTTGCACATGTATTAAGACACAACCCATATATGAAGCCAGCTGGTCTAGTGGCTGAAGCACTGCAGAGATGGGGAGTGAAGATATCATCTGATCAAGCATACAGGGCAAAAAGGAGGGCTTTAAAAATTATTCAAGGGGCTGGATTTAACTAGTTTAATCACTTGAGAAGCTATGCAGATGAGCTATTGAATTCCAATTCCAAGAGTACAGTTGTTATAAAATGTGCAGAGAACAATGGTAATCTTGCTTTTGAAAGGATATATATTTGTCTGGAAGCATGTAAGCCAGGTTTTGCCAACTATTGTAGACTAATGATTGGATTAGATGCTTGTTTTTTGAAAGGGGAATATGGTGGGAAATTGATGGTTGTTGTAGGCAGGGATGGGAATAACCAGATATATCCAATTGCATACGCGGTAGTTGAAGCTGAAACCAAAGACTCATGGCAATGGTTCTTGCATCTACTTCTAGCAGATTTAGGTACATTCAATGATAGATGTTATGGTTTTATTTCTGACCAACAGAAGGTAATACATATTTATGCTATGGTTTTCTTTCATTGTTCTTAATACTTTATTTTTCTAAAATTTAATTATTGTTAATGCTGAATGTTTTTTGTCAATGTATGCCAGGGGTTGGTACCTGCTATCCGAGGCTTAAATGTCCATGTGGAGCAGAGATTATGTGTGAAACATCTCTACGGAAAACTGGAAGAAGAAGCATACAGGTTTGGATCTAAAACAAACCATGTGGGAAGCATCTAGAGCAACTTGAATACCACTGTGGACAAGAGCAACAAAGAAGTTAAAGTTGCAAAAAGAAGAGGCATGGAAGGACATGAATGACATTCCTACAAAATTTTGGACAAGAGCTTACTTCAAGACATGTTCAAAATGTGATATTCAGGTAAGTAACATGTGTGAGGCTTATAACAGGGTAATCTTGGAGTATCGAGACAAGCCTATCATAACCTTGTTGGAGGGAATCAAACACTACATCACAAAGAGGATAACAAAACAAAAGGAATTGCTGCAAGGATATACAGGAGATATATGTCCCAGAATACATATGCTACTTGAGAAGAACAAAAAGAAGCACAACAATGGACTCCAACTTGGCATGGTGATGATGATCTCTCAATATTTGGAGTGACCAATGGAGCTAAAACTTACTGTGTGGATCTTAACAAGGGACCATGTAGCTGTACGAAATGGGAATTGTCTGGAATACCATGCTGTCATGTGATTTCATGCATTTGGAACATAAGGAAAAAGCCTGAAAACTATGTCTCTTCTTATTATAGGTTCAATTTATGATTACTCTGCATTTAGAATATGATTCAGTTTATATTTATTTAGAATATGTAATTGTGACTCTGTTTCTATTTTATGTAGCAAAGTGACATTTGAGAATACATATGCAAATATTGTTTTTCCAACAAATGGGCCACAACTATGGACTAATGTTGACCATGTGACAATTTGTCCTTCGATAATGAGAAGGGAAATTGGACATCCAAAGAAGATGAGAAACAAGGTTGCTGATGAGCCTAAGAACCATCATGTGCTCCCAAGAAAATTTGCATCAGTCACATGTAATAGATGTGGACAAGTTGGCCACAACAAAAGATCTTGTAAGGGTAAGAGAGTTACTGACAGGGCAATATCAAAGGGAGGAAACAAGGTTAAGAAGGCAAAGACTACAAAGACTACAAAGATAACAAATTCTACAAAGAAGGCAACAAATAAGGGAATAAAGAAGGCCACACAAAGAAAAAGACTACAAAGAAGGCCAAACAATCTCAAGTTGAAATTAGGCAGGGATCTCAAGCTCCACAAGCTACCCAAGATTAGCAGGTACATTAGTGCATTAGGAACCTGTTTGTTTTGGTTATGTATTGAACCTATTATGGTCCTGTAATATTTTGGCTATGTCAACCATGTTTTGATCCTGTAATTTTTTTGGTCATGTCAACCTGTTTTGGTCATTATGAACCTGTTATGGTCATATTAGAAACCTGTTATGGTTATTAGGAACATGTATTGGAATCTATTATGCACAAGGTTTAAAATTATGAAATAGATATGATTATGTTTACTATTATGTTTATGTTCACAATTATGGAACTTGTTGTGTTTACAATTATGAAAACCTGTTATGTTTACAATTATAGAACCTGTTATGTTTACAATTATGGAACTTGTTATGTTATTCAGCCTTGTATGGTTAACTGTTATGGTTATGTTTACAATCTTGGAATAAAAATGCACTCAACATAATGGATTCAATATCGTTAACTAATAATCCATACAATTACATAACATCAATTGAACCTAAAACAGATTAAACCTAATAATCCATACAATAATCCAGAAACTTAAACAAAAGCTAGCTACCATAAACTTGATCCTAGAATGCACCTAATATGGCTGCAACTAATGCAACCAAAACAAAAACTACCTAAAATTTATTTCATTAATAGAGATGCAACTAATGCAACCAAACAACAACTGTGATGAACCAATTAATCTTCACATGTTTCTTCATTAACTTCATCTTCATCCTCATTTCTTCTTCTTTTGAGATTGCATCTTTAGCCCTTTTCTTTTCCTCATCCAAATTGCGCAGTAACTTAGAAATGACTTCTTTTGCCCTTGGGTTCATCTCCTCATCCAACCAAATAAAATTGTTGCACTTCTTAAAACCTTGAAGCTGCATCAATGGAGAAGAAAGAAATGCAGAATGCATACTGTGAGTAGCAAATTTTCAGGGTAAAGATAGCATACCTTGTACATTTCACACCCATAGAAGCGACGTCCAGGGTTTGATTCCGTCCACGCCGTCATCAACGGAGCATCGAATCCACAAAAGTATTCATTTCTCACAACCAGATTCCTGTAGGTAATAGAAGAGATTGATTTTTGAGACATGGTGTTGTCAACAATTGGGATGAAGAGATGTTTGACGACCTGAGATGGAGAGTTGAATAGACGATGAATTACGAAGAAAAGCTTGCTCGTGGATGTAGGGGATAGAATTTCTGGACGATTAGGGCACCCATTCCCAATTTCTATTTAAAATAAATATTTTTAAAAAATAAATAATTTAAAATGTTTTTAGTAATAATATGAGATTAAATAATTTTAGAATATATGACATGGCTTAAAATCCCCTTGTCAGGTCATCAAAATCACATCCAGATGGAAGGGGACTTGATAAATCCCAAATCTGGTAAAGTTGAGGGACCTAAAACCTGACTTTTAAACTAGGGGGCCTTAAACTTCAGAAATTTGAAACTAGGGGGACCAAAAGTGCATTTAAGCCTAAAATGTTTCACAAAAGTACCTTTCAATGAAAAAATTCTTGGAAAATGAAGATAAATAAATGAGGTACTTGTTTTGTCTTACAAGGATTTGTGTAAGCTTCTCTGATTTATACTAGTTGGCGATGTTATATTTGATTTTTAAGAGTTTGGGTCAAGGAGAAAGAAGTTAGGGTTTTCTTTTAGGCCAATTTGTTCTAAAATAATATAAGCTAGCTTTTATAAGTAAAATTTTTTTTACCACGGTTGATAAAATATTTGTGGTGAATTTGGATCGTGGTGGAAATTTTTTAATTTTTACTTAAAAATAGAAATTTAAAGAACACACCCTTTTTTGTAATATCGAAGATGTAATGAGGGAGAAGGTTGAACTCAATAAGGAGTTCAAAATGAAGGATCTGAGAGCTGCATTCAAGATTCTTGGGATTGATATTCGAAGAGATAGAAAGCATTCGAAATTATGCATATCTCAAGAGGCATAGCTACGAAAAATTCTCGACAAGTTTGGTATGTCGAATTCAAAGCCTGTTATGACTCCAACAAATCCTCAATTCAAGCTAAGTATAAATCAGTGTACTAGTATCGAGATCTTTAAGAGCTTATATGAATATCTTCACATATGCTAAATTAGTAGGTTCTTTGATGTATGCTATGGTATGTACTAGACCCGACATAGCATATAAAGTAAGTCTTATAAGCAGGTATTGTTTACTGTGGAAAATGGTAAACAACTGTTGGTCCTCCCAAAGCCCTAAAAGCTAAGGGTTACTCGCAAGATCGACCAGTTGATCTTAAGACATGTGCTAAGAGTTTTAAAAATACATTTGCTCTGTCGATCTTACTACTGGAAAGATCTTACTATTAAAAACGGTTTTCTATGAATAAGAGAACAAGTATAAAGGAAGTTTTCCACACTATGATTAGACCGATTGATCTTACTATTAGAAACAGTTTTCTATGAATAAGGGAACAAGTATAAAGGAAGTTTTCCACACTATGATTAGACCGATTGACTGGTGACTCGTGACTGACAGAAGGTGTTCATATGGAATAAACAACGTAAAGGAATTGTTTAAGGATCAATAGACTGACAGATTGGTAACTCGTGACCGATAAAAGGTATTGAATTATTTACGTGAAGCAGAAAATAACGTAAAGAGATTGCTCAAAAGTAAATAAAAAACAAGTAAAATATTCAAATAAGACAATTGAAAAGTAAAGGATTTGCATTGAAATATAAATGGTGATTCACGTACATCAAACTCTTCTGCACTCTTTGCTTCCTTATGCTTGGAATAGTCGAGTTTAACAAGTGATTTTAGTACAAGTGAACACACGAAAATTCTACACTGAACCTTCTTATTTATAGTAATTATAACATAACTGCCTATGCACACTATCTATTGACACATTTAAAACTTAAAGCAATTGCTCCACTAGATTTCGCCACCTATTTGGCACTTAATCAGAACATAAACTGCTGGTAACTTCTAGTGAGTTCAAATTTCAAATCTTCCCACTTTTGGCTTGCCTCTACGTTATCTACTGGCAAGAATAAATCATCAAGAATTCTTCTAAGTCTTGAACTCCCTTTGGTCGACAAGACCAATCTCGACTATTTTACTTACTCTTCAACCTTTGGTCGACTAGACCGATTTTTCAACTATCTTGTCATTTATATTAATTTCTCTCCTTTTGGTCAGCAAGGCCCAACTTCGACATCTTGGCTTAAAATTCCTATTGGTCGTTAAATTCTTCAGTTTAACAAAGCCAAACTTTGACCAAGCTTTTAATTCCTTTAAAAACCCTTATTGTCAAAGGATTGCCCTTAGCTATATGGGGCAAATATACCTTAAAGATTTTTTAAGGTAACAAAATACCCCCCAGAGATGTCATTTTCGAGTTCGACTCATACGTGACAATATCATCTTTGAAGTTTTGACCCTTACTCATCGACCAAATCGTTCCCACTTCTTCTTCAGTGGATGTTACTGTTCCGCTTTTGTCATGACGTCATGCCATCATGGTAACCTATCACACTTTTGATTCTTGAGATGTGCAACATTAATTTTTGCCATCATTGCACTTTTCAGTGGGAGATGTGACCCACTAACTTGCTTCCATCTCGCTCCACGTGTCTGCGGAAGTGACACGATTTAACCTAGGAAATTACAAAAAATTTCCTCATTATTTATTTCTTCTTCTTAGGGTCTAAAAAAACCCTTTTTCCCCATTTTCTCACTTTCTTCTTTCTTGCTCTTCAAACTCACTTGTTTTCAGAAAATGAAAAACATCAGTTCTTCAGTGTTCATCTTCTTCAACCTCTTTCATTCTCTCCAATGGCGGGCGCTGATAACAAAGTTTCTTCTCCTACAATAGTCCTTCGACCATGCCTCATCGACGACAAGGAGTATGTTCTGGAACCTCCATATGATGAAGAGAAAGCCAAAATCTAGAAATCTCAGGTACTTATTCCTTTTTCCCTTGAAGATAAGCCTTTGGCATTTTTGGGTACTCTTCCTACAAAACCACCCCTAGGAATTTCTGTAAATGATAAAGAAGTGTTTTTTCCCACTAGTATTTTTACCAAACCAATAGTTTCGCTTCTAGAACCCATTTTGATTCAATACGTAGATAGAAATTTTAGAACTGCCCCATCATGCAATTACCCTAAATTCAGCACTTGGATGGCACGTTTGGAACCAAAAAAACTTTCTCAATGGAAAGACTTAGGTATTCACACCCTGTTATAACTTTCTTGCTGCGGACAACCTTACTCTTGTGGCATGCTGCTGGTTGCCATTCATTTTTTGGAGGGGTCGACCAACACCTTCCACACAAAATCTGGTATGATCACTCCTACATTGGTCGACATTGCTACTATTACATGGCTGAAGTCGTCTGGTCAAGTGTTTACCTATATGGACGCTACTCTTGTGCCCTTAAAGTTCGATGTGGGTGAGACCCGCAAACCAACCTACAACAATTTTATCGACTACCATGCTAAAACTTCTGGTCTAGTTACTGATAAGGATCACGTGGCATTTCTGACTTTGTGGTTATCTCGCTTCATTTTCTGCTCTAGGTCTATGCAGGTGGCCAAACAATTTTCTTATCTGGCTACCCAGCTTCATCAGAGAAAAAATATTTCTTTAGGTCAGCTAATTTTGGTCTCTCTCTATGAATCACTCACTGACATTTCTAGTCAGATAAAAAATTTTGACCCCAACAACTCGATAAAGAAAAACATCTTAGCTCACGACCCTTTATGGTTTTTACAATTGTGGCTAAATGCCACTTTTCCCAAGACCTTAGGCCATACAGAAATAGAAAGATAGCGTGCCCTCCAACTCCGAATAGCGTTGTTTGGAAGCACCTACGCCCAATGACTCTTATCGACAAAACTTCCCCTAATGCTGAAGTGTTTACATTGTTGTTCAACATCATGTTGACATGGGCTAATTTCGAACCTTCTATGGCCCCATTCTATGACCGACGCGATGGCCCTGAATGGTTCACTAGGGATTTTCCTCCTACAAAGAACGAAGACAAGAATAGCTCTCTATTTAAGTGGAGGCGCTTTTTGACTCCCCAATTTTTGTCGGCTGTTATTGTTGGCTCAAATCCAGGCTTGGTTGCTTATTAGCCTAACTTGGTGGCTCGACAGTTTGGGCTTTGTCAACTTATACCTAATTCTTTGTTTCCTTCTTATGAACTACTGGTCGACATTACAACCGACCAACCTTTTGAGATCATAAAAGAGGATGTCAGAAACCTTTAGCAAAGAGGCCCAGGCTTACTCTTACTCCTTTTCAACCAGCTTTCTAGTGTACCAAAGAATTTGAAACTTCGTGGCAGTCATATTTTGATGTATTTATTGGTGATCCTAAAATAAAACTGGATGAACTAACTGCAACTTTTCATTCCCAGGGAAAATTGACTAAATGTAAGACTACTAACATCAAATAGATCCAAGCTTTCCAGCAATACTTTCGAGTGGTCTATCTACCCAATAACCTTCGTCGAAACATTTTTGAAGCAGCCCAGGAGCTAAAAGATAACATAACCGCCAGGATTTCGAAACTTAAAATTCCTGGCTACGTGAAAGACAAATATCTTTACGCACTTTATTTTGGAAAAATTAAATTTCCTCCTTTACCAACTAGCCCCTTGGCTTTAGCTTTTCGCCCGCGTATCCCAGACTGGTTGTATAGCTCTTGGTCGAACGTGCAAAATGATTATAAGAAAAAGGATGAAAGGGTGGTGTCGACGAAGTATTGGTTAGACAACTACCCATATTTTCTACATATTGACCCTCAATATGTCAGAGAGCTTGTTGTCGTACCATATGGTAACAACCTCTGGAAAGTTTTATTTCTTTTCCATTTCGACTCTTCTATTTGTTTAACCCTTTGCCATTTTTTCTTTTAGAACTCCCTATTCAGGTAGAACCAAAGGAAGCTCCTGTCGACCAAACTGGTCCCTCGACAAAAAAGGTTTAGGCTCAAACTTCTACCAATTATCTTCCCTGATTTGGAACTTCTAACTTAGCCAATAATGTTTTCCAGATTGTTCCCGACCACACTCCTTTTGATGATGACACCATTTTTAACGCACTCAAGAAAACCGATTATCCTGTATGTGTACTTGTATACTTTCTATTTCTCCTATTTATGGCTTAAAGTGTTGCTAACGTTTCTCTTGTCTACTAGAGTAAAAAACGCTCGGCGGGATTATTTTGGCCGTTCTAACATCTAAACCTAAAAAACTGAAGCAAAAACAAAAAGGAATAAACCAGATCAACATAAAATCATCCCATGAGTCCGAATCTGGGATTATTTTGGCCTGAATCATTCTACAAATAGGGATATGAAAGTTAGAAGCTTTGTGCCCTAGCCATGGCGTTTCTCTATCCCTACATAAAACCTTGGAACTAATGCATCAAATCTATTCAAAACAATGTAATAAATATGAATGAATTCAGAAACACAACTTATATCGTGTAAATTGAAAGTTTGAGTTTCGAAACTTTTACCAAACCGGTCTAACTTGGTTAGCATGTTCTGGGATGCTTCAGGCTTGTGTAAGGGCTTGGATCGAATGCTGGATACTTCACGATGATGAATCAATGCTTGGAATGGATGAAGAACTGCTGGAAATTTTGTTTGATTTTGCCCTAGAAACTTGAATTATTGGACAACTTTCTAGGGTTTTTAAGAGGCAGCAATTCGTGTCCTTTGAGGCTGGCCTTGATCTTGAACTTATAGTGAGTGAATTAGGTCAGAAATTTGAGAGAAAATATATGCCATTCAATGAAAAATATTTGATTGGCGATTTGAATCCAATCTTTATTTTTCTTGATCAATCTTCTTCTAATGCTTCCGTGCGTTTCTTACCAGCTTTCTTAGACTTCCTTGGGCCTCAAGAAACTTGGACATCAAGCCCAACACACCTTGCCTCTTATCTTTGTATTTTATTTAATTAAAATTGAATTTTAATGATTTAATTCTAAAATAAATTAAATAAATGGATGGAGGGTGTGTAATTAAACTCAGAGGTCATGGGCCATGTTAGAAACAAATTTAAATCATAAAAACCAAGGCCTATTTGGAAGGAATTCAAGATTGATCAATGTTTTCTTCATGCACTTCTTCAAAATTTCCAAACTTGCTCAACCCGTAACTTGCTCAATTTTTATCATTTAAGAGTGATCTTGGACTTTTCAAAAAGCTCAAGATGTCTTCTAAGAGCTCCTTTTGGTTTCATATTCATTGAAGCTTCCATGCTCATGTGAACCTATTTGGAAAAAGATGAATTTTTGTTGACTTTTAGAAGGACCTATAATGTCTTGACCCATAACTCTCAAATGAAGCATTTTTGGGCAAACCTTGTGAGACCCAAAGTTGTAGAGAATTGAATTCCCTTTGAAATGAGCTTTGGTTTAAAAATTTCTAATTAAGTATGTGAAATTTATGATTGGTCAAAGTTTTGTTGACTTTTCATTAAGAAACCCTAATTTAGAAACTTTTGACTTTTGATCATTCTTTGAATTTTCTTGATGAATCACGATCAACCCTAGATCAAATGATGAATGTAACTTCAAAATCTTGATGTTGACCAAAAATGATGAATTTTGATTGTATGTTGACCATAATTGACTTTTTATCCAATACAATTGATTTTCAACCATCTGAGCAATTGACTGAGCAAACCTAGGTTATAGGCCTTGAAACTTGACATGATGATACTTTGGAACATATGAGGAGGAATGATGCTCACTTGAGGCAATAGAAGTCAATTTTTACTTGAGAGAAACAAAACCCTAGTTGTGAGTTGATTGCTCAGGAGAGGGTTTGTCTGATAAACCCTTGAGGAATTCTTGAGTATGGAAATGTGCATTGACTTCAAAAATAGGAGGGAAAATTTTAGGGTATAATAGTTTCCCCTGTTCAATCTTATTGTACTTGAAGGGTTAGATTGGTATGCTTGCCTTTCGTGACCTGATGGTAGAAGATGATTGAACACTCGAATACCCCTGAAATTTGCACTTCCGGGTGTATAGATTGAAATTGTCGACTGACGATGTATTGGAATGGGCTTATAGATGCCATTTGGAGGAGTTGATGCTGAAGAGTGAGTCGTACGTTAAAATCTATGGTATCTTTTTTGAAAAAGGGAAATACATCCCACAATCATCTTTGAATTAGGTCATTAGTATGCATTGATTTTTAACCAGATATGCAGCAATTTGCAAGTGGAGAGATGATAATGTGTAGTCGGGGATTGGCTTAAAGATGCCATAGGGAGAGATTGATAATAGGAGAGTCAGAATAAACCTTTATCTTGGTTTTATCTGAGATAAGCGTTTGTCAGGACGTATATAGTTTCCCCATCTTGTTTCGGGTATTAATTAGTATCCTGTTATTTGGTGGTAAACCCGTCTGGTTTCAGGACTTCAAACCGTTTTGAATATGTAGATTAGTCACTCAGTCTTGTTTCGGGAATTGATCTACAAGTTGCTTTGTTTGGTATACCCGTCTAGTTTCGAGACTTCATACCGTTTTGGTCGTACATATAGTTTTCCCGTCTTGTTTCAGGCATTAATCTTTGACCTTCTATTTGGAAGTTTGTAAATAATTTTTGCCTATTTGAGAATTTAACCTGAAAGAGTAAAGTTAGTTCTATGCACATCATGATGCATACGAGTATGAGATGATGCACGGGGATAAAAGAGATGCGGATTCATCCGATGCACTACATGACCAAGTTTCTGCTCTGGATATTGATGCTGTTGGAGGATGATAATCTTTGTGTGATACTTAGTTGGGGATGAATATATTGTGTATGGTTTTGAAGAAATAACCCTTGTTATGGAATGATGTGGTTATGAATAACCTATTACTGCTCAGAGACTAACATAATAAGTTGATTGATGATTTGTTACTGCTCCGGGACTAATGTAACTAAGTTGACGTTCACTGTGCAGGGACTGACGTGACAATGTAGATGATCACTGCTTGGGGGATAACGTGACAATGTAGATGCTCACTGCTTGGGACTAACTTGATGAGTTGAGAATGTAGATAATCACTGCTCGGGGACTGACGTGATGAATTGTAGATGATCACTACATGGGGACTGACGTGATAAGTTAAGAATATGGATAATCATTGCACAGGGACTGACGTGATGAATTATATATGATCACTATAGGGGGACTGACGTGATGAGTTGAGATGATCATTTCTTGGGGACTAGCGTGAGGAGTTGAGAATGTAGATAATCACTGTGCAGGGACTGACGTGATAAATTATAGATGATCATTGCGCGGGGACTGAAGTGATGAGTAGATGATCTACTAATGCTCGGGGGACTGATGTAGCAATGACATATGTAGATATTGTAAGTGAATAATCCTACTACATATGAGATGGTGGTGTAGTATTCTTGAAGATGTTATAACTCTGTGAGATTTGTGGGGGTATTTATGTGATGCTGACTCTGTGGGAATATGTTGGTGACTTGGATTGTCATCTCAATTCCTAGATCCTGCAGTAATTATTGTTCTTGCTCGCTTTTCATGTTTTTGTGAGCATATATTTATTGTTAGATGTATATAATCATTCAGAACAAACATTTGACTTATGCAAACAAAACAGATAAAAGTAAAAATTCGGATTTAAAAGAGGAATTATATTAATTTTGAAAAATGGGCCTACAAATAGACAATTGGTGTACAAAGAGACAACTTTCTTAGTAAGAGGAAATCGTCAAAATCATTTGAAAAAGTAGTAAAAGCTATGTGGAAATAATCCCATTGAGTTTCAACTCTGCTATTGCTCATATACTTTTGAATATCTCATCTCCTTACTGCTAGAAGAAGGTGATTGAATTGATCTGCGCCATTTGAACTTGATAGTAATGTATTCTGTAAGTAGATGATCCTTCGGGACATAGTCATACGCTTTAATCCCTAACTTTTGCCTAGACCACCCTTTCGGGTTTTCAGTCTACCGGGATACCCTTTTTAGCCCAAGCCGCCTTTACAGGTTTTCGACTTGCCGGGTGTACATTTGTTATATATGTCCCTAATTTTTTCCCGAACCCTTTTGGTTCACTGGGACACCCTTATTTTTTCCTAGGCTAGTCGATCTAGCGGGTCTCGTTTATGCATAGTATTTTTTAACTATGTCTTCGTTCATAGGGTGTAGGAAGTCTTCTTCATCCATAGTGCTCAATATCATGGCTCCGCCAGAAAATATTGTCTTAACTACAAATGGTCCCTCATAGGTGGGATTCCATTTGCCCCTAGGATCTCCTTGTGGTAGGATGATGCGCTTGACTACTAGATCTCCAACATGGTATACTCGGTTCTTGACTTTCTTATTGAAGGCTTTGACCATTTGTTTTTTATATATCTATCCAAGGCAGATGGTTCTGAGTCGTTTTTCATCAATCAAGTTTATCTGGTCAAGCCGTGTATGGACCCATTCGTCTTCGTCTAAGTATGCATCCTTCATAACTTGAAGTGAAGGTATCTGAACCTCGATAGGTAAAAATTCTTCCATACCATACACGAGAGAGAATGAGGTTGCCTCTGTAGATGTTTATATTGAAGTGCGATAACCGTGGAGAGCAAATGGTATTATGTCATGCCTATCCTTATACATCACTGTCATCTTCTGTATAATCTTCTTAAAGTTTTTGTTGGCGGCTTCCACAACGTCATTCATCTTTGGCCTATATAGGGAGGAGTTGTGATGCTTTATCTTGAACTATGTGCAAAGTTCATTGATCAATTTGTTATGAGATTGGTACCATTGTCTGTGTTAATCCTTTTGGGGATGCCGTATCGGGAAATGAGATTATGCTTGATGAATCGAGTCACAACATTCTTGGTAACAGATGCGAACGAGGCTGCTTCTACCCACTTGGTAAAGTAATCGGTAGCAAAGAGGATGAAATGATGCCCATTAGAAGCGGTAGGTTTGATTTCTCCAATCATATCAATGCCCCACATCACAAAAGGCCAAGGAGCGGTTATAACATTCAATGGAACTAGAGTCACATGCACTTTATCGACGTATTTTTGGAATTTGTTACAAGATCGGGAGTATCGATAAGAATCAGCTTCCATAGTGGACCAGTAGTAAATTTCTCTTAGAATCTTCTTGGCCATTGTATGTCCACTGGAATATGTACCAAAGGCTCCTTCATGTAGCTCTTCCATAATTATTTCAGCTATCTTCCTATCTACACACCAAAGTAAAGCTAGATCGTGGTTGTTGTTTTATAGAATGTCGTTACTTAGAAAGAACTTGACAACGAACCTTCTTAGAAACTTCTTATCATTGACGGATTCCCCCTCAGGGTTTTCTTGAGCCTCGAAATACCTCTTCACTTCGTAGAACCAAGGTTTCTCCTCTACCCTTTAATTATCAAGTTCACAACAGTACGCTGGTTCGTCCAATCTTTCAATAATGATCTAAGGAGCCTTGTTGTCCCATCTGACTTTGAACATGGATGACATGGTAGATAACGTGTCTGCCAACTGATTCTCTTCTCGTGGAATGTGCTTAAAAGTAATTTCTTCAAAGTAGGGGATCAGATTCAACACATATTCTCGATACAGAATGCGATTTGGATGCTTCGTGTCCCATTCGCCCTTTATCTGACTAATTACCAAAGCTGAGTGTTGTACCCCAATTTTTTCCCCTAAGATTCACTCACACTTCATACTATTGCATGGCACAAAGATCACAATTTGAATCTACCTCTCTCTCTCTCTCTCATATATTTGGCTTTGCCCTTAGGAGATCACCAAGCACCTTGTGTATGTGTTTATTTCTTTTGTGTGATGATTGATATTTGGATAACAATGATATGTGTACACTTTGCTTGCTAAATGTTGTAGGTGAATGGTGCCCAAGTTTCCTATTCAAGGAGGCAATAGGTTCATGTGTTTATTTCTATGTCTTCTCTCCTCAATTTTCAAGACTTTGAAAGTATTGTCGCTAATTGAAGACTTTTATTGTCATCAACCATGGTTTCTTATCTTGAGTTTATTCTTCATGTTTGAAAGAGATCATCAAATCCAAAGAATTCTCCATTCTATGGCCATCTATCTTGAAATTAGAGTTTTGGACTTTTGAGGACCATATCTTGGTGTTTGTATGAAGTTTGTGGATGTTTTTAAAGTCATTTAATTCTTAAGAGGACTTCTAATATGAATATGCTTGGATCCAAAGAGTTTAATTGATGAAAATATTGTTTTAGAAGTCCATGATTGCCCAATCTCTAAGTTGGTGCTTCATCTATCTTGTATGACTTTAAAGGATTATAACTTGGTCATCCCTTGTCTCATTAAGCTCATTTTTCTTTCACAATGAACCTAAGGATGTATAATACAACTTAGTTCAATTGGTTAGAAGAGAAAATGCTTGTAAACTTTCCTATGAAGGCAAAAGATTACAAGTCTTTGATGAATTTCTCAATTGTTGGACAATCAACTTCAAAAGATCATATCTCGATCATCACTTATAACCTTGATGTCATTCTTTTTTCACAACAATCTTGAAGATGTTAACTTTATCTCCATATAAGTTTTGAATATTGAAAGTATTTGGAAGTTGCTTGAAGAAATTAAAATATTATAGGTCACTTCACAAATTTTCATCAAATTCACAAGATCATAACTTTCTCAATTTTTGGAATTTTTGAGTGATTCTTTTTGCCAAATGTTCCTTGAGAGGTCTAATTCATATCATCTTTGAAAACCAAGAGAAAATTTTGAGTGGAAGAGCAAGTTTGAAGAAGAAACATTATAGGTCATTTTTAGAAAGTGGCATGTTTGACCAAGGCCTGGCCAGGAAAATCAGTGATTTTTTTCAAGAATCCTAAAGGCTCAATCTCTCAATTCAAGCATCCATTTGATATGATTCTTTTTGCATTGTGTTCTACACTTTGAATACTTCATTTGTCTCAAGGAAAATCAGAAAACGCACGAGGGAATTGGATTTGGCCTCAACTCAAAGTTTGTGCAAAATTCTGGTTCGAGCTCACCATCAATTTGTGCATTTACGCGTGTAACTTGTTTTTCAGCCAAGCTAAGCCTTGTTTTCATGACTAATTGTGATTAAGAAGTTCTTAGGATTAATTAGCACATCAAAACGCAAAGAATGATTGAGTTTTGATGCACATAAGGTCACACTTTCTTCATGAACACGAGTGTGCATGATTTCCACTCAAATGTCATCATTTACCCTTTATTTTGATTCCATTCACCTCTCTTATAAATAAGGGACACATTCCACTCGTTTCCTCAAGCTTTGATAGCCATAAAAGCCCTGCCAAACTCTCTCTCGAATCCAATATTTTGCAACTTCATTTTTACTCTCAAAGCCATTACAGTTAGAAATTAACCATTCATTCTTCTTCCTTGAACCTCACTGAAGCTAGCAGAACAAGAATCGTGCCTTGAAGCTTCTTAAATCGTGCTATCCAAGTCCAGTTTCATAGCTCTGAAAGTGAACTTTGTTCAGGTAGGAATCTCCATCAAACCTTGTAAAATAAAGCAACATTGCACTCTCCTCATCTCCCCAATCCTTGTGATCTTCACCATTTATGTTTTCATCAAGTACTGACTCAGAATTTCATCAAAATCCTATTCGCAATTATTTGAGGTTTTTTCCAAATTTCTCTTCACTCAGTTTAAATAAATTTTTCGTGAGCATGTGGTTGAGATCGTCTTGAAGAGATGAATCCAAGGATACCACCCATTGTTATTGGTTTTACAGTTTGAGGAACTCCAATTTTGGAGTGGTCGGAGGTTGAAGACGATGACATGTCTCGTCTCAACCAATGAGAGCACGCCATGTTATTTTTTTGAATTGGATCCTATGATAATGTTTTATCATGCACGCGTCTCTGGAGCCCTTGGATCTGATTACTTTTATTAGTCAGTATCAATCCAACGCGTGACATTGCTTCTAATTTTATTTTTTAAAATTTAATTTAATTTGTAATACGGTGTGAAAACCAAGGAGGTCCATATCAAGCACAGCGCGCCATGTCCATTGTATGTGATTACTAATGTGTTTTTCCTATGATCAGATGGTTTGCATTTTTTGGCTTTTATTTTATTTTCTGATTTTTATATTTTAAATATTTTAAACTTCAAAAAATCATATAAAATTCATTTGTGACTCAAATTATGAAAAAATTCACAAAAATATTTGAAATATTATCTTTCTGAATTTTATTTTTCATAATTTTATTTTCAGATTTGATATTTTTTTAATGATTATTTTCTTTTATTTGATGTTTTTAATTGTTTTAAAATACTTTTTGACCTTTTAAATTCTGAAAAAATTATGGAAGGATCCAATGGTCATTTGACAAATATTGGTGACCTCATTTTATTTTTATTTTTTATTTTACTATTTTTTTGCCATTTTTTGGTTTATTTCACCATTTATTTTATTTTCTAAAAACATTTTTTGACTTTAAAAAGTTCTTAAAATTTTTGCCAACACTTATTGACCTTTGTTTGACTTTAGGTAATTTTCTTGGAATTTTATTTTGATGAAAAAAATACTATTTATGTATTTCTTCAATAAAACCCAATTAAATAACCTAATTTTAAAATTATTTTTATCCTTTTATTCGACTTTATTTTCAATTTTATTTTGCTGACTTTTGAATTTATTTTGGAGTCATGAATTTCCTCAACATCAATGGAACTTGGGTGTTGATAGGTCTCTTGACCAAATCCACCAAGAAAGTTGATTGATTTTGACGAAGTTAGACCGAATAAATTCATCTGATGCAAAATAAACTTGAAAATTATTTCTTCCTCTTCATCTTATTTTTATTTTGTCCCGATTTGGAGAAAGTGATCAATTTGTGGCATGAACTTTAATGTTCTAACATAAGCCCCAAAAGTTGACTTGAGCTTTGATCTTGGTTCAACACCTGTGGCACTTGTCGTGCGGTCGCGTTGATTTTTAATCAAGCTTCTGTCAAGTTTCCACTAACTTTGTCCATTTGAAATTCTCAAACATCTTTGATCAAGTGATGTGATAATTCCAAAGCCGGTGATATACTTCACAAAAAAACAATTGAAACTTGTCGTGTGATCACGTTGATTCTATCAAGCTTTTGGCAAGTCTTCATGCGTAAGTTTCAAGATGGTAACCTTGCTGACGACTAACAATTCGATGATATACTTGACAAGTTTCAAGATGGTCATCTTGCTAACCTTTATTAATTGCTTTTTATTTTCCGCTCTTTACTTTCCGCTTTTACTTTTATGCTCTTTATTTTTTTGCACTTTACTTTTAGCATTTACATTTCATGTCATTTTTTTCTTTGCTCACTTGAGCATTTATTTTCTATGCCATTTTTTCCTTTGCTCACTTGAGCATTTTATTTTCTTGTTATTTTAAATTTTCTCACTTGAGCTTTTTTTTCCTTTTCAAAAATACCTAATAACTCAACTTAAACATAAAAAAACTCTTAATTGAACTTAGTTACTATCCTTGTGCTTGGAGCTTGATCTTTGGACTTAAGATTAGGACCCTTACCTCAACTTGGAGATCTTTGTGCCCTTGGTGTTATTTTGTCTTGTCTGGTTATTATCTTTGTATGAAGGTTATTCCGTTATACTCGATTAAGAATGGATTTCCTCCAAATACAACTGTTACTTTGCCCGCTTTTCGCAAGACAAGAGTTCACCTAAATGCATTGATTTATCTGAAGTTTGTTTTTTTTTTTGTCTGGTTACTTGTTATTTATATGGTAATGCAAAGGATGGGATATGCTATTGGCTCTTGATGTAAAGTACTAGTCTTCTCACCCGGTTAGATATTTCTTTACCCTTACCTTTTACTTTATGCACTTAGGTTAGCCTCTTCATCTCCTCTCCATTTTTAATTTTCAAAATCTTCCCTCTTTTTCAAAAGATTCTTGTTTTCAAAACTCGAACCGCTTTCATAAAAAAACTTGGACTTAGGTCCATGCATTTTCAAAATTTCTTTGCTTAAAAAACTTCCAATCCATTTAATAATAATTTGACTTTTCTTTTCACAAGACTAAAAAACATCTAACCTCACTCAAACTTTTTGAGCTCTTTGTAGCTTTTCTAAACTAACATTTTCCTAAAATCAACCAACACACAATTTTGGTTTTTTTTTTGTCGAACTACTTGGTTTCAACATTACACATTGTTGGTATGTAGGCCTAGAAGTCATCAGAAGTTCTATCAAACCAAAAATTATAAAACATACTTCTTTACTCCCCCCACCATCCATTTTGTACATATACTTTAGCACACATATACAAATTTTCAAAAAGGTTCCTACGGAGTACCGTAGATGCTTTGTGTGCCTAACACCTTCCCTTTGCATAACTAACCCCCGGTCCCAAATATCTTATCTTTTTGTTAGTATTTTATTCGCTTTTTTTCCTAGTCTTTTGGATAAAATAAAAGCGCAGTGGTGACTCTTTTGTTATTTTTTGAGTTAAGTCAATTTAATGGCTTACACTCGCAGTTTTTTCCGCTACATTGAGTCTCCATATACATGCAAGAATTTGATTCTTAAGTCAACAGCGACCTTGATACCAATGATGCACACTTCATATCCATCCATATTGTTACTGCAGTCGAAACATAATCGGGCGGTAAAGGATGTGTGGCCACCGCTGGGAGAGATAATTACAGAACCAATACCGTTACCAAGTGAGTTAAAAGCTCCATCAAACACCATGGTCCATCAGGATCCTGGCTCAGTTCCTCCATCCAGTCCAGGCTCTTCGTAATTGGTGACTAACATAATATCCTTGTCCGGGGATTCAAAATGCATAGACTGATAGTCATCTACAGCTTGATGAGCCAAATGATCAGCTACTACACTTTCTTTGATCACTTTTTGGGTAGTGTATTGAATGTCGTATTCGGTCAAGATCATTTTCCATCTTTCTATTCTTCCGGAGAGAGCAGGTTTCTTGAATATGTATTTTATCGGATCCATTTTAGATATCAATAAGGTAGTGTGGGTCAACATATACTGTCTTAGTCGGCGAGCAGCCCAAGCCAAAGCGCAGTAAGTTTTCTGGAGCAATGAGTATCTTGTTTCACAGTCGGTAAAATTTTTTCTAAGGTAGTATATTGCATGCTCTTTTCAACCAGACTCGTGATGTTGCCCCAACACACACCCCCATTGAATTCTCCAACACTCTTAAGTACATGATTAGAGGTCTTCCTTCAACTGTTGGCATCGGGATAAGATGTTTTTATAGGTACTCCTTGATTTTGTCAAAAGTTGTTTGGCAATCATCGTTCAATCCACTACTTGATCTTTCTTCAGTAATTTAAAGTTTGGCTCACAAGTAGCAGTTAGATATGCAATAATCAGGCAATGTAATTCAGACGTCCTAAGAAACCTCTGACTTCCTTCTAGGTGCGGGGAGCTGACATATCCTGAATAGCTTTATCCTTAGCGGGGTCAACTTTGATATGTTTACTACTGACAACGAATCCCAAGAGTTTTTCGGATCTGACACCAAAGGTGCATTTGTCCGGATTCATTCTCAATATGTATTTCTTCAATCTATCAAACAGCTTACACATCAAGATGTTCTTCTTTGGTTTGTGATCGAGCTATCATGTCTTCGACATAGATCTCTATCTCGTGGTGGATCATATCATAGAATAAAGCTACCATAGCACGCTGATATGTTGTGCCAGCATTCTTCAACCCAAACGACATAACCTTGTAACAGAAGGTGCCCCACTGTTTAACGAAAGTAGTCTTTTCCATGTCTTTGGGAGCCATTTTGATTTGATTGTAACCTGAGAAACCATCCATGAAAGAGAAAACCTTATGTTGAGCGGTGTTGTCGACCAGAACATCGATATGTGGAAGCGGACAGTCATCTTTCGGGCTTGCCTTATTCAGATCTCAATAATCCACACACATGGGTATTTTACCATCCTTCTTAGGTACGGGTACCACTTTTGCAACCCATTGTGAATAGGAAGTAACGGCTAAGAAACCACCATTGAACTACTTCATGACTCCGGTTTTAATTTTCTCAGACATCTCAAGACGCATACGGTGAACCTTCTACTTTACAGGGAGAAAACCTTATTTTGTTGGTAGTCGATGTACCATAATTCGATATCTGAACCTGGCATGTCTTCGTAAGACCAATCAAAAATCTCGATGTAATCTCGCAGCATCTGGATCAATGTTTTTTTAACATTGTTCTCAAGACCTGATTTCTTTTCTATTTTCGTCGGTACCTAAATTCACCAACTCAACCGGCTCTTCATGTGGCTGTATAGCCCTTTCCTCTTACTGTAGTAGTCTGACAAGTTCTCCTGGCACTTCACAATCTTCCTCACCTTCGTCTTCGACTTGGTAGATCAGATTATCAAAGTCATATTTAGCAATAGCAGAGTCGTTATCGATGGGGTCCGGAGTGAATATGGATATGTAGTTTATTATGTGGGTCTGTAAGACAAAGAGCACAATATTTGAATGCAAAAGTCCAATGATTTATTGAATGAAAATATGCGAATGACAAATAATAACCCTCACAAATGAACCATTGTGCCCCGGGCAAGGCACTAGGCTTAAAGTCTTATTGTTCAAAGCTATAAAGCATAAAAGCATAACACAAAAAAACAATTACTCCTGACTGAAGAAGGTTGGCATAACATCCTTAGCCATCTAATTGTTGAATCCACCGCTGGTAGTTGGGAAGATCCAGTTGTTGATGTCGAAATTACTATCATCATCTTCTATAGCATGAACTTCATTCTTGTTGATGCGGAATGGAGGCCCACCAGCATGTTCGCGGTGTATCATTTTTTGACCTTTGGAAGTGAAACCTAAACTAGTCTTATCATATTTGAGCGGAATATCGGGCAACTGACCCCAAACAGTACAACCTCCTTCTTCTACTACAGCTCCGGTGTTCTTCAGCGAGCATCTTCGGTGGAACTCTAGTAACCTTAGAAGTGACATGAGAGTCGACATGTATGACTCTTGGAACTACTTTTAAAGCTTGACATGGGGTCTTGATAAATTCGCCTTCCATTTTAATGTATCGGAATTGCTGCAAATGGCTTACTATATATTCTTCTTCTCCATAAACGGTAATAATCTTCCCTTTTGCAGGGTACTTTAATTTCTTATGTAAGGTAGAGGTAACAACGTCTTCCCCATGTATCTAAGGGCATTCGAGCAGTCAAGAATAAGATGGAAGAATATCCATCACAAAGAAAGTAGATCAAAATTCTGGGAACCTACTTTGATCCGCAGGTTGAGCTCTCCAAGTACTATTCTCTTCGAACCATCAAAAGCTCTTACGATTATGTCACTGGGTTTCATGATCACTTCTTTAACACCAAGTCTGTCGAGAGCATTCTTCTGTAGGACACTCAGAGCAGAGCCAATATCCACCAACACATGAGACAACGTAGTGCCCTTACACTCTAGATAGATGTGCAAGGCTTTATTGTGTTTTCTTCTAGAAGGAGTCAAATCAAAAAAGCCCAAGCCATTGTCTGTGGTCAGGCTAGCAATACAACTTTCGAATTGGTCAGCAAAAGTGTCTTGCAGTATGTGAGCATTATTCAGAAACTTCACCAAGGCTTTAACATGAGCCTTGAAGCACAACAACAGTACTAGCATGGAAATCTTGGACGGGGTTTGTCCCGACTGCTCCACAACATTGTAATCGCTTTTCTAAATAATCTTCATAATTTCCTCCATCTCTTGCTTGGTACTTTCGTCTAAGTAGGTTGAGTCACTTTCTCTTTTCCCCGAGCCTCAGAATTTGGTTCAATAGCAGGAATATAGATTGGTGCAGTGGTGTCTTTCGAAGGAAAGATATCTAGAGAAAACACTCTTCTAGTTCTGGTTACCTTGCTTGATTCGGTAATATTGTTGACATCGGGACTAGTAGCTTCAACTGTACTATCTTTGATGGTTAATGGCTCTTACTTGACTCCATAGTAGTATACTTCGGCTCCATAATTCCAAGGTATAGTTTGTTAGAGGAATATGGAACTGGTCTGGATGATGTAATAATTAGAGGTACCACTCTAGATATTGGATCAGCAGAGGTGATCCTTATTTTGTTTACATCGTCACATTCTTCGGGATAGTCATCATCTCCCCATCTGGTTTCCTTGATGTCTTCAATTACAATCTTGGAGCTTTCGGGGGCAGTATATTTCACCATGAAATCAAATTTACAACTTGGCTGCGCCAAGGTATCCCAGACTTCTGGTATGGTTTCTTCCACGCTTACGTCTTTAATTTTCAAGCTTTTGGAAACATCTTCGCACAAACTCTCTACAGATGGATTTTTCATGAAAAGTACTTCTTAACAGGCACATCCAGGCACATTCATTGGGTTCGGATGCGCAGTAATAGTAGTTGTCAAAACATCCTGGAAATAAGTCAGCTTGTAGCAGATTCTTCTTAACAATCATTAAGGGAGTGGTTAAATCATTCACAACAAAGACAGAAGAGTCGTTATCAATGGTGTTGACACTCTTACCATGATCAGACATTGGTGCGTTGATCACATTTGGGGTTTTGACAGGATGGTCGAATTCAATTTCCTGAGCTTCAATCATGTCTTGGATCTTATTCTTCAGGGCCCAACAATTGTTGGTATCATGTCTGGGGCTATTGGAGTGGTATTCACACCTTGCATTCCAATTGTACTTCAAAGAAGATGTGTTGACATGCTGAGGATGATCTCTCAAAGTAATCAGCTCTGCTTTCAACATGTGTTGTAATGCTTGAGACAACTGCATGTTGATCTTCGTAAATTGTCTTCTTGGCGCGTTCTGCCTACGCGTGTTGTCTTGTTAGGGTTGCATTAGAACGGGATTAGAGATTAGGACTGCCCCCCACAGATTGATGGAGATCATCTTTGTTACGGCTCTTCTGGCCATATACAACATTGGCTTCTTTCTTCCCACCAAAAGATTTCTTCGCAGCATTTGAAGATGTCTCGACTTGAGTCTTTCCACTCTTGATTCCAGCTTCAATATGTTCTCCTGTCAGTATCAACTCGGTGAATCCAACTGAGGAATTTCCAATCAGATGATTAAAGAATGGGTCTGTTAGCGTCCCCATGAACATGTCAACTAGCTCCCTATTAGACAAGGGTGGTTGGACTCTACCTTCTAGATCTCTCCATTTTTAGCGTACTCTTTGAATTTCTCATCACGGCCCATAGACATATTCTGTAGTTGCATACGAGTTGGTTCTAATTCAGCGTTATACTGGTACTGCTTGTATAAAGCATCTGCTAAATCATTCCAAGTATGAATGTGGGTATTTTCTAGCTGATAATACCACTCTCACTATGCTCCAGACAGGTTCTCTTAAAAGAAATGCATCTACAACTTCTTATCGGTAGTGTGCGGTTGAATCTTCTGAACGTAAGACTTCAGATGAAGTTTCGGATAGGAAATGCCATTATATTTAGCAAAAGTAGGAACTTTGAACTTGCAGGAATAACCACTCCAAGAACCAGGCTTAAATCATCAAAGTTCAAACCTGACATTTTCAGATTTTCCACAATATTCAAATGGTCTTCAAGTTGCTTATACTTCTTATCATCAGGAGGATACTGCTCGCTCATATAGTCTTTTCACTCTTCTTTTTGAGACTCATGGTGGCTTCCTTAATTGGCCTTGACACTTCCTTCAGTTTTTCCGCTCTTCTCTGAGAAATCGAGCTGTCTGACTACCTTGACTGGACCTCTAAACCTTTTCCCCATGTTAAGAATACCATCGATCTTCTTCTTTTTCTTCTTGATGATGAGCTCTTTCAGATCTTTCTGTCCTTGGGTCAAGTTGGTGAACATCTCTTGGAACTGAGCGTTCTGAGCGTGGAGATCTTTGACGGTTTGTTCGAGAGACATTTATGCTGAAATAAACATCGAGAGAATAAGAAAACTGGTCTTCAGAGTACCTGTTACGAAATTATATGCTATGATATGCAATGTTTTCAAGGACCTTAGGAATTTAAATTTGGTAAACAAACAAGAACAAACTTTTTAATAGTTTAATTAGTGAATACAAATAAAAGTTCAAGGACAAAAGTAAAACTCCTAATGTTTAGGCCTCCCATGGACGCTTCCTCGTTGTGTTGACATAGACGTTAATGCTCTGTTCCTCGTGAAGTATCTTTGTCAGCTCCAACACTCCTTTCTCGCTTGCATAGTAGTAGGCATGTCTGGATGGACAATGGTATAAGACTCATCACCTTTAGCAACGGGTTCCATAATTACTGGTAGAATAGAAGCATATGGCATCATGAGATTTTGAGCGCGAGCCTGCACCCATTTGAGATAAGGTTCCCAAGAAATGGAATTTTTATGCCCCAAAGTCTTGGTATCAGTATTCTTCACCATGCCCCAAGCGTGCACAAATTTTTTACGGTAACCTTGGAAATCGTTGTCGTAGTCAAATATAATGCCTTGGATAAGCATGTCACGAGGACCATCTCTTCGAGCATAACCAAACTTTTGTAGCGCTAAAGAAGGGTTATAAGTGATACCTCCCCTTATGCCAAGAAATGACACATTGGGGAATTCCCCACAATTGTTAATGAAAGTGAAGTCTTTTTGAGAGTAGAGACACCACATGGATAATAACGGGATGCAACACGTGAGAGTCCCTTGTCTTTTCATAGTACGAGTGTGAAGAGAATGCAGAATATCTCCGAGCAAAGTAGGCACAGGATTATGAATGAGGAATATCTTGATGGCGTTTACGTCTATGAATTGATCTGGATTAGGAAATAAAACCAAAACATAGATTAGAAAATCCAAAATATCTTCGAAAGCGTGGAAACTCATAGCCTTTAAGAATTCTCGAGCCTTCTTTATCAGAAACTTAGCAAGCAAGCCCTTAACTCTACTTCTCGTTTCTTAATTAGCTTCAATGTCTGACCACTTTAGGTGTAAATCTGATGCGATGTCTTCAAACCTCAGAACTTTTTCTAATTCGGTGAAAGGTATCTAATCAAGAATGGGTATCCCAAGTAGCTTAGAGAATTCTTCCATTGTAGGTACCAACTGAAAGTCTATGAAGGTAAAATAGTGATGTTTCAGATCAAAGAACTCGAATACGGCGCTCATCATATCTTCTTCAAAACCGGAGGTAACCAAGTCGAGTAGATAACCATGCCTTTTGATGAACTGAGAGTGGTCGGGAACTTTTGAGACTAATTCCTTGAGTGGAGAAGGTATACCCACAAAGTTGATTAGGATAGTCTTCCTGGAATCCATAACCCTACAACAAAGAACAAAGATAAATCTCTAGGTCCTTGAAATGGTTAGAAATGTTATGGTGTTATGTTGTTATGATGTCATGTTTAAATAACAAGCACAAATAATTCACCCAATAACCCTAGGTTTAAGGATTGTATGAAGTATAGGTGTCTACCCTACCGAAGTTTAAGTTGATTCAACCTGTGCTATAATAGTAACCGGGTTCTAAGAATCTCATATCACAGATCTTTCTCGCAGGCTTTGTTTTATTACGGCTACCAAATGGTCGACCAAAACATCCCGAAAGTCGAATCTCAATGAGCGTAGCATCGAGTATCAACCAACCTCAGTCTATTCCGAAGTCGGCTATCTCACTACCTTCTAATGGCTAAGATGGGTCAATTAGGGTTCTAAAAGTTTAGTTAGTGCTTGATGACACCACGCAAATGCCAAATATTTCCTCAACTGAACATGAGGAACATCAGGACATCCAAAGTGTTGCACTAATCGTAGCCATCATTGTAACCGTTTTGGTCTACGCCGGACAATCGCGATGATTTATTTCTACTTACCTAAGGAAACCTGGATCTGGGTGTAGGATCTCCCACAAATATAATACCCAAAAAACCCTTAAAAGTAAAGCATACAAAGCAAACTGAAAGCGATTAAAAGTGACCTAAAGCCCTAAGGTAACCTCTCTTTGGGTAGTCCCCAACAAAGTCGCCAATTCTGTAACACGGTGGGGGAACTAACTTGTTAGTTTTACGTTTTATCGTAAATGTTGCGGTTAGCAAGAGTCACCACCGACTTTTCTTTTATCCAATAAAGGAAAGGTGAAAAGAACAGGAAATACCTTTGTTAGATTTTGAGTACGAGAGGTAATTATGAAAAGGGAAGGTATTAGCACCCTTTCCACCCGTAGTTATCTACGGGCTCTTAATTGCTTTAGCTCACTTTTTGAAAACTCACTTTGTGTGTGTGTGTGTGTGTGATTTGTTTGAAAATATTTTGACTTTGAATTTGTAATGATTCTTGTATCAGTCCTCAAGAATGTATATGAAGTGTTTGAAAATATTTATTTAAAAAAATGTCACTTTGTAATGATTCTCGTATGAATGTATACAAAGTGTTTGTTTGAAAGTATTTTTGAAAAGAGTGTGAGGTGTGAAAAGTATTTTGTTTGATTTGAGAAAGTAATTTAGAGTCTTTATTATCTACTCAGGAAGGTCGTTCTTGTTATTTTCCTTCTCCTTTAGGATAGCACTATCCATACCATTAGTTGATAGGTAACCCTATTCGTTGGATGTGAAGGGATAAGCGTAGGGTCATCGTATGATCATCGAAAGAAACATTGTAAGGATACCTTAGCAATTCGAAGGAATGATCATCACTTATTTGTAGGCAACAACCGAGGGACGAGATCATAATTCGTATGCAACATCGAGGGTCATTGATGGACTATGATCTTTGTGATGATTTCTGAATTGAGGGACTTTTGCTAATGGTACCCTATGTTCAAGGGACATGACCATTTTTATTCGTAAGGAAACAAGAGAGGATACCCTAGGGGGTGCAAGTGTGAAAAATGTGTTCAATTTGGATATTTGATCTTGGAGATTAGGTTATTCTAAGATTGATTGATTAGTCTTGCCATACAATCCTATTAGCCATACATCTAAGCAGATTATATACAGTTATAGAGTGTGGAAAGTAAATGAGGAAAAGTAAAGTCCTACGCTATTAGAAGGATTTGGGGAAAATACATAATAGGAGGTGCGGAAAAGTAAATGTGCGAGAAAGGTAAATCTACGCTATTACAAAAATATCCTTGCGACCTATACATCGATTTTTAGAATTTAAAATGCGAAGTAAATAAATAGATAATAGAAAAAATGTTCTAAATGTTACGAAAATGTTAGAAACCTAAATATTAGAAGAAAATATTTTTTTGAGTTTTTAGAAATTGATTTTAATGAAGAAAACCCCTAATTCTAGTCAATTAGTATTTCGTTAAGAAAAATATTTTAAATGTAAAGAAAAATTAAATATTTTTGTGTCAAAAATTAAATAAATATTTTTAAAACCTAAATCCAAAATCAAAACATTTTTTAGGGTTTTTATGTGTGAGAAATTAATTTGTGAAAAAAAATTAAATTAGTTAGAAAAATAAAAGAAAATAAGAAAAGTGCAAGAAAACAAGTGATGAAAAATAGTTTGGCCCTGGAGAGTGTTGAACTCGTGACCTGAGGGTCACAAGTTCAAAATATGGCCACTAGGCCATATGCTTGTGACGTTTAGATCTCGCCTCCAATTGTATGTATATGAAAACCTGTGGAAATCAGAAAATATGTAAACAGGTTGCAAAAGGCAGGTTCGAACCAGCGACCTGATAGAGGATAAGGGACAAGGACGCGCATGGATTGCCACTGGGGTGTATGTACATCCATTCATGTCACCAACTTCATAAATATGTATATGCAACTATTTTCAGAAGAAAAAAAATCAAATTAATTAAAAATATGCGCACGTGGGTCCCTTGATTTCAAACAAACAAACAAATGACTATCTGCCATGCCTACCTTGTCTTAGTCCTTGTCGGTCAACCACCTTGGGATGGTGGTTCCGGTTACCATTTTCGGCCGTTCAAACAGTTAAACCTGCAAAATCGAAGCAAAAACAAAACGGAAACAACCCAAATCAACAGAAAACCATCCCTTGAGTCTGAATCTGGGATTATTTTGGCCTGAATTGTTCTACAAATAGGGATACGAAAGCTTAGAAGCTTCGTGCCATAGCCATGGCGTTTCTCTATCCCTGCATCAAACCTTGAAACTAATGCATCAAATCGATTCAAAACAATGTAATAAACATGAATGCATGCAGAAACACAACTTATATCATGTAAATTGAAAGTTTGAGTTTCGAAACTTTTACCAAACCGGTGTAACTTAGTAAGCATGTTCTGAGATGCTTCAGGCTTGTGTAAGGGCTTGGATCGATTAATGGATACTTCACAATGATGAATGAATTCTTGGAATGGCTGAAGAACTGCTGGAAATTTGGTTTTCTCGTGCCCTATAAACTTGAAGTTTTGGATAACTTTTTAGGGTTTGTAAGAGGCGGCAATCCGTGTTCTTTGAGGCTGGCCTTGATCTTGAACTTATAGTGAGTGAATTAGGTCAGAAACTTGAGAGAAAATATATGCCATTAAATGAAAAATATTTGATTGGCAATTTGAATCCAATCTTTCTTTTTCTTGCTCAATATTTCTAATGCTTCCATGTCTTTCTTGCCAGCTTGCTTAGACTTCCTTGGGCCTCAAGAAACTTGGACATCAAGCCCAACACGCTTTGCCTTTTGTCTTTGTATTTTATTTAATTAAAATAGAATTTTAATGATTTAATTTAAAAATAAATTAAATAAATGGATGAAGGGTGTGTAATTGAACTTAGAGGTCATGGGCCATGTTAAAAACAAATTTAAATCATAAAAACCAAGGCCCATTTGGAAGGGACTCAAGATTGATCAATATTTTCTTCATGCACTTCTTCAAAATTTCCAAACTTGCTCAAGCCGTAACTTGCTCAATTTTTATCATTTGGGAGTGATCATTGACTTTTTAGAAAGCTCAAGATGTCTTCTAAGAGATCCTTTTGGTTTCATATTCATTGAAGCTTCCATGCTCATGTACACCTCTTTGGAAAAGATGACTTTTTGTTGACTTTTAGAAGGACCTATAATGTCTTGACCCATAACTCTCAAATGAAGCATTTTTGGGCAAACATTGTGAGACACAAAGTTTTATAGAATTGAATTCTCTTTGAAATGAGCTTTGGTGGAAAAAAATTTGATGTAGTATGTGAAAGTTATGCTTGGTCAAAGTTCTGTTGACTTTTCATTAAGAAACCATAATTTAGAAACTTTTGACTTTTGATCATTCTTTGATTTTTGTTGATGAATCATGATTAACCCTAGATCAAATGATGAATGTAACTTCAAAATCTTGATGTTGACCAAAATGATGAAGTTTGACTATATGTTGACCACAATTGACTTTTTGTCCAATACAACTTATTTTCAACCATCTGAGTAATTGACTGAGCAAACCTAGGTTATAGGCCTTGAAACTTGACATGATGATACTTTGAAACATATGATGAGGCATGACGCTCACTTTAGGAAATAGAAGTCAATTTTGAATTGAGAGAAACAAAACCCTAGTTGTGGGTTGATTGCTTAGGAGAGGGTTTGACTGATCAACCCTTGAGGAACTCTTGAGTATGGAAATGTGCATTGACTTCAAAAATAGGAGGGAAAATTTTAGGGTATAACAATTTTCCTTAGGAATATTCTTCTTTTGTTAAAAACATAACAGAATCCAATCTGTCAGTTCGAACACGATGTCGTGACATCTTCTTTGACATGTTTTTCCAGATGTTGAAACATTTCAACACAACATGTTTCTTCATTAAATAGAACTTCAACCTAATTTCTCCTTACAAGTTATAAGTCCTATTTAACCTATTGCTGCTGTATTAGTTTTACCAAACATAAAAACAATCCCAAAACTTAGAGAATCAACAATCTCCCCTTTTGAATTATTTTGACTAAAACTAATTTACATAACCTTTGTATTACAAAAGCATAATAAAATATACAAGGGTTTAAAACGATTTAATCCATCAACAACAATTTAGAAGTCTTAAGTAGTCACTATTTATGATATTTCAAAATTTACAAGTGATAGTCTTCAGTCTTCTTTTATGATGTTGAAACATCATACAAGGAAATATTTATGGCAGGTCCAACTCCAATGTTCTCTCTCTTTTAATGATCCCACAGATCACACAAGGTTTCTCCCCCTTAAAATTTTCTCTTCGGAGATAATATAACATAACCACTTCTCCCCTTTTTTAGCCATAATATGACAAAGGCTTGTTGAAGGATAACTCACTATAGCACATGAAACATTACATCATAGGCACCATCTTCACAAATAAGGAGAAAAATTGAGGCCATGATGCACATGAGGAAGAAGATAATAATTATTCCCCCTCAAACTGAGAATTATGCTACGACACAAATTGACATAACATCCTCTTTTAGAGCACAAGAGGAAACTCACTAGCAGAAACAAACACTTGAACTATCAATTTACAGACATAGAGAGTCAGACCTCTATATTGGATAACTCAGAACACAAGACACAATTTGTGTTCATAACTCAAAAATAAGACACAAAACAAAAATACTTGCAGAAAATGAAAGAACCAACAAACTCAGAATAGGACATCCTATTCAACATCTTTGCAAAAACATCTACAAAGATTGAGCTCAGACTTAACAACATCTGAACACTACCATTTTTTCCCTATGTTAGTCACAAGTCGACAAACATAACCTTCACAGACTCTAGACTTACTCATATCCGAACAAAAGACATGAGGGCACAACAAACAAAGACACAACGAGGAGTGAAAGAAAGAAAAAGAAACAAAAAGACACTCTAAATACCCGAGCAACTAAAATAACATACCTAGACTGTAACAATTGTCTTGGTCAAGAAACACTACTTCAACAAAATCCGCATCAGGTGCATTTGTGCACCGGCTGAAAGCAATGAATGCCTTTAGTACACCCGGTTTATTTTGGAGGTGACAATTTCCAAAACATGCACCAAGTCAGAACACGTGATAGACACCATCAATACATGTCTTAGATGAATAGTTTAAGAACTATCCCAGCTGGTCTTTAAGGATAAAACATGTCTTGAGATATGTCCTAACTTCTTGTTTGACATCATTCGAGACATCCACATCAATACTACAGAACCTATATACCTTGGTTCTGAGATTAAAAATACTGCTCCAATATCAATTAGACTTTTATCTCCATGACACTTCAATTCATAGCAGTAAACACTCCCCTTCCTATATGCTAAAGAATAATTTCTCCCCCTCAATAGCAGCTTGAATTTTAGATGCTCTTAGCTCATCCTTCAAAAGCTTGGCCATCTTAAATACCATCATCTTCTTGGACAACTCTGTTGATCCCTTCACTTTTCTGAGTCACATATACTAAGGACACAATTTGATTTTGGTCCTCATATTACTGGAAGCATTCTTTATTTTGAATTTGCCACATGTTCCAAAGAAAGAATCCTTAATTTGCTTGCTATAAAAGGTACAAATTTCCACTCTCTGTTACTTTCAGTAGAAGAAATTATAATTTGCATATGACCAAAGATACGTCTTCATAAGATATATTTGATCCTATCTGCACTTGCTCAACATTTGTCCATCTTCACATCCATACTGATACATGGAATTCTAATTGTAGACTTGTACACATTTGACAACTATATCCAGCTCACATCAAGATATTTGTTGTTATTTGTACCTATGTCTTCATTAAAGGCCTATCTCTCCATGCACGTGTGATGATTAATACATTCCTTATCAAATTCAGCTTTCAAAGATTAAATGAATACATTAGACAGTTACTCAGCTCCCGACAGAGTATTTGAATCATGTATTCAAGCAATGCCTTAATAAGTACTTAGTCTCCCGTCAAAGTACTCATTATTTAGTAAAATAGAATTACCTACTCACACTAGGTAAACTGATAGCTCCACATACACTTGCTGAATCTTCACTATACATCAAGCATGATAACCAAAACGTCTCAGATTAAGTCAATGGATTGACTTTAAACTTCACTTCAGATAAGAGCACACATTTGGTATGATGTTTCAACATCTGATACAACATCACCCATTTTTATTATGGCTTTGGGGGAACATCCATAATAACTCATACAACACTTGGGGGGGGAAACATAGGAAGCACAATTAACATCAACTGATCAATGCTTCAGGATCAGATTTCCAACATAGCCAGGGGATAACATAGACCACATCTCAATAGGATTTTCTTCAGATCTTCAATCTGATTTTGAGATGATGGATGCCAATGTCTGTACCTACAAAGGAGATTCCCTCTACTAGGTTTATTGAACAGACTTATTTGAGCATAATACATATACAGACTTATGAAGCCTGTCTCCTTAGCTCCTTCAAGACAATAATCTTTATCAGAAGATAGAGTAACATAACACACTGTGGTTGGATCACAGTACTCCCTTTCACACGGAATCTGTTCTATAGTCACAAACTTCCTTAATTCTGGTTCCTTTGATCTGAAGGTCTTTCCAGTAATTTGCTCACTCATATGCATAAAGGTTTTGGAGTAGTAAACCTTTATAGAGCTTGAAATCTATACATCCATAAGCTGACATATGGAGTAGATAAACTGTTGATCCTAGCCTGCTTAACTTAGCACAATTCAGATGTCTCCTCTTCCAGATCAGGAGTAGGTTCCAAACAAAACAACCTTTTGTTTAGAACCCAAAACATTTGTCCTTCAACTGGTAGCTGCATACCTGTTGATATGATGTTCTAACATCCCATAGAACAACAGTTTCATCTTCTTGGAACACACCATCCTTGATAGTCTTCAAGGTCTTCACAATACTCTAATGCACATGAGAGTCACTGATCAATTGACTCTCATATACTTTATTAGAGAGTGCCTTTATGAGTGGACTTGAGGAAAGACTTAGGTGTCTTTGACACCTTTAATATCGTTGGAAGCATCCAAATATAATTTTGTTGAGGAATACAGCCCTAGTATCTTTCCATACTTCAGGGTCACATCAGAAATCATGCAGCGGAATATATAGACACCTCAACAACACAAACAATGCTTGTACCACATTTAAAGCATACACAAGGCATCTTAGGATTGAAAATAAATCAATCATATGGACAACAACTTCTCATCAAGTTGTAGACTGGACAAACACCAATACCATAACCAGAACGATGGTTCACCAGAAAAATTATAAGAGTCACCTTACAATATCTTCACTCCCGTATGAAGGTCTTGATAATTTTTCTCTTATTCTGAATATTGACTGAACAGTGACCAATCCAAGGTCTTCACTCCCGCATGAAGGCTTTGAAATCTTCATTCCTTTGTTCTAGCTTCATCTTCTTCTTTTAACAAGAAGGCGCAGTTGTTCTGGTCAGGGTTGTCTTTACTCCACACCAGTCTTACATCAATAGGTCCTTCCTCCACTTCAAGGGACCATACAATATTAGCAAGCCTAGTTCAAACAATACTCATCATAAATCTTCTACCTTGTACATAACCAGAAAGTATCCCCCATGGATCTCATCCGGAAACAAACAAGATATCTGCTCTGATACCAATTGAAATTCTGGTGCAGCAGACTCATATATCTCATAAGGATGTCTTGACATCTGATCTGATATTATAAAACAAACAAGGTAGAGTAAAAGTACAGTGCATGAAAATACAAAGAACACAGCAGAATTGTTCACCCAGTTCGGTTCAAACCAACCTACATCTGGGGGCATACCAAGCCAGAAATGAATCAGCAGTATTAGTTTTGAGCTAAACTTCCCCGTTTACAACCCCCTCGCTTAATCACTACCCAATGACCCTTCTACCTAGATCCTCCGTAGTTATGAGTTATCCCCATCCCACTTCCAATCATCGCGATGATGTCTAGCAGTCAACATCTCAGCCACTGCATCAACAACTTGATTTCCAATGACCATCTCACAATCTGAGTGGTTCACCTACAATTCAACTCTCCTAGAGAGTTGTTACAGACTCAGCCCTAAAAACTACATCATTTCTAAATTCGGCTGGTGATGAGTTTAGGTTACCAAGCTTCTATTTATAACCTATTACCCAACTGGATTTGGGTCTTCAAATCATAACAAAGTTTTTGCTAAAAATGCTCCACAATATTCTCCAAAACAGCTTGCTAAAACTGCTCCAAGATATTCTCCTAAAATATCTCCATATAGTTATAAGATCAAGTAAGCTGCAACAGATTCTCCTATAAAATCTCTCTAATATATCTCCATAAATTGGGCTCCAAGTAACAACAAATAAGTTGTTACAATTCTACAAAAGATTCTCCTTAGGAATATTCTGCTTCTGTTAAAAACATAACAAAATCAAATCTGTCAGCTCAAACACGATGTCGTGACATCTTCTTCGACATGTTTCTCCAAATGCTGAAACATTTCAACACAACATGTTTCTTCATTAAATAGAACTTCAACCTTATTTCTCCTTACAAGTTATAAATCCTATTTAACCTATTGTTGTTGTATTAGTTTTACCAAACATAAAGCCAATCCTAAAAATTAGAGAATCAACAATGTGCACCACACGCTCTACTGTGCACACTTGACATTGCTATATATGCCTCACTTTCTCCAAGGCATTTAAGCAATCCCCCTTCAACTGTTTTCTTGAATAATTTGTTTTCTATCAAGACATAACTGAGGGTCCAATATTTAATCTTATGATCTGTCGACCCCGTAGGGAAACACAGATAGTCGACCAATGGCTTTCGCCAGCCATTCTCTTGCCCATTATCAATATTTAGGATTTCAAAATTTTCAGCATCTACATCCCCTAACTTTATAATTGACAAGTCTGAAGAAGATAACAAAGTTGCTTGACACTTCTTTATTACCTGAATAGGTTCTTCATTTAGGTCTTTCAAAGGCTTGTATCCTGAAGCTTCTTGTGCTAAGTCATTAGCCTCTTGATTATCTCATCGCGATACGTGTCGAGTACTCACTTGTTCAAACTACTTGAGCAATCTAATGGTGATCACAAAATACATGATTAAGTTTTCTTTAACACATCTGTATTCCTTTGATACTTGTTTAATCATCAGTTCAGAATCTCCCATAATTTCGACACTCCTTAATTAGTATTTAGATTTATTATAAGTAGCATATTAGTCTCTCATCATAGCATACTGCAAATCCTAATTTATGGTGAAAAAGTTATTTGTTATTCTTAGGCACTTTTAATCTTGATTTAAGAGAAAAGAAAGAAAAATAATTAATAACCAATGATTTTTATTCTTTGTATTCTTTCATTTTTTTACCTAATTATTTTTTGATGATAAAGAAACATTTATACTTTATCTATGAAGTATCTGTTTCACAACAAAATACCACTCGTACTTACAAGACATGAAATAGAAATATATTTACCCAAAAACCTAAAATAGGTAATAGAGTATCCTCCCTTCAATATTTTTAAAAAAAAATCTTACTCAATTTCTGCAGCTCTCACATAAATCGAACCTCAATCCTTTAACCTTCTTGAAATTTCACCTATGTGAACTTCCCCGATCTTAGTTCAATTATTAAGAAAACATGAACAATGTTGAAGTATAAAAATATTTTAATTTCATAAAAAGACTAATTCCTTTTTTTTTCTTCTTCGATATCTATATTGAATCCATGAATGAGTGTCCATTAAGAATCCAAATACAAATGCATTTGAACTAACTGTCATATGCTAAAAACATTTGTTGGTATGAAAGGGATTGGTTTTGGGATTGAAGTAGCTATAGTGGGAGATTATGTGAATAGAGTGGCATGGCAAAGAAAAGGTAAGAGTTTGATAATAAAAAAGTGGAAGTTGAGTAAGACAAGTCACTTACTGTGTACATATTATTATGGTTGATGAGCAGTATAAAGGGACCACAAACACCAAATTTTAAGACCCAAAACAAGAAAAGCTTAAATTGACTGATGAATATTGATTGTTAGTGAGTAGTGAGGTGTCCTGCATACTTAACCACCGAATCTTCTTTTTTGTCTTTCAGATTATCACACTATCAATCAACTTGATTTTTAAATTTTTAAACAAATAAATTTTAAATATAACTTATAATTTAATAATATGCAATGTCGACTTGAGGTTTCAATGACATATTTATTAAAAACAATTATTTGAAATAATATTTTAGATAAGGAATTCCAAAAGCAAAAATATTTTTATCTATATTAGGAATTAATTAATTTGTTTTACAAACATTAATTATAGATTTAAAAATATAACAAATGAGCTATAAATTGATGAATTTAAAAATATTAATATGGTCCAAGATTTTCTTTTGAAGAATATAAAATTAAGCTTTTATTTTAGTTGTTATTTAATTGGATCTTTAAGCATTTAGGTGTTTTATTTTGTCACATGTTAATTTTCTTCTATATAATGTAGTTTGACATTGAATACCAAATGAATAAACTCTTTTATTTTAAATGTTAGTTTTATGTTCCTTCTGTCGGTAGAATTTTAGAGCTTTTATAAATTGACAATTTAGCTTGCTAATTTAGAATAACAATATGTGCGGGTAGAGGATAAGTTGGACAGAATTAGATTTTGCGAAGTTTAAGTTTGACATGTTAAAATTTTTAAAGTTTGAGTCTATAGTTTGTTATAAGTTTATTTTTAGACCTAAGCCTAAATTATAATAGTTTATTGTAAATTTAATTTTAAGTCTGAGTCTGATTTTTTAAAAAATTTGATTAGTCTATTAGACTATTTAAAAGCCTATTGATTTTTTTTTAAAATTGATTAATCTATTAGACTATTTAAAAGCCTATTACATTTGCAGATATGTAAATTATCTCTTCATTAATATTTATATAGACAAAAAAAAAACTAAAAGATTAACGATATCAAATTAAAAACACATAAAATTTAGTGTATATGGTGTTTTTTAGTTATAATAATTAATTTGGAATTAATAAATTTTTTAATTGGTTAAATTTAAAAATCATATGAAATTAAAATACTTTATATTTGAATACAATTAGCTAAAAATGAGTTGAAAGTAAATTTATAAAAGAAACACTATGCCGTGAAATATTTTTTGAAAAGTACTTCAAATCAAAATTAATTTTAGATACAAAATGACTCCTAATTAAAAACAATATGAATTTAAAAGTGTAGAATTGCTTTTAATGTATTTGATTCCTTACAGTAAAATTAATTTTGCAAAACTAATTCATTTAAAATTAAAACTTATATATTTGAATTTTAATGTAATTTTTTACATTGAAACTTATTCTTCAATTTATTTTTACAAAAATATATTCAAACATAATTTATTTTATTTTGTCTCACTTTTAATTAAAATTAATTTTACATTATTTCAAATTAATTTTCATAATTTTATAAACAAACACATATGTTTAATGCGTGAGACACATTTAACAAAGGAAGAAAGATGGCTAATAAGAAAATAATAGTTCTATTATTAAATTGAATTGTACAAACTGAATTATAAACTATGTCTATTTATATACATAACTTATTCACTAAGTAGGATAACAGACCATAATTGGGCTTGAGCTAGTATTATATAACTTGGATTATATTTAATATTTAAACACACCTTTATACTCCAAGTTGTCGAACTTACGCTAGTCATACTCGATTTGAACTATTCCTAATTTCTTTATCAAATTTAGGAATTTGTCGATCATTAATTCTTTGGTGAAAATGCCACCCAATTGCGTTTCACTTTAGCAATGCCTTACTTTAAGTTCGCCTCGATTTACCTTTTTCATTAGGAACTGAAATCTAGCTTCCATATGTTTACTCATTCCATGCAAAACTGAATTCTTTGCAAGATTAATGGTTGAGTGTTGTCAATCTGCAACACTAGAGGTTTCTTCACATCGACCTTGATCTCTTCCAACACAGATTTGTTCCAAATTTCTTGACATGCAGCATAAGATCTTGTAATATATTTAGCCTCACACGATGACAATACCACCACAGATTGTTTTCTTGAGCACCATGAGATTGTGGCACCAAATAATTGAAAGAAATAATCAGTTGTGCTACTTCAATCTTCCTTATCTCTACATCAATCAACACTTGAAAAACTAACTAGCTTCTTTGCTTTCAGAATCTCGACCTAATAGAATTCCATAATTTATCAATCCTTGTAAGTATCTCAAGATTCTTCTTCAGCCTTCACGTGTGACACCCTCATTTTACTCTTGTATCTGCTTATTAATCTGACTCTGAAACCTATATCAAGTCGACTATTGCACACATACCTCAGAGATCCCACAACTTGTTTGAAAAAAATAGCATTGACATTGTATTCCTCTTCATGCTTCTCCTACTTAAAATTTGGTTCGACAGGCGAAGATACAGAAGTTGAATCATCCATATGAATCTCTTGAGTATCTCTTTTACATACTTCCTTTGATGTAGCATCATACCTTACTTCAACATTTGAAATTCTATGTCCATGAAATAAGACAATTTTTCTCAAACCTGACATTTTAAATTCTCATCATCAACTCTTTGAACTTCTACAAGTTCTCTAAACTATTTCCAATTATCGAAAAGTCATCGACAGATAAGCAGATGATCGTTATATTTTGTGCCACAACTTGAATATAGACACCATACTCAGATATTCATTTGACAAATCTCAATTTGACTAATTATGAGTCAATCTTCTTGTTCCACGCCTTAGGTGCGTGCTTGAAGCCATATAGCACTTTGTGCAACTTATACACCTTACTTGTTTCCTTCTTAATCACAAGGGCTGAAGGTTGTGAGACAGAGGCCACTTCGTCTAAAGGACCGTTCAGAAGGGATGATTTCATATCTAAATTAAATGTAGACCAACCTTTCTTGTATGCCAAGGCTACCACTAGTCGATCAAACTCCAATGTTTCCACTGGAGCAAATACTTCAGAGAAGTCGAGTCATGCTCTTTGCAGAAATTCTCGAGCTATCATTCTTTTCTCATGTCTTGTTATCGATCCATCAGTATTGTGTCAACACCTGCAAGTAAAGAAAAATGAACTAATTTTCCTTCTGGTGTTACTTCATCATCAAAAGTCACTTCATAGTATTGTAGTATTTTTGGATGAACTCAAGTTCTTTGAGGTCTTTGGCATGTGCTAGGGACACCCTCTTCGACTTTGATTGTGTCAGGAATGTCAGCAACTACTTCGACTTCTACTAGAATATCAGTAGTTTATTTGACTTCAACTTCATCAGTTTATTCGTCAAAATTATAGCTCGTCAATGGCTTGTTAATTGAATCATTAGAATTCCAATCCCATACATAATTTTCATCAATCACAATGTCTCGACTTATCACAATTTTCTCATTGATTGGATTGAATAGTCTGTATGCACCAGTTTTATGATATCCTACCATAATCATGGGTTCACTCATGTCATCAAGCTTCCTTTTTCTCACATCAGGAACATGCTTGAAACACACAGAGACAAACACCTTCAGATGACTCACTGATGGTTGTTTTCCACTCAACATTTCTTTAGGAACCTTGTTCTTCAATTTCTTGGTTGGGCACCTATTTAGAATATAAATTGCAGTCAAAAGAGTTTCACCACATAAGGATTTTGGAAAATACTCATGCTTCAAGATGTATCTCGCCATATCAAACATGGTTTTGTTTCTTCTTTCTACAATTCAATTATTTTGAAGCATATAAGGAGCAGTTACCTCATGATCGACACCATGTTGTGCACAAATTTTTTAAACATCTTGGATTTGTATTGGTCACATCCATCTCTTCGCAGAACTTTGATATTCTTCTCACTTTGGTTTTCGGCAAGTGTCTTGAATCTCTTGATTTAAAATACTTTGTCCTTTCACTTGATCACATAGATCCAAAGCTTTCAACTATACTCATCGATAAACAAAACAAAATACTTATTTCCACCGATTATTTGCTCTTCGAACAGGCCACATATATTTGAATGTACAACTTTGAGTATGTAGGATGATCTCATTGGCATGGTCGGAATGAAACGATATCTGAATTGCTTTCCGACTAAACAACTTTTACATAGTTTATCGGACATCTCAAGACTTGGTATGCCAATTACCATATCTTGAGTAATCAATTGATTGAGTTATCGAAAGTTCAAGTGACCAAACCTCAAATGCCACAACCAACTATTCTTATCGTTGACAATTATTCTTATACATTGTACCATAACCACCATATCATTATAATCATCTGAATTTTAACGTGCAAGGTTCGCTACTTCGTTCTTGCATTTTGTTGATACCTTGTCTTTCATGTACCAACAATGTTTGGCCAAGTGATCTCACTTTTCACAGTTATAGCACTGAATACCTTTTTTTTTCTCTTCTTTGTCTTTCTTATAGGAATTTACTTCTCCTCTTTTTGAGGATTCAGAAACCTTGTCATCGAACATATTCTCGTGGGGGTTCGACCAAGACTTGTTTCCCCGAGTCTGGTCAAATTTGACTTTGAATTCGTTGGAACTACCATTCTTTTTCCAGGACTGAGCATGTAGTGCTTGTATCGAGTCTTGGACTCATTTCTTTTAGACAATCCTAATCTCATGCGCTTCCAATGAACCAATCAAATCTTCCTGTTTTAGGGTTTCAAGTTGGTTGAATTTTTGAATAACTACAATAAGGTGATCAAAGTGAGAGATCAAAGTACAAACTACCTTCTCAACTATCATCTTATTAGTTAGGGTTTCACCATAACCCTTAATAAGATGAACGATTTTCTGCACCTTCGACACAACACGCAATCTTTTCGTCTTCTTCCTTCGACAATAATTCGTATTGTCGCTGCAAGGTTTTTAACTTAACAACCTTGACTTTTTCACCTCCTTAATAGTACTTGACAATAATATCCCATGCATCTTTCGTTTATTTGGCATGAGAAATTTTTTCGAAATTCTCCAAATCTACCGTCGTATGAATGGAATATGCACCCTTGAAATCCTTCTTCTTGGCTTCGTTGTGAGCGATTCCTTGTGTGTCGATTGCATATGCAACCAGGGAAGGAAGACCATTAGTAACCACTTATAGAATATCATGAAATCCAAACGGGAGATTGCATCTATTTTCTCCATCGAATTTAATTCTTGTCGTCGAGAGTTGAAAGAGAATTCGAAATACCGTTAGTATCATTCACCCTCACTGCGATTGATTGACAATAACTCACGATCCCAAAAAACGATTTGTGACGCCTCATTCTTAAAAGTACGATCAAGAATCTAACCAGAGTCCTAGATAGCAATTTGTTAGAGCGTGAAACACTTTTAGTCAAAGGAGAAAGATATAGAGAATAAGAAAATAAGAATTCTATTATTGAATTGAATACACAAACTATGTCTATTTATATACATCTAACTTGTATACTAAACATGTTAACAAACTCTAATTAAGTTTAGATTTAAATTACACAACTTAAATTTGGATTATATATAATATTATATCTAATATCTCAATGTAAAAATAAATTTTACTTCATCCAAGGGATAGTAGGTTTTACTAGCAAACAATAATTCTATAAACTCACATGGTACATTTTTCTAACGCGTGGTTCTTAAAAACACGATAAGAATCCAATCAGAGATTTGTATATATCAATTTATTAGTACGTGAGATACTTTTAATGAAGAGAATAAAGAAATAAAAAATCTATTTTTAAGTTGAATTGTACAAATTATTTACACTAGGCTAACAAATTATAATTGAACTTAAACTTGAATCGTACAATTTAAATTAATCTAATATCATATTTAATATCTTAACAATATCAAAATCAATTTTACCCTGTCCAAAATGAAAATGAGCAGGTTTTACTAGCAAATGGTAATTCTATAAAACTCGCATGGTAAATCCAGACATGTGTAATAAATTCCACACACCATAGCAATTTGAAAAACAAAATTGGTGGTTGAACTAGAAACGTACACATGAGTATGAAAGAGGCAGGGAATATATGAGGCATGCACAATGTGTTCCATTCCCTTCCATATATGTAAAACAAGAGATAAGAAACAAAAGCAACAATAACAATTGAAGGAAGAAAATGGAGGAACAGGGAGTGTGTAGGGAAGAACGAATGGACCAAAACTATGAAAAGAAATAGAGAGATCATATGTCACTTTCAATGGTGTCCCCTTGCCTGTCTTTAACATCATTACAAATCAACATCAAACCGGACATTCAACAAACGACCATAATCCCTTCCCTTTCCCTACCATCAATTTCAATTAATAAATCTTATTGCTCTATTCTTTCTTCACTTTTGGTCCTACTTCATTATGCATGAATCCAAAAACATCAACGTTTTACACCGTCCTTCGTTGGACCAAATCTCTGTGTTTATTTGTCCTCCAAAATTATAATAGTAGCAAATAGTTATCATGTTTGTTAATTATAAATTGCTTGTTGTTATATTTTTAAATTAAAAAGGAGGCACATCAAGGTTTTTTCTTTTTCTTTTATTTTATTTAACCCTATTGCTGGATTGAAAATGATTTAGTAAGTTTAAATTAAATAACTGAAATGTTAATTAGTTAGACTTAATTAATATAAATTTAAGATTGTTATGTCTAGAAAAAAAAATTCTAATATAAATTTAAGATTGTTATGTCTAGACAAAAAAATTCTAGCACATGTTTATGTGACAATCCCACGCAACTTTGCAATTCAAATCTAATTTTTTAAATTTTGAATATTTTATTTTAAATATTACTCTTAAATGAATTTTGCTTAAAAAAATGATCAAAAAATATATTATTAACTTTTTATAATTTATATCTCAATTAAAGTAACTTATGTTCTTAACCTTTCAATTACATTTTTTAATATATATTTTGTAACTCATATTATTTCATAAATATATTGTGTAACTTATATCCTTAACCTTTTAATTATAATTATATTTTTAATATTATGTAACTTATGTTATTGTATTATTATAATTCACTCATTCATTGTACTAATAAAAAATTTAATTAATATTTTGATTAGTCATTTTTTTTCAATAATCATTGTAAATATAAATATATGAGATTTGATTATCATTGTATTCTATTTATAAATTTTTGGTGGTGCTCTTCAATTTTGTAGAATGAAAATTTTAGTTTTTCTTAACTTATATATCTTGACATTGATTTTTGTGATAGAATAAGCATTCAAATTATTATATTATAAATATTTAAATTCTCTTTTATATTAATAAAACTTTTATTTGTCTACTATTTTAACAATCTATCTAATTATTTTTTATTGGTTGATATGAATTGGGAGAATATGATAAATTTGTTGCAACAGTGTTGCTTGTTTGAAAGTTTTACAGAATGATAGTTCATTTAGCTACATAAGTAAATGTCTTTAACTCTAATATATGCATTCATAAAAATTATATTTTTTATTGATAAAGTTTTTGTTTGTTTGTTATTGTTGTTGAAATATTAAATTAGATTTGTTAAAATATTATATTAGATTAGATATGATTAGATTTAATATTTAAATATAATTCAAGTTATGTATACCCAAATTAGGGTTGGATATAAATAGTCATATTATGCATTATTATTTGTACAATTCAATAATACAAATTCTTATTTCCTTTATTATTCTCTCTTTCTCCCCTGACCAAAAGTGTCTCACACCCTAACAAATTGGTATCCAGAGCTTCCGGTTATTGTTCTTGATCGAGTTTTCAAGAATTCCAAGCCAGAGATCGTGTTTTCAGAGGAAGTGAATCAACCTCTGCGAAGATGGCTAGTGATAAGGGAATTCTAAATTATCTTCCAATGCTTGATGACAAGAATTGGATCCGATGAAAAAAAATAGATGCAATCCTTTTTTGGCTTCCATGAAATCTTAAAGGTGGTTACCGACAACGTTCCTATGTTGGCTACAAATGCAACCAAAGCACAAAAAAGCACACAACAAAGTCAAGGAGAAAGATTGAAAGGCTGCTTATTCCATTCAGACGATTGTTGATGCTGCTAACTTCGACAGAATCTCTCATGCTGAAACGCCGAAGGATGCATGGGATATTCTGGTGAAGTATTACGAATGAGGTAAAAAAAGTCAAGGTTATCAATTTATAAACCTTGCATCAGCAATATGAGTTGTTGTCGATGAGAGAAGACGAAAAAGTTGTAGAATATGTGTCGAAGGTTCGGAAACTCGTCCATATCATGAAGGGTTGTGGTTCAACCATAGCTAATAAAATGATAGTTGAGAAAGTAATGAGAACGTTGACCTCTCACTTTGATCACGTTACCGGAGCTATTCAACAATCCAATAAACTTGAAACCACTAAAATGGAAGATTTTGTTGGTTCTTTGGAGGCGCATGAGATGAGAATTATCGAAAGGAAAGGAGTTTAAGCCTCGATACACACTCTACAAGATCAGTCATGGAAAAAAGATGGTGGTTCAAACAAATTCAAAGGAAGGTTTGACAAGACTCAGGGCAAGAAACCTTGGTCGAATTCCCACAAGAGTAAAGTCGAAGATAGATATTCTGAATCCTCGAAAAGGGGAAGAGAAACTTTCGAAAGGACAAAGAAGATAAAAAAGGTGTACAATGATATAACATTGAAAAGTGGGGTCACGTAGTCAAAAATCGTTGGTACATAAAAGACAATGGATCGACAAAAGGCAAGGACAAAGGAGTGAACCTTGCACGTTAAGATTCAGATGATTCTAAAGATGGTGTGGCTTTTATGGTTGCAATTGTAGATAACCATGTCGAATCCAAGATTCTGTTCCTCGACTCAGGCTGCTCGAATCACATGACTGGTCGAAATGAGTGGTTGACAAACTACGACGAGTCAAAAAAGAGAAAGGTAAAACTTACTGATAATAGTTCGTTACAAGCAGAAGGTATTGGCAACATAGTTTTTCAAATGAGTAATGAATGGAAATATAGGATTAAAGATGTGATTTATGTATCTGGAATGAAGTGCAACTTTCTAAGTGTTGGACAACTGGTCGAAAAAGGTTTCTCAGTTGTAATGAAAAATGGAGCTTTGAAATTGTTCGACACCACAAGAACAATTTGTTCTTAAAATCTCCACTATGGAAGAACGAGACATTTAAGACTATGATCAGTTCAAGAGAAGTTCAATGTTTGAAAACTGTTGTTGACCACAAAGATAGTTGGTTGTGGCATTTGAGGTTTGGACATTTGAATTTTCGATCACTTAATCAACTGATTACACAAGATATGGACACTAGAATTCCAAGTCTTGAGATGCCTGACAAACTTTGTGAAGGTTGTTTAGTTGTAAAGCAATCCAGAAATTCTTTCGTTTAAAATATGCTAATGAGATCATCCTGCATTCTCGAAGTGGTATATTCAGATGTATGTGGTTCATTCGAAGAATATACCATTGGTGGAAGCATATATTTTGTTTCGCTTATCGATGAGTTCAGTCGAAAGTTGTGGATCTATGTATCTAACAAAAGGACAAGGTATTCAAAATCTTTAAGATATTCAAGATACTTGTCAAAAATTAGAGTGAGAAGAGGATCAAAGTTCTGCGAACAGGTGGAGATGGAGGTGGAGAATACACGTCAAAGATGTTTGAAAATTTCTATGCAGAACATGGTATTGATCATGATGTAATTGCTCCTTATACGACTCAACATAATGGAACTGCTGAAAGAAGAAACAAAACCATATTAGATATGGAAAGACACATGCTGAAGCAAAAGAATTTTCCAAAGTCTTTATGGTGAGAAGCTGTTTCGACTGCAATTTATATTTTGAACATGTGTCCTACCAAGATTTTAAAGAACAAGGTTCCTAAAGAAGTGTGGAGTGGAAAATGATCATCAGTAAGTCATTTGAAGGTGTTTGGTTCTATGTGATAAAAGCATATTCCTGATGCGAGAAGAAGGAAGCTTGATGACAAAAGTGAACCTATGATTCTGGTAGGATATCACAAAACTGGTGCATACAGACTATTCAATCCAATTAATGAGAAAATTGTGTTGAGTAGAGATATTGTGATTGATGATAATTCTGCTAGGGACTGAAATTCTAATGATATAATTAACAATCCATTGATGAGTTATGGTTTCAACGAAGAAACTGATGAAGACGAAGTCGAAGAAATTGCTCATATTCCAGTCGAAATTGAGGAAGTTGTTGACATTCCATACAATGTCGAAGTCAAAGAGGGTGTGGCTAGTGTCATACCCCAAATTTTGACCTAAGATACCACCTTATATCATTCACATATGCATCATTGCATCACTAACAATTTTAGAACAGGATAGATCGTGCGTATGCTCCTAGAGCCAAATTAGGGTTTTATCAGAATTTCATTTGTTCAAGGTATGATCAATTAGGGTTTGAGTCTCCACTCACCTCAATTGATCTATCTTAATCAATCATCAACTTTTGATCTTCAAATTCCCAACTTTTTCTCATGATCTACCTTGAATCGACCAATTAGGATTTTGATCGAAGATAGTGAATCATTGACTTTCTGCTCAATGAATGACCTATTTGTTTGGAGATTGATCTTAAAATCATCAATGCAACATATTGAACTAATTTCTTGGTTCAAAACATTCCAAAATCCTTGTTTCTTCATCAGACAAATTCTGAATCATCTGATGAAAATTCAACTGTTCAAAAAGTCAAACTTTGACTTTTGGTCAACTTTTTCAAATCCAAATTTTTTCAATCATAAAATCATTTCAAATAATCCATCATGATCATAAAAAATCAAGAAATGTGAAAAAGTCAACAAAAAGTCAAGATTGAAATTTTTCTAACACTTGGAAAAATTTTCAAGTGTTAAAAAAACATATTTTTTCCTTACTTTCATGGCCATTTTTCACCTAGATCCATTTTGATTCAAGAAAAACTAAAAACATGAAAGTTGTAGATCATGTTACAAGCTTTCCAAAATATCCAAGAACTTAAAAAAACACTTTGTGTAGCTAGGGTTTTGAAATTGAAACTTAGAGCTCCATAACCATAAATTGCAAGTCATTTTCCAAGATTATAGGTCATTTTTCACAAATTCCTCCTTCTAGAAGCCTTGTCACCATTGAGAGATAAATTATAACTGATAAATATTAGTTATCAATGATTGAGAGAAGGATTTGATCAAGAGGAAATTTTAACCATGGTTAAAGAAGTTAACCATGTGCATTAAATGTAAAAGATTCTTTCTTACCTCTTAAGCCAACTTGCAAACTCTTTCAATTAAATCCTTGCCTTGTCATTCAGAATTCTTGGCCTATAAATAGAGGTCACTTCTTCATTCAAAATCACACCAAAACAATTTCAAACTTGTTTTCTCACTTCTTTCTTATTTTACAAGTTTCTAAGTTTTCAAAGAGGTTAGAATTCCAAATTGCAATTCCTGCAAGTTCTAACCAAATGTGTCATTCAAACATCTTCTAAACATCATTTAGAAGTTGTTTGAAACTTCAAATCATCATAAAATAAGCCAAGAGTCAGTTTTCTCAAGAAAACTTTGTTTGTGCAAGTTTAAGCCAAAACTTCCAAATTTCCATTCCACTCGTGCTTGTTCTAATCTTTCACTTCAGACACACTCTATACAACATATAGAAATTGTCCAAATACTAAAACCAGTTCTGGAACAAATCCATCATCACCCTTCATTTCAAAACCAGCAGCCTGTAACTTGACTCGGGTAGGAGGAATCAGAGAACTTCAAAGCAAGCTAAGTGTTGGAATACACTCAGTGATACTCAAGGAAGCTCACAGGATCATTAAACAACTTCTGGAAACACTCCAACAAGGAATTCGATTTCAGCTTCAAGAGGTAAGTAACTTCAACTTTTAACTCTTTGATTTCTGAATTCCAACTCAAATATTGCTTAGCCATCTTGTTTCTGCACATATGAGGATCATAAACCCTCAATCAATTGCTTGAATTGTTGCACAAACACGATTTCAAAATCAATTTTCAAAACTAGGGTTCATCTGTTTTTGTTCAAAATCAGTCACCCTACACTTAAATAAATGTAATTAATTGCCACCATCATGTTCCTGGTAAAAATCCGAGCACGTTTGATGCTTGGATCGTGCAATTTCATTGAGAAATGAAGAATCCATGGATCAAAGAAGGATGGAGGAAGAAGATGAGCTGCGCGCGTTTTCTGACTTTTCTAGAAATTTAAAATCACGTTTTCTAATATATATTTATGGTTAGAGTTAAGTTAACAAATGTATTACCGCCCTAGCGGTTGCTAGCACGCTCTTAAGTCTCTTGCCTCGCCTCAAGGCCGGGTTGAATCCCAGGACCTTTTTAATAAAAGCTCATCCCTTGAAGCACCGGACTCTCATTCCTTCAGAAGCATCAACTTCTGACTCCCTTCAAAACCATCACCTTCGCTCACTCCTTGAAGCTTGACACTCCTCGAAGCATCGACCGACTCCCGAAGCATCGACCGACTCCTCGAAGCTTGACCGACTTCTCGAGGCATCGACCGACTCCTTGAAACGACCGACTCCTTGAACTTGACCGACTCATTCAGAACTTCAACTTTTGACTCCTTGAACTTGACTTGACTCGTGAACTTCCGACTCCTTGAACTTGACCGACTTCCTTGAAACGTTAACCGACCCTTTTCTTCAAAACTTCATTTTTTCTCATTTTCAAATATTTTTCAAAAACTTCTTTAAAACAAGGTGATTAAATGACAAGTCAAGCACATGGCTCAGTGGTAAAACTTTTCACTTCTAAGCCAAGGATCCTAAGTTCAAACCTCCTTAGGACCAAAACTCTCTTTTTATCACTAATTTTCTCAAGTTTTTTTAACAAACTTCAACATTTTCAAAAACCAATCAAAACTTCTCATTTTGAGATGATTTTTTGCACACTTGTCATTTAATATACCTATTTTATGATTATGTCAAAAATCCAAAAATATTTTCTTTTTGATTATATTTTTAATTAGGTTAAAAATGAGACGTTTTAAGTATTTTTAATACTTTTCAAAAATGTTTTCTTTCCAATTTTCAAACCTAATATTTTTTCAAAACTTCTTGTGAATATCCTTCACTTTTCACTACAAGAAAATTGGCAGATTGCGACATGTATTTTTGTAGATTACGACGGTTAAAACCGTCGCAATTTACTTTCCACGACGGTTGCTTTACCGTCGCAGTTGTGTCCCCAACCTATTTCGCGACGGTTACAAAAGCGTCGTTCAAGTTCTGACGGGTTTGAAGCGACATAATCAAGTATTGGTGATTTGATACCGTCGTGACTATCTTTGAGTTTCTTTTAATTATTGATGGCGGCGGTTCGATCTTGTCGTGAATATCTTTGAAATTGATTAAATTGTTTATGGCGACCGTTCGATACCGTCATGACTTTTGTTGATTATTTTTAATTGTTGATTCTGACGGTCCGGTCGCCATGACTTTGTTTATGTCTTGATTTTTTTTATTTTTCTATTATATATATTTTTATTTAAATTATTATCTATGTAAAAATTTTAAATATAGTTTATTTTTGTGTTATTTTTTCTTTAAATTATTTCTTCTTTAATATATTTATTTATAGTATTATTTTTGTTTTATTTTCTATCACTTTGTAATATAGTAAAAATAATTTCAATAAAAATATTTAACATCAAATAAGCATTATAATATCAAAAATGTGTGTTCCATAATCATGTAAAATCGAGTTCCATAATCATGTCAAGTAGTACAAAAAACCCAAAATATATCAATTCCTAATCTTATAATAATAAGTATCATTATGCCAAAAATACATGAGAAAGTTCACAATCTAATTATCTCGATCATAGCAAAGTCTAATTTGTCCCCCCTGAAGTTCCATTATCTGCACGGTAGCTAGACTCAGATGAACGTCTACCATCAACGGGTGATTCCAATCCCTAAAAAAAGGTATTAAAATAATAATCTTTAAAATAATACTCATAAAATTTAACTTTAAATGCGTCAAAATAATATACCTATCTTCCACTAAAATTTTGCATTTGCATTAAGAGTTCAATTTCCTTTGTCCTCGCCTTGTCCCTTTGCGTTAAGAATATGATTGCCTGTGTCAATTCATCAATTTTTGAATTCTTTTCTTTAAGTGCATTAATTTCTTCTTGCATTTCCTTTATTTTTTCACTTTCTGTTTAAGAAGATGTCAATCTCGTAGATCTATTAATTTGAGATGGTGTAACTCCAAGTCCCATACTACGAACATATCCATGCTTTTCTTTTCCAAATACTTTCTGAAATGCCTCTCTATACTCACGAACATATCCATGCTTTTCTTTTCCAAATATTTACTATGATTACTCTTTTCTTTTCCTCTCTATACTCACCTTCCAGCCACAACACCGAGTCAAACACCTGAATGTTACTTGCTGCAAATTCGCTTATGTCCCAAATTGTCAAGATGCCACCTAATCTTCCTTCAGAATTTTTACTAGCAAAGTCAAATTCATTTGACCCCGGTAACATTCCACATGTCCTTCTATCAATATTTTCCATCGTTGTCTCCTGAATACATACAAACTTTGGATCATTTTGTTGGATAATCTTTTGAATCTCTTTTTTCTTAGCCATGCCACCTAATCCTCTAACATTGTAACTAATCAGCTTCATATCTTCTTTTGCTTGAACTCCACACCCTACGTGACGCCCACATGACTCAACTTCCTCCTTCTGCACCTTTCACTCCCACTGCCAACTGTTGGATTAGCTCGTCTTCTTCTCCTTTGTGAATCAACCCAAAATCTTTCCCTAAGTCCCAAACATCATTTTCAATCTTTTCTATTAGAAGGTGTTGAATTCCCCTGTCTCATTGAGCTTTATATAATAAGGTGTCCCAAGCTAGAGATGAATTTACCCAAACAACTTCCATCTTTACGAGTTGGAGATTTACGGATGCCATGACCTTGTAGCTTCACTTCCAAAGATTCAAGTACATGTGAAGTTTTTGTTCATGCGATAATGAAAGGCGATGAGAAATGTTGCTAAAACCCACTCACAAGCATCATTGCGGCATGTTGTAATTTCTAAAGTACGAAATAACCTCACTATCCTACTCCTTTTACCGAATAAGTTCGGTGTTGGCTCATCTTCAAGGGAGATTGAAGAAATTGTTCACGAGGAAAGGATGGGCGAATTCACACCAAATAGATTACCTCCTAACTCGCATCTTTTGATACAATAACCTATGAACCTAACTAAGGGTTTCCAACTATAATTTCTCATCAATCACTTAATTTTATTAAATAAGTTGAAACAAACAAGCACAAATTGACTACAACATACAATATTTCAATTTAAAGATAACCTAAAAATCATAAAAGAAATAAAACCCTAAAACAACAAATTAGAAAACCTAACATCAATTCAATATATTCAAACTCAAAATCAATCATCACAAAGAGCTCAACCATAAGATTCAAGTGAATCTCCAATCTTTGAAATCAATGGCGAGAAAGAGAGATGAGAACAATGCAAAACTAAGCGTGTTTGAAGAGATGAACGGATGAGCGGTTTGAAGAGATGAACGAGATGGCGGTTTGAAGAGATGAAGCGAGATGGCGGTTTGATGTGCGTTTTTGGTGTGAAGATGGATTCCTTTCGGTGTCAAGGGGTTTGAGCGGCGGGAGTAGAAAAAGTGAGCAGGGTAAGCGTGAATTGATGTTTTATGTATTTTAAGAGCTTTTTAACTTTTTTACGGCGACGGGTGTTTTACCGTCGTGCCCATGAGAATTTTTAAAGGTTTTGGGTGTGACGGTTGTTTTACCGTCGTGAAATGAATTTTAGGACGGATACTTTTACCGTCGTGAAAGGTTTAAGGGTGCGACGGGTGCTTTACCGTCGTGATATGCCTTTTAGGACGGTTAATTTTACCGTCGTGACTAGTTGTTGGTGAAAAACCGATGTTAAAAGTGTTAAATGGGGGCCGACGGTTGTTTTACCGTCGTAATAATAATATTATGATGGTTAATTATACCATCGCAAAATAAATATTAGGGACGGTTGGTGTCAACTGTCGTAAACACTGTCTCTATATGTCAAATACGACAGTTATCACATAACTGTCGCAATTTTTGTGTCGTTAAACACTAATTTTCTTGTAGTGTTACAAAATCATTTTCAAAACCTTTTCAAAAACCTTTCAATAAACTTACACACCTTTTTTCCATGATCGATTCGATCTGAAGATAAACCGAACCAGGTTTTTTCTTGAATTTCTTTCAAATTGATCACGGGCCTCCCTCACGGTGTAAGTACCAACCCTTTTATGTACATATTTATTTCCTTGTACATATCAACCCTCTTATATACATATTTATTTCCTTGTACATATTCACCCCTCCTATGTACATATTTATTTCCTTGTACAAATTCACCCTTTCTATGTACATATTCAATTCCTTGTACATATTAAATCATCATTGTAAATATTCAAGCATAACAAACTTCGTTCATTTGTTTTCATTCGCTTGTTTATACACCGATTCCTTTGGTATTAAGAGGAGCATTATTCTCGGTGAAACTGCTCTTAAACCAATGGGCCTCCCTTAAGGTGTAAGTCCCAACTCTTTATATATTCAAGTTACACTTGCTTTAGTTGCTTGTTTTATACACTTGTTTATATATTTCCTTCATAAACTCTTGTGGATACACATCACACACTCGTTCGTATAACTGTTCAGTTATAACATAAAAACTAGTCTAACAACTAGGTTCCCTTTAGCCTCCTCTTAGGCTTTGTATAAGACAACTCACGTGTTTAGTTTAGCCTCCGCTTAGGCTTCATATAAGACAACTCCCATTCTGAGTTAGCCTCCTCTTGGGCTTCGTTCAAAAGAACTCCTTCATTGAGTTTAGCCTTCTCTTGGGCATCAAACAAGAAAGAGACCTGGAAATCTCTTAACAACCTCCTATTGGGCTTCCAATGCAAAGAATCACCCACGCTAGGATAGAACCTTGAGAGTATGATTTCCCGGTGAAATCACTCTTGAATCTTAAGAGGATGGTTTCCCAGTGAAACCACTCTTAAAGCCAAAGCCAACCACACCCTATAGCTTCCTCTTGAGCTTCATACAAGGACCCTCGGAATGCCTCCTCTTGGGCTCACAATGCAAGGACCCTCGATGACCCTCGGAATGACTCCTCTTGGACTTACAATACAAGGACCCATGGGCTTCTTAAAAGCATCCCCCTAATCAATAATCAATTTCTCCTAGAGATTTAGACATATATCATCTCTATGGAAGAAGTATCTCATCTATAACATCACATACAAATCAAACACTTTTTCAAACAAAACATCTTTTCCTTGTAAGTGGTAACGCTTGTACACTCAAGCAAAACACCTAATACTTACGAAGAAAGATTTAATCAATCAACCCTTCAAAAATGTATGTGATGAAATAGATTAGATACATTTTTCATTAAGATGACATTTGTCTTTGTCTCTTAATAACACCCTTTGCTTCCACTAGCATAAGTGGGAACTGCGATTGCTCTGACTTTCTCAACCTCCCTTTGAGAATACGTAGGCACAAGGTCTCATCCTTGGCGAGCATACTTCTTTCTCCCTCAAACTAAACAAACCATAGCTCCCTTAGATCCGAGCTACAGATGCTCTGATTCCCACTAAGGGATATGTATGCAGAGGATCCCAATGATCTTTGCGAGCACAATAATAACAAAACTTAGGACCCCACCTAACCTGCCCTTCTTAAAACCCAAAGAAGAAACTTTCCCAAGAATAGAATAGCAAAGTAAAATACACAAACATATTAAACATATTCATATATATGAATAAGGCTATAGATAACTATATATATAGGGTGCCATAACCTTCCCTTTATATAAAAAACCCCCTTACTCAGATCTCTTCCAAATGCGTTGCGTCTAGTTCACGCTAGTCGCACCGCATATCTTTATTTATCTAGGGTATTGCAGCTTTCCCCTTTTTCATCTCATTTTATTGTTTTGGAAACAATAAAGCTTGATGCTCGCGACATCTTTTTTAAAAACAAATCAAAAGAGTAAATCATTTTGAGTCAGAGATTCGAATTCCGATTCGATTCCCTCGTTCGTCACTTTTTACCGCGAACAGCTAGCACAAGCCATAGACCTTAACAAACTAGAGTTCTTGCAACAAGACTTCAAGATTATGAAGTTACCGATGATGAAGTAACACCAAATGGAGAATTAGTTCATTTTTCTTTACTTGCAGGTGTTGAACCAATCAACTATAGCGAAGCTTTGAAGAGTAACAAGTGGAAGTTATCTATGGTCGAAGATTTAGAGGAAATTGAAATAAACAACATATAGGATTTAGTCTAATTTTCAGCTGAAACAACCGACTGAAAAAATCATCCGATATATAGGATATATCAATGAAGTCGCCATCGAACGTTTTTTATCCCGTCGAGAGGGAAAGGTAAACATCCATTAAACCTGAAACGGAGAAATCACGGTCTTGTGACTGATAGATCGGGTAAGGAATTTTTTTATGTGAGGGGAATGGATTAGCACCCCACATGTCCGTAGTACTCTACGATATCCGCTTTTAATTTCTATCTAATGGGTGTAAAGGTCTAACTATATCTGTATATGAGGTATAATGCATGCAAGAAGAAATAAATAATAAAGAAATGAAGAAAGGAATAAAAGAAAGAAAACATGGGGAAAAGAAGAAAATATTTACAAAGGTTGCTCGATCAAGCCCCGTGATAGGATGCCTACGTATTCCCTCGTGCAATGGGAAAGTCAGAGCGTTGTAGTTCAGCTCACATATTTTGGTTGGTTTGTGTTTTTTATTTTAGAAGACGAGACATCAAACAAAAATGATGAAACATCCTCCAGGACGAAACATCAACTACATACGGGATGACGAAACATCAGCAATAGACGGGATGACAAAACATCAGCAACATACAGGATGATGAAATATCAGCAACAGACGGGATAACGAAACATCAACAATAGACGGGGTGACAAAACATCAGCAATAGAAGGGATGATGAAACATCAGCATCAGACAGGACGACGAAACATCCTAAGACTAAGAGTATTGGTTTGTATCTTTTACTTTGGAAAAAGTTTTATATTGTTAGAGTATTTTAATGCACTTGACAAAAAAAGGTTTTAATTTTAAGGATGTAAAAGAATAAAGGTAAAATGGCTATGGTAAACTAACTTATTTATAATCCTAATCATTATCGTACAAAGTTTTCCTAAGTTATGGGTGTGAAAAAGGGAAACTACTTATATGTTCTACCCAATGTTGGCATGCATGGATACTTAATCTAATGTCTAAACTCGATAACTAACCTAATCGAGTGATCCTAAGGGAAAAATATAATATCAATCATCTTTGTTGAAAAACCAAATGAGAAGAGGGGAAGAAGTAAACAAAGTGCTTTGGCAAAAGCACACAAACCAAACACCAACAAAATGCAAAGAAAGAGGAGAAGAAGATGAAGTGGAAACAAGTGAGTGAACAATCATGCAAGGTGTCATGTGAAGTGAGGTCACTAGACACAACATACATATACCATGTTTATACAAACCATAAACAATCATAAAACATCACTATAAAGACATACATGCCAAGTTAGCACACAAACTAGATCAAACCTAGTCCTAAAAGCATATAGAAAGCAAATTGTGTGAAATTTTAAGCATAGAAGAGATGAAGGAAAAATTAGAAGGTAAAATGGCATAAAAGTCAATAGATAACATGTTAACATCTTATTTACATCATGCAAACAAAACCTCAAAAAATTCACGAATAAAATTTACAAGAATGCGCAAACATTAAACAATTGTGTGTGGTGAAGTGAATACAAGTGTGTGACATACATAACATGCAAAGAGAGTGTAAAAATGAAGTGATTATAGTATAAACATCACATAAAATAATTCACAATCAAATCACAAAGAAAATAACACAAGTGTACAATCATAACATTAGTACAAAAACTAGTTGAAACTTTGACCTAGAAAGCATTTACAAGTCAAAAGAAACCGAGAAAAGGCATAGCTGAAAGGAAATGAGTCATGCAAGGTTAAGAGACATACAACACAATATCAAATGCACCAACACATCAATCAAAACATACAAGCATGAAGGCTAAGAAAACACTTAGAATGGGGGGGTGAATAGATTTTTCCTCTTTTAATTTTGCTTTACGTAGCAACAAACTAGACACACAGTTATTTTTATCATGGTTTGTTTGAAACTCAAACTAATCTAGTCCATCCGCCAAGGTGATTTTTCCTCTATCAACGAGGACTTAATTCACTATAATTAGAACTGATTACAATTGCAAAACCAATTGTTGTGACTAACAAACAATGCACAAGCCAACTGCAAGTGACTAACACCTCTAAGACTCTCTAGTCCTAGACCTCCTTAGAAATCTGACCCAACTGGTCTCTCAAGGAACAATTACAAATGTAACTTCTAACAGTGTTTAATTTGTTTCTAAAAAGCTTTATCACAACTGTGATGTTTTACACTAAGTTTAAGCTCAAAATAATAAAACTCCAAGTATTTCTTTTCTTAACTTTTGTTTGACGTAATTTTCTAATGATGGACATTAGTTTTTCCTTTGAAAGCTTGAACTTATATATAGCTTCCGAATAAATTTGTTGCGTGTCTTGAACAATGAGAATGTAATTAATGTTGCTTGTCTGCTTGTACTTTGTGTTTTCAACGACCTCGAACTTTGTTCCACTTGAGTACCTAAGTCGTCTTAGCCTTAGTAGAGTAACGGTACTATAGCATAAATTGTCTTAGAAGATGACGTCTTGATAACTCATTTCTTTATCTTTTGTAAGCCTTTGTTATCTTATCGTCTAACAGAGGTCGCTTCAAACTTTCTCTTATCAGAGGTTGCACTTGCATGCTTCTTTCAGATGTTGCTTTTAGCGTGCGTGTTCAGAAGTTCCTTTCATCTTTAGAACTTCTAATTCTTTGTCTGTTCCGTATAATTTGATATTTCACTTTTCTTGAGTGCTTGAGTCAGAACATCATCTAAAATTAAAACAATACTTATCAGAGTATCATATTTACTACAAAATTTGTTTCACTTGTTATCATCAAAACTCTAAGATATGATTAGAACCAAACTATGTTCTAACAATCTCCCCCTTCTTTATGATGACAAAAACATTCAGGTTTTGATTGAAATTTTTTGTATATGTGTGAAAATCTCCCCCTGAGATAAACACTAGAAGACAATAAATACAGGTAGAACTTCCCTGAGTTTGTTATTTTCTTCCAGAGTTTGCTATCTTGACTCTTCATTTTAGAGCTTGGAGTTTAAAGCTTAAACATTTCACTTCATAGTTTTCTTCCAGAGCTTAGATATTTCTGCATACTTCAGAAGCAAATACACTTGTATATTTTGTTAGAAATGTTTGACACTTAGTCCCAATAACTGTTATATTTAATCAAATCAAAATCACAGTTTTCTCCCCCTTTTTGTCATACTCAAAAAGCATAAAAAATATTAAAAACAGTTTAAAACGAGCCAAAATATTTTAATATTAATGTCACAAACTGCATGGATACAAAGGGTTTAGATAAAAACAAGAACAACAAAAAACAGTCAAAAATAGATGCATAAAAGTAGGTTCAACCAAAATTTTATCAATAATATTCCTTTTCACCAGATTTTTCCCAGTCAGATGTTTCCCACATATGGGTTCCAATTCTCCACGTAAATTTGCATCCTCTAGATAGGCTATCAGACCATTCTCAGTCAGAATATCTGATATCAATCTGGATAGAGGGATCAATTTTCTTTTGGCCTTAGGATTTTTGGTTCTAGCTTCTTCTCTGGTTTCTTTCACATGTAACCACAGATGACTGAATAGAAGATAAGCCAAGTCAATTTTGACATTGGTTCCAAGACATAACAGAAGATATTGCTAATCTGCATTGATGTAGTCAGGAGAACTTGTTTCTTTCCTATGATGAATGCAACTGTGGATAATCTTTGCCCAGGTCTTGTATTGGTTCTTCAAGTCTTTAATTTAGTTGGAGGCTCTTCCAGAAGTTAAGATTTCTGCATAAACTCTAGAAATATCAATTCGTCCTTCAGGGATACCTATAACTTCTTCTCCTTCAAGACCTAGCAATGTTCTGATGAGATTTTCTGTGATGGATATTTCCTTACCCAAAACAAAGGAAAAAATAGCTTTAGGGGTAACAATGGCATGAAGCCAAAATTCTTTAACTAAGTATGGGAACACAAGCCCAACCAATCTGTCAAAGAATTTGGTCCACCCTTGAAATTCCACCGCTGGAAACAGATTAAACCCATTATCCCATAGATTTTCCAAATCAATCAACATTTCACAGACAACTTCTAAGCTATCAGCAGGAATCAGTGTCGTTCGTTGTGGAGTGATGTACATCTCAGATTGTTGAGGATTGGTGGTTGTAACATGGGGTTGAGAATTTTGTGTAGCAGTGGTATCTGGGTGAGAGATTGAAGATGAAGCCATTGTTCAGTTTCTAGGTTTAGGGTTTTTGAATAGAGAGAAGAGGGCGCATAAATGCATAAACTTTTGAAGATGAAGAGAGTTAAAAGTGAAAGAAGAATTTTGAAAGGGTATTTATAGAGAGAATGAATGCAATTTAGAAATTAATTTGAACTAAAAAAAATAATTAAAAACGAAATTTAATCATCACACGCATTTAATAGCATCTTACGGTTTGAGGGATTTCATGTGATTTGATAAGATTGAAACAGTTACCTAGGGACGGCGTGTCAATAGCTTGCACGCATGCGTGACCTTTCAGAAGTTTTGAACACGTGTTCAACTTCTAGGTTAATAGTGTTACATCTATTTGATGTAATGAACTTATGAACCATATTCGTAATGAAACATTAGAGAATATTTCATAACTTTTAGATATGGTTTCTAATTTAACTTCTCTTCTAACTTCTGAGTAGATGTTAACTAGAACATTCATTTGAGAATAGAACTTTTGACACTAAAAATAATAAACACAATTTCATTCAGGACAAAATTCCATACTAATATTCTTTAGAATGAATTTAAATCTATCTTCAGAAAGAGGCTTAGTAAAAATATCAGCCCATCGATGATCTGTGTCTACAAACTTTAAAGTTAGAACACCTTTCTGATTATAGTCCCTTATGAAATGATGTTTAATTTCTATATGTTTTGCCTTAGAATGTAAAATAGGATTTTTTTTATAAACATATAGCAAAAGTATTACCACAGAGAATAGGAATGTAAATGATGTTTAATCTTCTAGTTGGCTTTTCATCTAGAGCATCTGAGTGCTACAGCCTGCAGCAGCTACATACTCAGCCTCTGTTGTTGATAGTGCAATTGTGGCTTGTTTCTTGTTGTACCAGGAGATCAAGTTGTCACCCAGAAACTGAAATCTTCTAGAGGTGCTCTTACGTTCTACTCTATCTCCAGCAAAGTCAGCATCATAATAGCCTACTAATTTAAAATCTTTGGATCTTTTGTAAAATAGTCCAACATTAGTAGTACCTTTCAGATACCTTAGAATTCGCTTAACAGCAGTTAAGTGAGATTCTCTAGGATCTGATTGGAATATTGCACATAAATAAACACTAAATAAAATATCTAGCCTAGAAGCAGTTAGGTAAAGAAGAGATCCAATCATACCTCTGTAGAGCTTCTGGTCTACTTTCTTACTTACCTCATCTTTTCCCATAATGCAAGTAGGATGCATTGATGTTTTTGCTTCTTTACTTTCCGATAGTTGTAATTTCTTCAGAAGTTCTTTAACATACTTTGTTTGATGCATGTAAGTACCTACTAGAGATGGTTTATTTGAATTTCCAGAAAGAATTTTAGTTCTCCCATCATGCTCATTTCAAATTCTGCCTGCATAGACTTAGAAAATTCTCTTCCAAGAGAGACATTAGAAGTTCCAAAAATAATATCATCTACATAAATTTGGAAAATCAAAATATAATTTTTAAATGTTTTTCGAAATAAGGTTGTGTCCACTTTCCCTCTAGTAAACTTATTTTCCAAAAGAAAGTTACTTAAGCGTTCATACTAAGCTCTGGGAGCTTATTTTAAACCGTATACAAATTTTTTCAATTTAAAAACATGTTCATGGGATTTTGAATCTTCAAAACCAGGAGATTGACGGACATAAACTTCTTCTTCTATGTAACCATTTAAAAATGCACTCTTAAAATCCATTTGATATAGAGTGATGTTATTTTGAACAGCAAAAGAAATTAATAATCTAATAGATTATAACCTGGCGACTGGGGCAAAGGTTTCATTATAATCAATTCCTTCTTGTTGACTATAACCTTGTGCAACCAGTCGTGCCTTGTTTATGACAACTTCTCTCGCTCATTTAGCTTGTTTCTAAATACCCATTTTGTTTCAATGATATTGAATCCTTTAAGTCTTGGAACTAGATCTAATACATCATTTCTGGTGAATTGATTAAGTTCTTCTTGCATAGCTATTATCCAATCATTGTCCTGAATAGCTTCATCTATTGAGGTTGGTTCAATCAGAGACACCAATATAAACAGTGATTCCTCATTGTTTCTGAGAGAGGATCTTGTTCTTATGGGATCATTTTTCTTTCCTATAATCACATCTTTTGGATGTGCTGAAGTGATTCTGGAAAATCTTTTTTGTGAGGGTTCTTTAGAAATTCTTAAGTTATCCAGAGCATTGTCAATAGGAGGATCTTTTGAGTTTTCTTTAGATTTTTCAGAGTTTGTCAACAGAACTTCTGTACCTGCAGAATTTTCAATCTGCTTTGGCTTTTGATGGCCAAGCTTGTCATCAAATCTTACTTTGATTGATTCTTCAACAATCAGAGTTTCTGTATTATACACTCTATAGCCTTTTGAGCGTTCAGATTATCCAAGCAGAATACACTTTTGAGCTTTAGAATCAATCTTGTTCAGATGATCTTTAGTATTTAGAATATAGCAAGTACATCCAAATTGATGGAAATATGAAATGTTGGGTTATTGTTCTTCCACAATTCATAGGGAGTCTTTTCAAGAATAGGTCTTATAGAGACTCTATTTTGAACATAACATGTTGTGTTCACTACTTCTGCCCATAAGTGTTTAGCCATATTAGTTTTGTTGATCATGGTTCTGGCCATTTCTTGCAATGTTTTATTCTTTCGTTCTACAACTCCATTTTTTTGGGGAGTTCTAGGACAAGAGAAATCATGATAAATGCCATTTTATTTAAAATGTTTTTCAAAAAATTGGTTTTCAAATTCTCCTCCATGATCACTTCTAACCTTTATGATCCTAAACTCTTTTTCATTTTGAACTTGGTTACAGAAGTCAAGGAACACATAATGTGACCCATCCTTGTGATTCAAGAACTTAACCCATGTCCATTTGTTGTAGTCATCTACAATGACTAATCTATACTTCTTTCCTCTAATGGATGTAGTTTTCACTGGTCCAAATAGATCAATGTGCAGAAGCTCTAATGGCCTAGAGGAAGAAACAACAATTTTTGATTTGAAATAAGGTTTTGAAAACTTTCCTTTTTGACATGCTTCACACAGAACTTCTGAGTTAAACTTCAAATTAGGAAGTCCTCTGACCAGACTGAGTTTGTTAATTTGAGATATTTTTCTCATGCTAACATGTCCCAATCTTCTGTGCCAAACCCATTGTTCATTGTTAACAGACATAAGGCATTTTACATTATGAGTTTTAAGGTCAGAAAGATCAATTTTATAGATGTTGTTCTTTCTCTTGCCATTAAAAAGGATTGATCCATCTTTTTGACTAATAGCTCTACATGACTTTTGATTAAAGATTATGTCATAACCATTGTCACTTAATTGACTTATGGACAATAAGTTATGTGCTAATCCTTCTACTAACAGAATATTAGATATAGAAGGGAGGTTACCGTTTCCAATGGTTCCAGAACCAATAATCTTTCCTCTCTGGTTACCTCCAAACTTTACATCTCCTCTAGATTTAAGTTCCAGACTTTGGAGTATATACCTTCTTCCCGTCATGTGTCGTGAGCATCTAGATTCCAGGTACCATGACTGGTGTTTCAACTTTGCTGTTAAGGACATCTGCAACATATATTATTTTCTCCTTAGGTACCCATATCTTTTTGGGTCATTTTTGGTTAGAGTTTCTAAATTTCTGTTTGAATTTTGGTTTAGCATGAAAATTTTCAGAGTAAGATGTGTATTTGATATCATGTGTGTGACCATAACTAAATTATTTGTGCAGTGGATTATATGTGATAACCATTTCACCAACAGGTTTAGGTTGATATGTTTCTTTCCCTCTGCAAGTTTCATATCCAATTCCTCTTCTGTTGTTTCCAATAACACCATAGATCATTGAAGCCATTTTGCTTCTATTTATGCTTTTAGCAAGAAATTTTTGAAAACTGTAGTCATATTCTTTAAGAATATCTTTTGAACTCGAAGCACTATCTGAAGTAGAAACTTTTTGAACATTTTGAGATTCCTCTTTGAGTTTAACATTATTTTCTTTTATTATAGAGTTTTCTACTTTGAGTTGCTCAATTTCAAATATAAGACTTTTTTTGAGTTTCTTCTATTTGATTTTGAGTTGACTATGGTTTTCAAGAAGTTCTGATAAACTCTCTACAAGTTCAGCTCTAGTAAATTCAGAAAATACATCTTCAGATTCTGATTCAGAGCACGAGTCATCTGTTGTGGTAGCCATAAAAGCCAAGTTGGTGTGTTCATCCTCTGAGTCAGATTCAACTTCATAAGATTCTGAATTATCCCAGGTGGCCATCATACTTTTCTTCCTTCCAAACTTTTTCTTTGGTTTTTCTCTTTGCAACTTAGGAAAATCACTTCGGAAGTGTCCTGGTTCTTTACATTCATAGCAAATGATGTCTCTTTTTCTAAACTTCTTATGTCCAGAAGATTCTCCTATATCTTCTAATCTTTTATAGTTTCTGAACTTCTTTTGTCTGTGCTTCCACAACTAGTTGATCCTTACGGAAAGAAGAGATAACTCATCTTATTCTAATGCAGAGTCTTCCGAGCTTCCTTCTTCAGCCTGAAAAGCGTTAGTTTCATATTTTTTTGTAGATTTGAGGGCAACAAACTTACATTTCTTTTGAGGCTTAAATTCATCAAGTTCTATCTCGTAACTTCTTAGTGCACTGATAAGTTCTTCTAAAGATACAATATTCAAATCCTTTGAAACTTTGAATGTAGTGACCATTGGTGCCCATCTTCTGGGTAAACTTTTGATGATCTTCTTGACGTGGTCTGCTTTGGTGTACCCTTTGTTCAGAACTCCCAGGCCAGCAGTCAGAGTTTGGAATCTTGAGAACATTTTTTCAATGCACTCAATTTCTTCTATCCTGAAGACTCCGTACTTCTGGATGAGAGCCAGAGCTTTAGTTTCTTATACTTGGGCATTTCCTTCATGAGACATTTTGAGAGACTCAAAAATATCATGTGTAGTATCTCTGTTTATGATCTTCTCATACTCCATTTTTGAAATGGCGTTCAACAGGATATTTCTGGCTTTGTGGTGATTTTTGAAATCTCTTTTTTGTTGCTTCTCCATTGTCATTCTATCAATCTTGGTTCCTTTGTTGTCTACCAGATGTTTGTAGCCATCTAAGACCATATCCCATAGGTCAGGATCATATCCTAGAAAGAAACTTTCTAATCTATTTCTCCATAGTGTTGTTGTTGTTGTTGTTGTTGTTGTTTTCCTTCTAGATCTTTTTCTGACACGGTTAACTGTTTGCACCCATAACCAAGTGCTCTGATGCCAATTGAAGGCTGAGAAAACACTTAGAAGGGGGGTGAATAAGTTTTTCCTCTTTTAATTTTCCTTTACATAGCAACAAACTAAACACACAATTATTTTTATCCTGGTTCATTTGAAACTCAAACTACTCCTGTCCACCCGCCAAGGTGATTTCGCCTCTCTCAACGAGGACTTAATTCACTATAATCAGAACTGATTACAATTGCACAACCAACTTTTATGACTAACAAACAATGCACAAGCCAACTGCAAGTGACTAACACCTCTAAGACTCTCTAATCCTATCCCTCTTGAGAAATCTGACCTAACTGGTCTCTCAAGGAACAATTACAAATGTAACTTCTAACAATGTTTAATTTTCTTCTGAAAAGCTTTATCACAACTGTGATATTTACACTAAGTTTAAGCTCAAAATAATAAAACTCCAAGTATTTATTTTCTTAACTTTTGTTCAGCGTAAGTTTCTAATGATGGACGTTAGTTTTTCCTTTGAAAGCTTGAACTTATATATAGTTGCAGAATAAATTTTTTGCGTATCTTGAACAAAGAGAATGTAATTAATGTTGCTTTTCTTCTTGTACTTTGTGTTTTCAATGACTTTGAACTTTGTTCCACTTGAGTACTTAAGCCATCTTAGCCTTAGTAGAGTAACGGTATTGCAGCAGAACTTGTCTTAGAAGATGACGTCTTGATAACTCATTTCTTTATCTTCTATAAGCCTTTGTTATCTTATCTTCTAATAGAGGTTGCTTCAAAATTTCCGTTATCAGAGGTGGTGCTTGCATGCTTCTTTCAAAAGTTGCTTTCAACGTGCCTGTTCAGAAGTTCCTTTCATCTTTAAAACTTCTAATTCTTCGTCTATTCAACATAATTTGATATTTCACTTTTCTTGAGTGCTTGTGGGGATGGATCTTCTGAACATAGGACTTCAAGTGCAACTTCGGACAAGAGATGCCATCATACTTGGCAAAAGTAGGAACCTTGAACTTGCGGGGAATTACCACACTAGGTACAAGACTCAGATCATCAAAATTCAGCCCGGACATTTTCAAATTTTCCACAGCATTCAGATGGTCTTCAAGTTGCTTGAATCTGTCATCATCAAGAGGATACTGTTCTCTCAAATAGTCTTCTTCTCTGTTTTCAGACCCCTGATGGCTTCCTTCGTTGTTCTTGATGCTTTCTTCGGTTTCACCACTCTTGTCTGAGATTTCTAAGCGGCTGACCACCTTAGGTCCACCCTTGTGATTTCTTCCCATGTTGAGGATACCGATGGTCTTCTTCTTTCTGGTGATGAGCTTCTTTAGGTCCTTCTGGCCTTGGACCACCCTGGTGAACATTTCCTGGAATTGAGCATTCTGAGCCTGGAGATCTTTGACAGTCTGTTCAAGAGCCATTTCTGCTAAAATAAATAGCGAGAGAATAAGAAAACCGATCTTCGATGTACGTGTTATGAAATGTTATGCCATGATATACGCTGCAATGTAATGCAATGTTTTCAAGGACCTTGGGAATTTAAATTTGTTAAACAAGCACGAACAAACTTTTATTAGTTTCTCTTTTTCTTTTTAAGTACAAAAGATAGTTTGGAAAACATGAAAAACAAATTCCTAAAGCTCTAAGTCTCCCATGGGCGCTTCCTCTTGGTGTTGAAGTAAGTATTGATGCTTTGCTCCTCGTGAAGTAGCTTTGTCAACTCTAGTACCTTCTTCTCGCTTGCATAGCACTGAGCTTCGAACGTATCCCTTTCTGCTTTAAGTTGAATCCAGGATCTCTTTAAGTCTTCAAAATCAGTAGGCATGTCGGGATGGAGAACGGTATAGGGTTCGTCACCTATAGCAACAAGTTCCATGATCATTGGTAGGGCAGGCGGCAATGGCATCATGAGGTTTTGAGCTCGAGCTCACACCCATTTGAGGTAAGGTTCCCAAGGAATGGAATTTTTATGTCCCAAAGTCTTGGTATCAGTCTTCTTTACCATACCCCAAGCGTGCACAAATCTTCGACGGTAGTTTTGGAGATCGTTGTTGTAGTCGAACACAATGTCTTGGAGAAGCATATCATGTGGACCATCTCTTTGAGCATAACCAAACTGACGTAGAGCTAGAGAAGGGTTGTAAGTGATACCTCCCCTTATGCCAAGGAGTGGTACATTAGGGAATTCTCGACAACGCTCAATGAATGTGAAGTCCTTTTGAGAGCAGAGACACTAACAGATATTTGAATGAGAGAGTGACATCAGTCTTTGAGACCATTTCAATCTTCGCTCATTCTTCATTACTGATTGAGGAAGGTGCGAAATAAACCACCTAGAAAGCAACGGTATGCAACACATGAGAGTTCCTTGTTGTTTTTTAGTATGAGTGTGGAGGGAATGCAAAATGTTTCCAAGTAAGGTAGGCACAGGATTACGAGCAAGGAATATCTTGATGGCATTCACGTCTATGAACTGATCTAGATTAGGGAATAGAACCAAACCATAGATTAGCAAGGCCACAATGTCTTCGAATGCATGGAAATTCATAGCTTTGAGGAATTCTCGATCTTTCTTTATCAGAAACTTAGCAAGCAAACCCTTAACTCCGCTTCTTGTTTCCCAATTAGCTTCAATGTCTGATCGCTTTAGATGTAGCGCTGATGCAATGTCTTCATATTTCGGAGCTTTTTCAGAACCGGTGAATGGTATCTGATCAAGGATAGGTATCTCTAGTAGCTTAGAGAACTCTTCCAAGGTAGGAACCAACTGATAATATGGGAATGTAAAGCAATGGTGTTTCGGATCGAAGAACTAGAATAAGACGTGCATCATATCTTCTTCAAAGCCGGAGATAACCAAGTCAAGCAGATAACCATGTCTTTTGATGAACTGAGCATGATCGGGAATTTCTGAAACCAATTCTTTGAGTTGAGAAGGTACACCCATGAAGTTGATTCGGATAGTCTTTCTGGAAGCCATAATTCCTACAAAACAGAGCAAAGATAAATCCCTAGGTCCTTGAAATAGTTAGAAATGATATGCAATGTTATGATGTCATGATGTCATGTTTAAGCAAATAGCAAGCACAAGCAAGTCACACAATAGCCCTAGGTTTAAGGATGGCATGAGGTATAGGTGTCTACCCTACCAAAGTTTGAGTGACTTCATCCTGTCCTATAATAGTAACCGGGTTCTAGGAATCTCATATCATTGAACTTTCTCGTAGGCTTTATTTCAATACGACTACCAAGTGGTCGACCGAAACATCCCGAAAGTCGGATCTTAATGAGCGTAGCATCGAGTATCAACCAACCTTAGTCTACACCAAAGTCGGCCATCTCACTACCTTCTAATGGCCAAGATGGGTCAATTAGGGTTCTAGAAGTTGAGTTAGTGCTGATGACACCATGCAAACGCCAAATACTTTCCTCAACTAGACATGAGGAGCATCGGGACATCCAAAGTGTCGCACTATCGTAGCCATCATGTTGACCGTTTCAGTATACGCCTAACGGTGGCGACGATGTATTGCTACTTACGTAAGGAAACCAGGATCCGGGTGTAGGATACCCACAAGTATAATACCCAATCAACCCTTAAAGTAAAACATACAAGTCAAACAGAAAGCGGTAAAGATGATCTAGGAATCCTTAAGGTATTCTCTTTTAGGGTGTCTCCCCAGCAGAGTCACCAGTTCTGTAACACGGTGGGAGAACTGACTTTGGATTGTTTTGCGTTTGATCGCAAATGTTGCGGATAGCAAGAGTCGCCACCGACTTTTCTTTTATCCAATTAAGGGAAGGTGAAAATAACAGGAAAGGACCTTCGTTAGATTCTGAGTAAAGGAGAAGGTTATGAAAAGGGAAGGTATTAGCACCCTTTCCATCCGTAGTTATCTACGGGCTCTTAGTTGCTTTAGCTCATCTTGAAATTTGCTTTCTGTGTGTTTGAAAAAGATTTTGAAAAGGCATTTTGCTTTGACTTCGTAATGATTCACGCTGGAATGTATACGAAGTGTTCAGAAATGTTTTTTTTTAGAAAAGGAACTTTGTAATGATTCACGCTGGAATGTATACAAAGTGTTTGAAAATGTTTTTGAAAAGTGTGAGGTGTGAAAAGTGTTTTGATAGAGCAAGCAACTAAAAGTCTATTACCTACTCAGAACGGTCGTTTCCATGTTATTTTACTTTCCTTTAGAATAGCACTATCCATACCATTAGTTGATAGGTAACCCTATTCGTTGGATGTAAAGGGACGTTCGAAAGGGACATCGGATGGTCATATAAGGCAACTTGTAGGAGTATCCTAGAACATTCGAAGGGACGATCATCACTTTTCGTAGGCAACAATCCAGGGACTAGATCATATATTCGTACGTAACATCTAGGGTCATCGAGAGACTATGGTCTTTGATTCGAAGGGACTATGATGATATGCTTGTAGGCAATGGTGCTAGGATACCTCTACGTTCGAGGGACTTAACCATTTATTCGAAAGGCAACGAGAGAGAATAACCTAGGGGGTGCATGTGTGAAGAGAGTGTGTTGGATTCAGATAGTTTATCTTGAAATTAGAATTTATCTACGTTTGTTTTTATCTTGTCATACACGCCTAATTACTAGCAGTTTATATGGGTGCGGAAAATAAATTGCGGAAAACTAAAGTGCGGAAAGTAAATCCTACGCTATTACATGGCTTTGGGGCAGTTACATAATTTAGGAGTGCGGAAAGTAAATCCTAATTAAGCTATTACATCCTATGAGCAGTTACATAATATTGAAGAAAAGAATGCGAGAAAATTAACCTAACTATTACATCCTGGAAGCAGATACATAATAATCTGAAAAAGGAAACTAATTGCAAATATGAGAAAATATGTTAGTGAAAAAAGATTTTTGAGTTAGGAAAAAGGTTTTAGGGTTAGTAAACCTAATTAGATGAGAAAATAATTCTTGGGAATTTTCTGGATTGATTTTAGTAAGGAAAAACAATTAAAAGTCAATTTTTCGACTAATTAACAATTAATTAAAATATGCATGCAAAATATAATTTTTGTATGTCAAAAATTAAATAAGTATTTTTATGACCTAAATGCAAAAAGAAAATATTTTTTGTGATTTTTTAATGGGTTAGAAAATTATCTGAAAAGAAATTAAATTAAAAAGAAAATATGAAAGGAAAAATAGAAAATATGTTAGTTGGAGAAGTGTTAAAAAAATGAAAGTGAGGAGCCAAGGTTCGAACCAAGGACCTCAGAGTCACACGCGGGATGCCTTTGCCACTGAACCAACCTGCAGATCGTCTTAGTGATATGAAACAAAAACAAGATAAAGGAAATTAATTCCTGAATGCCAAAAACACGCGCCAAGATCTTCATCGTCCCCGTTTGAATTTTTGAACCTTTAGCTACGGTTTTGGTGTGTTGCTACAGCTTTTATCTACGGATCGTCTGTAGCTATAGGACCTGCAAATTTCCAAAATCCATAATATGCAATATAAATTCATAAGGAAACCATGGTTCGATTGCAAATTGGTCCCTGAGTTCAATGGTACCACACGTTTGGTCCAATTTTTCCTAATTCGCAAAGCCCTAATTCGAGCTTAAGAAACCCTAACAATGGCGTAACTCGGTTCCTGCATCAACACTCAAATTAGACCACCCAAATAGCTTCCAAACATCATTCTAAACACAAACAAACAATCAAAACAGATTAAATATGCATGTATGATCAAAATCGATTTTGAAATAAGAAAGTGCAAACCGTAATAGTGAATTTGTGTTTCTGGATGTTTTGATGCGTGGTAATGATCTGGTTCGCTTCAGAAAACACCAAGGAATCAATTGACAACCTTTGTTTGGCTTGAATCGATCCACAACTATGGCTGCTAGTTACTTGTGTAACACGGTTTTTTGATGCTTGGGTTAGGGTTCTTGAGGCCAGAAATTTGTCCCTTTGTCATGTAGAATCATTATCTATTTATATTGTAAGGAATTAGGTCAAGAATTGTAGGAAAATACCATGCCATTCAATGAAAAAATATTTGATTTGGAATCAAACCAAATATTTCTTTTTTTGAGCCAATTTCCATCAAATCACTTGCCAATCATGATTATTTCGAAATAATCAGATTAAATGGCTTGCTTGGACCTCAAGGATGAGAGAAAATCCATCTTGCAATTAATTTTTTGATTTTATATCCTTTATTTTAATTAAATTGGTTTTAAATGATTAAAAATCCAAAATAAATAAAAAATAAAAGATAAATTCGTGGCCTTGGGCTTGGAGGTTCCAATTCAGCTAAGGAACATGTTTGAATCAAAAAAGTTAGGTCCATTTGATAAGTTTTTTGATTTTCTCAAGTATCTCTCTTTGTGCACCTCCTCAAAAATGCTTAACTTGCACAAGGTGTATCTTGCTCAATTTTTAACATTTTTGGGTGTTCTTGGACTTTTTGGAAAGCTCAAGATGTCCCCTAAACAACCCTTTTGATTTCATATTTATTGAAGTTTCCATGCTCATGAACACTTCTTTACAAAAAGTTGACTTTTTGTTGAGTTTTAAAAGGACCTGTAATGTTTTGATCCATAACTTCCAAATAAAGCATTTTCTGCCAAGCTTGTGAGACATGAAGTTGTAGAGAATTGAATTCTATTCAAAATGATCTGTGGTGGAAATTTTTTTGTTAAAGTATGTGAAAGTTATGCCTGGTCAAAGTTCTATTGACTTTTGTCTGAAAAACCCTAATTTAGAAACTTTAACTTTTGATCAAATCTTGACTTTTCTTGAGAAATCATGATCAACCCTTGATCAAATGATGAATATTACTTCAAAATATTGGTGTTGACCAAAAATTATGAAGTTTGACTGTATGTTGACCACAGTTGACTCTTTGTCCAATACAACTGGTTTTCAACCATCTGAGCAATTGTTTGAGCAAACTTGACTTGTAAGGCTTGAAACTTGACATGGAGATTCTTTGAAGCATATAATGAGGCATGATGATCACTTGAAATGTTGGATGTCCATCTTGACTTGAGAATGGAAATTACCTAGTTTGGATTGATTGCTCAGGAGAGGGTTTATCTGGTCAACCCTTGTGAAATCCTTGAGTATGGACATGTGAAATGTCTTGAGAAGTGGGAGGAAATTTTTTGGGTATAACAGTTGCCCCTGTTCAATCTTCTTGTGCTGGAAGGGTTAGATTGGCATGCTTGTCTTTCGTGACCTGAAAATAGGAGATGATTGAACACTCGAATACACCTGAAAATTTGCACCGCTGTTGGTTGATGATGTGCTGGAATGGGCTTATAGATGCCATTTGGAGAAGCTGAGTTGGAGAGTAAGTCGTACACTGGACTCATAAACTTCGTTTAAATAGGAGAAACACAGGAGATGGGCTTAAGATGCCATCCGGGAGAAACTGAGCCGTACGCTAGGCTCTGTAGGTGTCTTTGAAAATAGAAGAAAACAGGGAGATGGGCTTAAGATGCCATCCGGGAGAGACTGATGCTATGGAATGAGCCATACGTTAGACTCTGTAGGGGTTGTTTGAGCAGAAGAGGCGACGAAGATGGGCTTAAGATGCCACCCGGGGCGGCTGATGTTGAGTCATATGTTAGACTTCACGCTCGTCTTTGAATGAGGTTATTGGTATGTATTGATTTTTAACCAAATATGCAGCATTCTGAAGGTGGAGAGATGTCGACAAATAGTCGGAGATGGGCTTAAAGATGCCATCCGGGGAAACTGAGTCGTATGTTAGACTTTGTAGTTACTTTTGATAATAAGAGAGAGTCAGAATTAACCTTCGTCTTGGCTATTCTCGAGGTGGATATTTGGCAGAATGCGGATAGCTTTCCCGTCTTGCTTCGGGTGTTAATCCAATTTCTGTTTCCTGGAGACAATTTGTGTGGTATTTCAAATAGGTTTCCCGTCTTGTTTCGGGCATTAATCTTTGACCTGTTGTCTCGAAATAATTTTCATGGTCGTTCCGATAGTTCTCCCGTCTTGTTTCAGGTATTAATCTTTGACCTTTCATTTGGAAATAATTTTCATGGTCGTTCTGGTAGTTCTCCCGTCTTGTTTCGGGTATTAATCTTTGACCTTTCATTTGGGAAACGACTTTTACCTGCTAAGGAAATAAATCTCGACAGGATATGGTTAGTTTTATGCAAATTATGATGCATGCGGATGCATTGAAATATTATGATGCGGCTATATGAATATAGATGTATGAATGCAGATGTATTTCAAAACATATCCATCTTGAAGAAAGTGGAAATGTCCTGTTGGAGATTTTATGATGCTCGCTTGGGAATAGGGTTGTTGCGGACCCTGACTCAGAGAGGAAAAGAGATGTTTTTAATTCCTCCGATGCACTATATGACCAAGTTTCGAGTCTAGATATTAATGTTGTTGGAAGAATAATAATTGGGAGATACTCCGCTGGGGATCTTGTGCGTAGATCTTGCTGGGGAATATCCGAGTACTTCTTGGAGACTGACGTGACGTGGCAAAGATGATAAGGACGTAAAAGCTGACGAGGCTCAAATAATCCTTCGAGGTGATGAGTCTGAAATTTGTTGAAACCTTTGACTGGGGAATAAGAGAGATGTAGGTTCCCCTCGATGCATTATCTGACCAAGTTTTGGGTCTGGACACTGCTCCTGCCGGGGAGTGATAATCATCGGGAGATATTTTGCTGGGGATAAATATCTCTATGTATATGAGATAAATTGTTACTGCTCGGAGACTGAGGTAACAAGGTGAAGTTAATTAAGATCACTGCTCGGGAACTAATGTGATGGAGCTTGAAGTGTTGGAACACTAGTGGGAGGAGATTAGTACTTCGTCGGAGAAGGTTTATCTTTGATAGGGAGAGGAATGGCTCTATGGGATTCGTACTTTTGTGAAAGTAACCTGCAGGAGATGTATTGGTGACCTTAGTCATCATCTCAATTCCTAGAGTTTGTAGTAATTACTTTTTGTTCGTTCGCTTCTCGTATCTTCGTGAACAGATGTTTATCGTCAAATGCATATAATAATTCAAAGCAATCATTGGACTTTATGCATAACAACAATAAAAATTAACACTGTAAAAGGAACTTGTATTGATTTTGAAAAGTGGCGTATGGCCAAGAAGTTTGTATACAAGAGACGAATAAAAGTAAAAGCTATGCGGAAATAATCTCGTCGAGTTTCAACTATGCTATTGCTCATATATCTCGACTATCTCATCTCCCTGCTGTTAGTAGAAAGCGAGTGAAATGATTTTCGCCATTTGAATCTTGAAGCTGAAAGTAATGTAGTCTGTAGGTAGGTGATCTGGTCGAGACATAGTCGTACACTTAAATCCCTAATTTTTGCCTAGACCGCCCTTTTGGGTTTTCAGTCTACCGGGGTACCCTTTTTTGCCCAAGTCGCCTTTGCAGGTTTTCGACTTGCCGGGTGTACATTTTTTGTATATATCCTTAACTTTTTCCTGAACCTTTTTAGTTTGCCGGGATGCCCTTATTTTTTCCTAGGCCGGTCGACCTAGCGGGTCTCATTCATGTGTAGTAGTTTTTGACTATGTCTGCGTTCACAAGGTGTGGAAAGTCTTCTCCATCCATGGTGCTAAGTATCATAGCTCCGCCAGAAAATACTATTTTGACTACAAATGGTCCCTCATGGGTGGGAGTCCATTTGCCCCTGGGGTCACCTTGTGGAAGGCTGATGCGCTTGACCACTAGATCACCGACTTGGTAGACTCGGTTCTTGACTTTCTTGTTGAATGCCTAATTATTCGCTTCTGGTAAATCTGTCCATGGCAGATGGATGCGAGAGGTTTTTCGTCAATCAAGTTGATCTGTTCGAGGCGAGTCTAGATCCATTCGTCTTCGCCTAGTTCTGCGTCCTGGAGGACTTTGTTCGAGGGTATCTGAACCTCGATTGGCAGGACTGCTTCCATACCGTATACGAGAGAAAAGGGGGTTGCCCCTGTAGATGTTCGTACTGTAGTGCGATAACCATGGAGAGAAAATGACAACATCTCATACCAATCCTTGTAAGTCACTGTCATCTTCTGTATGATCTTCTTGATATTCTTGTTGGCGGCTTCCACTACGCCATTCATTTTAGGCCGATATGGAGAAGAGTTGTGATGCTTGATCTTGAACTGCATGCAGAGTTCGGTGATCATTTTGTTGTTGAGGTTGGTACCATTGTCTGTGATAATCCTTTCGGGGATGTCGTACCGACAAATAAGATTATGCTTGATGAATCGAGCCACAACATTCTTGGTAACAGATGCGAATGAGGCTACTTCTACCCACTTGGTGAAATAGTCAATCGCCACAAGGATGAAACGGTGTCCATTGGAGGAGTAGGTTTGATTTCTCGGATCATGTCAATGCCCCACATTGCGAAAGGCCAGGGAGCGATCAGAATATTCAGCGGTACTGGAGGTACGTGCACTTTGTCTGCATATATCTGGCATTTGTGACAAGAACGAGCATATCGGTGACAATCATCTTCCATGGTGGACCAATAGTAACTTGTTCTCAGAATCTTCGTAGCCATTGTATGTCCACTAAAGTAGGTACCAAATGCGCCTTCGTGTAATTCTTCCATGATCCGTTCTGTTGTTCTCTGATCTACACAGCGGAGTAAGCATAAGTCGTGATTGCGCTTGTATAAAATGTCGTTGCTAAGAAAGAATTTGGATACAAATCTTCTTAAGAATTTCTTGTCATTGACAGATGCCCCTGCAGGATATTCCTGATGAAATTCCTGGCAGCAGATATGTGATGTCACAGAGAATGTTATGACACCGTATTAGACAAACTGTTTAACAATTCACACAGTAATTTAAAACAGTAAAGAACACAATCAATTGTTTACCCAGTTTAGTGTGTAACTACACCTACATCTGGGGACTACCAAGCCTGGGAGGAAATTCACTATAAGCAATATTAATTCAGGAATAAACCAACCAGTTTATCTCCTTCACTTAAGACCTACCCAATGAAACTTCAATCTAAGTCCTACTTAGACCTGAGTTCCTACTCACTCCCCCTCAATCATAGCAGTGATATCAACCTATTGATTAATTGAATTGTGAAGACACTCTTCAATAAACATACTTGATTTTGCTTCAAAGCTTTACTCAAGAGACACAACACTCGTGCTTCAAAGCTTTGAGTGATAAACAACCCTTACAATCAAATCCTAGTCCAAGGCACTTATCAGATGATAATTTCTTGGCTCACAAAAATAACTAGAATACAAAAATTAACAGCCTGCTTAATCTTGTACACAGTAAAAGGCGCAACAGTAACATCAGGGTTTTCTAACTAATATAGAAGCAGTAAAAAGACTTTAATTTGGGCTTCCATAATTATAGCTAGGGTTAACTTAATTTAACCTAAAGACTTGGTCTTTTTAACAAACCAATTTAGGGTTAAACAAGGTTAACCTCAGAGCCACGTGCGCATGTGATCCAACAACATAATCAATAATAAAACAGCTCAGCATAATCCTGAAAAGTCTCAGGAAAAGTAAATCTGCATAACAGCAAATGTTGCACAGAATGTCACAACATTGGTCATGACATCAGTCATTTTTCTTGCAGATTTCCAGCATAACAGTTAACACCCAGTCTGAGCTGTACCTGTATAGATCTTCTCCTACAGAATTTATCTTCAACTCTGAATGTCATGACATCAGTCAAGACATTGACATAAACTAGTTTTTCCAAAAACTAAAGCCAACATAAAAGCACTTACAAACTCCCCCTTTGGCAAATTTTGGCTAAAACAAACTAAGCTATCAGAGAGCCAATGCAGCAGAAATAAAATAATCAGTCTAAGCTAACTAAGCTAAATAACCAAAGATAAATTTAACCCATGATTCCCATAATTTCATCTTCCCCTCTTTAGCCACAAAGGGGCCAAAGGTGCCATTACAGAATCCCAAATTTCATGATATTAAGTAGCAGAAGTATTAATTATACAACCAAGTTATGAAGTACAAAAATCCAAAACAAGCATACGCAAAATCAACAAAACAATAAACAAAAGTAGCAGAAGCAGCAGGTAATCAACATTCAAGCACTTTCTTCTCCTGAAGAAGCACTGTGGTAAGTAGCTTCCTCTGAAGAACCGCTTTCAGCACCAGCTTCTTGCTCTTCTTCACCATCCACATGCAAATCCTCTACAATATCCTCATCTAGCCTTTCATCATCAACCTCAGTGTCTTCTTTTTCCTGCTCCAAGGTAGAGATCAGCTCCTCAAGAGTTTGCTTTCTTGCTTCAAGTTCCCTGCAAGTCTCTTTTAGCACAACAATGACATCAGCCTTCTGAGAATTAGCTTTGACATTTGATGTCTCAGCACATGTCATGACAATGTCAGGGACATGTTTCCCCTTAAACAACTTGTAGTGGAAACCAAGGGCAAGAGCTCTTTTACAAACAGAATCACTTTCTACCAAAATATCAGGATATTGATCTATGATAATACCACACAGGAGGGAGGGAAAGGCTATTGGACCTTTGATTGCATAGCTGTCTGCATGCTTCAAAGTCTGCTATAAAATATAGGTGCCATAATCAAACTTTGTCTTGGTGCCAACAGCATAGATAAATCTTCCTAGACTCAAGGGCACTTCTGTTCAGCTCCCTCTCTAATGCAATCCTTTTTAGAAATACATACTTCCACCTGCTTGCATTTTCTGGATGGTGAAAGGATATGTTGTCTATGGCAACCTCAGGAACCTTAGGCAGTTTTCCAGAAGAGGGTTTCTTCCTGAGAGGAATGTCTGAGACATTCCCTTCAACATCAAAATCAAAATCTGATTCCTCATCAGATTCAGAGGGTTCAGGACCCTTTCTCTTCTTGGAAATTGGAGTTTTCTTTGGTCTTGAGACACTCCCAACAGATTTCACCCTACCCTTCCCGTTGGAAGTACCAGCCTTTTTGTCTTTTCCAGATTTTTCTCCAACCTTGCTCTCAGACTTAGAGTTCTCATGCACATTTTCAGGAGCCTTCTCTTTGGAGGGGCTTTGAGCAACACTCTTCTTTTCTTTTCTTGACTTTATCCTTCTTGCTATGCTAGGGTTGACACTAGCAATTAAGTCATTGTCAGAGAATTCTTCATCCACATCAATAATAGGGGGTTCAACAACTTTATCAGTGGGGGTTTGGTGATCAGCAGTTTTCTCTGGAGATTTTCCAAGGTTATCACCGGCAGGTTTCTCAAGAGATTTCCTAACATTGTCATCAGATGTCTTGACATTCTGAGTGACATCTGGATCAATTGCTAAATTAGGGCTAGCAGTTTCTTGGTTCAATGGAACAGATACCCCAGGTACAAAGTGATTCTCATTCAAAATCCTAGTAACTAATCTAGCTATGGCTTGACGAACATATGTAGAGCCCTCCCTATTGGCTATCTCAGGAGGAACAGAGGAAGATGGTTCAGCAGTCTTACTAGATGGAGAGGCTTGTGACCTTCTTGCATGTCTGGTACGAAGCTTCTTGACCTTGCCAGGATCAATTGCCATGGCACGAAGAGGAGTAACCTCCAAAACATCAGTCTCCATTGTGTTTGCGTTTGCCCTAAGTCCAGAATCAGTGGGAGAGGGAGACGCAGTTCCCTTTGATGAAGATAATGATGACATACTTTGTTGAGACATCTTGAGAGATTGAGAATGCAGGTGACAATAAGTTTGGGATTTTCTTTTGAGGGAATGGAGAGTGGTACAACCAAATGAAAAGAGTGGGATATAAATATGACTATTCCTCTTCTTAAACTTTTGAAAAGAGAGAGGGAAACAATTAATTAGCCCAATCAAAATTAAATTTAATAAAATGTCTCTTCCAGCCCTTGTTGTAAGCAATATTAATTGCTACAACTCTTCATATTGGCAAATACCCAGCTTACCCCTTAAATTCTCCAACTGACTAGCATCAAGTGCTTTGGTAAAAATGTCAGCCAGTTGTAGTTCAGTGGCTACATGTTCCGACTTAATCACTTTCTCCTCCACAAGATCTCTGATGAAATGATGTCTAATGTCAATATGCTTAGTCTCTTTGTCTTGTATAGGATTCTTGGAAATAGTAATAGCTTTTCAGTTGTCACAATACAATGTCATGACATCCGTGTAACATTGTACTCATCGACATCTGCTTCATCGGATCATTTGAGAACAAATGCTACCGGTGCTATGTATTCACGATAGATAAAGACACAGTTTGCTTCTTGCTGAACCAAGAAACAAGATTGTTTCCCAAAAAGAAGCATCCTCCAGAGGTGCTTTTTCTATCATCAGCACTACCAGCCCAATAAGCATCACAATAACCAAACATAATTGGTTTACATCCATGAGAGTATAGCATAGCATAATTGTAAGTTCCACTCACATACTTCAGAATTCTTTTCACCTGATTAATGTGACTTACTTTAGGTTCAACCTGGTATCTTGCACATACTCCAACAGCAATGGCAATGTCAGGTCTGCTGGCTGTTAAGTATAGCAGACTTTCTATCATGCTTCTGTACAAGCTTTGATCAACATTTGTCCCACTTGTGTCTTTGGATAACTTTAGATGAGTAGGTGTAGGAGTCCATTTATGACTGACATTCTCCATCCCAAACTTCTTGACAATATTCTTTGCATACTTACTTTGAGAAAGGAAAGTTGAGTATTCCATTTGTGTGACTTGTAATCCAAGAAAGTAGGTCAATTCTCCCATGAGGCTCATTTCAAATTCAGCTTGCATTTGGTTGGCAAAGTGTTTAACCATTTTATCTGACATTCCTCCAAACACTATGTCATCAACATAAATTTGAGCTACCATTATCTTTCCTCCTTCATTCTTGACAAAGAGAGTTTTATCCAAACCTCCTTTCCTGTATCCTTTGTCAGTGAGGAATTTTGTCAACCTTTCATACCAAGCTCTAGGAGCTTGTTTCAGACCTTATAGAGCTTTCCTCAGTTTGTAAACATGATCAGGACAGTTTGGATCCACAAATCCTTTAGGTTGTTCCACATACACTTCCTCATTTAAGTATCCATTTAGAAAAGCACTTTTCACATCCATCTGAAATAGTTTGAATTTCAGAATGCAAGCAACTCCTAGTAGTAATCTGATTGATTCCAGCCTGGCCACAGGAGCAAAAGTCTCATCAAAGTCAACCCCTTCAACTTGAGTGTATCCCTGAGCAACAAGTCTTGCCTTATTCCTGGTGACAACTCCTTCAGCATCTGACTTGTTCTTGTAGATCCACTTTGTGCCAATGATGTTTGTTTCTTCTGGTCTAGGAACTAAATCCCACACTTCATGTTGTTTGAACTGGTTCAATTCATCTTGCATTGCTCCAATCCAATATTCATCAGTCAAAGCCTCTTTAACATTTTTTGGTTCAATCTTAGACACAAAGCAAGAGTTTGAGATGATTTCTTTAGATCTTGTATTGACTCCACTGTTAGGATCTCCTATGATGAGTTCCTTAGGATGATCTTTCTGAATTCTGATGGAAGGATCTTTGTTGACTTCCTTAGAATCAGACTCTGGTGGAGTAGGGACAGGCACATCATCCTTATTAGACACTTGTGTTGATGTCTCAAAGAATGTCTCAACATCATATGGGACATTTGTTTCTTCATGGTGATCATCAACTATGACATTTATAGATTCCATCATAACTTTGGTCCTGGAATTGAACACCCTATATGCTCTGCTGTTGGTAGAGTATCCCAGGAATATTCCTTCATCAATTTTAGAGTCCATCTTTCTCCTTTGTTCACGATCTGTCAGAATATAGCATTAGCTTCCAAAGACATGGAAATACGTCACAGTAGGCTTTCTTCCTTTCCATATTTCATAAAGGGTGGAGGATGTTCCCTTTCTCAAGGTGACCCTGTTGTGGACATAACAGGCTGTATTCATAGCTTCAGCCCAAAAATGAATAGGAAGCTTCTTGGCATGTATCATTGCTCTGGCAGATTCCTATATAATTCTGTTTTTACTTTCCACAAATCCATTTTGTTGAGGAGTTATAGGTGAGGAGAACTCATGATTGATTCCTTCTGAGGAACAGAACTCATCAAACTTACTATTCTCAAATTCCTTTCCATGATCACTTCTGATTCTGACAATGCATCCTTCCTTTTCTCTCTGGAGTCTTTTGTACAATTCCTTAAAGACATCAAATACATCAGATTTTTCCCTAATGAAGTTTATCCAGGTGAATCTGGAAAAATCATCCACAACAACATAAGCATATCTCTTTCCACCAAGGCTTTCCACCTGCATGGGACCCATCAGATCCATGTGTAGAAGCTCTAGCACCTTAGAGGTGGTTAGATGTCTTGACTTAGGATGTGACATTCTGGTTTGCTTTCCAACCTGACATTCACCACAGACTCTCTCTTCATCAATATGGAGCCTTGGAATCCCTCTGACAGCCTCCATGGATATGACCTTTTTCATCCCTCTAAGATACAAATGACCAAGTTTTTAGTGCCACAGTTTCACTTCCTTTTCTTCTTTGGCTGTAGAGCACACAGAAGAGTAGTTAGTGTCCTCAGACTCCCACAGGTAACAATTGTCTTTTGATATGACTCCTCTCATTAAAACTTCTTGTTTTTCATTGGTTACAAGACATTCAGACTTGGTGAAGTTGACCTTGAATCCCATATCACACAATTGACTGATACTTATGAGATTGGCAGTTAAACCATTTACCAGCAACACTTCATTTAGGTTTGGAACTCCAGGGCAGTCCAAGTTTCCAACACCTTTGATTTCTCCTTTAACTCCATCTCCAAAAGTAACATAACTAGTGGTATGAGGTTTGACATCATTCAGCAGGTTCTTAATTCCAGTCATGTGTTTGGAGCATCCACTGTCAAAGTACCAGTCTTCCTTGGCAGAAACTCTAAGGGAGGTGTGAGCTATCAGAGTTGCTGTCCTTTTCTTCCATTGTTGAGTATATGGTGCCTTGTTGGTCTTAGGCTGGACATATGGGGTCTAATTAGGATATCCATATAATTTGAAGCAAAATGGCTTTATGTGCCCAAACCTGCCACAATAGTGACATCTCCATCCTTGAAACTTTTTCTTCATGTTTCTCTGATCTTGATGTTGAGCCCTATGTTGTGACATCTGCCTTGACATTGGTTTATCAGGCCTGTTCTTCTTCTTTTCACCTAATATCTGCCTTGACATTAGTTTATCAGGCCTATTCTTCTTCTTGTTACCAGCAGGTTTCTTTGTAGCCACATATCCTAGTCCAGACAAATTTCCTGCATTTTGTCCAGTCTGAAGGATTTCTTCCAACTTGTCAGTTCCAGTTGTTAACATCTTGACAAACTTAGTCATCTGTTCTAGTTTGGAATTCAGCACTAGAACTTCAACTTTAAGATGACTTATAGTAGCAGTGTCTTCCATCTTCTCAGCCTCCAACTTCATAATGAGCTTTTTCTGTTTCTCATTTTGCTGGTAGACTTCAGCACTTCTGATACACAACTTCTTGTAAGTGTCAGCAAGTTCTTCAAATGTCACTTCCTCATCACTAGAATCATTATCAGAGTTACAAACACCAGATAGTGCAGTAACTAGTTTGGCAGATTCTTCTTCAGAATCACTTTCTGTGTCACCATCAAACCAAGTGACAGACATTCCTTTCTTTTGTTTCTTTAGAAAGGTAGGACATTCAGCTCGAATGTTCCCATATCCTTCACATCCATGGCATTGGATTCCTCTGCTTTGATTTCCCTTTTCTTCAAACTTAGTTCTTCTGCTGGAGTCATAGGGTCTACTAATGTCAGAGGGGATGTTCTTGACATTTGACCTTGACTTTGGGTTCAGTTCTCCTAATGAGTTTGTTGAACTGCCTTCCAAGCATAGCTATTGCTTCTGATATCTTCTCTTCATCACCCTCCTTGCATTCCTCTTCAGTATTGGATACAAGGGCTATGCTCTTTTTTTTCTTGTCAACATTGTCACTGATCCCCATTTCAAAAGTCAGAAGTGATCCAATGAGTTCATCAACCTTCAAGTTGTAGATATCCTGAGCTTCCTCTATAACAGTCACTTTCATTGCAAACCTTTTAGGCAAGGATCTGAGAATCTTTCTCACAAGTTTTTCTTCTGACATCTTTTCTCCCAATGCTCCTGAAGTGTTGGCAATCTCAATTATGTTCATGTGAAACTCATGAATGGTCTCATCTTCCTTCATCTTCAAATTCTCAAATTTGGTACTGAGCATCTTAAGTCTTGACATTTTCACCTTGGATGTACCTTCATGAGTGGTTTTGAGAGTGTCCCAAACATCCTTGGCCAGTTCACACTGATGTACTAGTCTGAAAATATTTCTGTCAATTCCATTGAATAAGGCATTCAATGGTTTAGAGTTGCCCAGTGCTAGCTCTTCTTCTTCTTTGCTCCATTCTTCCTCAAGTTTTAGGCTAGTAGTCCCATATTTCTCAAGTTTGGTGGGATGTTTCCATCCTCTATCAGCAGCTCTTCAAGCTTTATTGTCCAGTGGCTTCAAAAAAGCAACCATACGAGGTTTCCAGTAATCATAGTTTGATTCATCCAGAAAAGGTGGTCTGCTCCCAAATCCTCCTTCCTTGTCCATAACGCCAGAAAATAATATCCCTAGATCTCACCCAGAAATAACAGGCGGGTGCACCTCGATGCCAATTGAAATTCCTGGCAGCAAATACGAGATGTCACAGAGAATGTTATGACACTGTATCAGACAAACTGTTTAACAATTCACACAGTAATTTAAAATAGTAAAGAACACAATCAATTGTTTACCCAGTTTAGTGAGTAACTACACCTACATCTGGGGGCTACCAAGCCAGGGAGGAAATTCACTATAAGCAGTATTAATTCAGGAATAAACCAACCAGTTTATCTCCTTCACTTAAGACCTACCCAATGAAACTTCAGCTGAGTCCTACTTTGACCTGAGTTCCTACTCACTCCCCCTCAATCACAGCAGTGATATCAACCTATTGATTAATTGAATTGTGAAGACACTCTTCAATAAACATACTTGATTTTTCTTCAAAGCTTTAATCAAGAGACACAACACTCGTGCTTCAAAGCTTTGAGTGATAAACAACCCTTACAATCAAATCCTAGTCCAAGGCAATTATCAAATGATAATTTCTTGGCTCACAAGAATAACTACAATACACAAATTAACAGCCTGCTCAATCTTGTACACAGTAAAAGGCGCAGCAGTAACATCAGGGTTTTCTAACTAATATAGAAGCAGTAAAAAGACTTTAATTTGGGCTTCCATAATTATAGCTAGGGTTAACTTAATTTAACCTAAAGACTTGGTCTTTTTAACAAACCAATTTAGGGTTACACAAGGTTAACCTCAGAGCCACATGAGCATGTGATCCAACAACATAATCCATAATAAAACAGCTCAGCAGAATCCTGAAAAGTCTCAGGAAAAGTAAATCTGCATATCAGCAAATGTTGCACAGAATGTCACAACATTGGTCATGACATCAGTCATTCTTCTTGCAGATTTCTAGCATAACAGTTAACACCCAGTCTAAGCTGTACCTGTATAGAGCTTCTCCTGCAGAATTTATCTTCAACTCTGAATGTCATGACATTAGTCAAGACATTGACATAAACTAGTTTTACCAAAAATTAAAGCCAACATAAAAACATTTACACCTGAGTATCGAGATACTTCTTCACTTTGTAGAACCAAGGTTTCTCTTCAGTATCAAGTTCACAACAATATGCTGGTTCGTCAAACTTTTCGATGATGATTTGGGGAGCTTCGTTGTCTCATCTGACTTTGAACATAGATGACATAGTAGCTAACGCGTCTGCCAACTGATTTTCTTCTCGTGGAATGTGATCAAAAGTAATCTCTTCGAAGTAGGAGATCAAACTCAAAATATGCTCTCGATATGGGATGAGATTCGGATGCTTCGTATCCCAATCTCCTTTAATCTGACTGATCACCAAAGCTGAGTCTCCATACACTTGTAAGAATTTGATTCTTACGTCAATTGAAGCTTTGATACCCATGATGCATGCTTCGTATTCGGCCATGTTGTTCGTACAACTGAAACATAATCTGGCAGTGAAAGGCGTGTGTCCACCGGTAGGAGACGTAATGATGGTGCCAATGCCATTGCCAAGTGCGTTTGAGGCTCTATCAAAGTCCATGGTCCACGGGATCTGGTTCGAGTCCTTCGTCAGTCACGGTTCTTCGCAATCAGTAACTAGTAAAACATCTTCATTTGGAAACTCGAACTGCATAGCCTGATAGTTATCTACGGCTTGATGAGCCAAATGATCGGCTACTATACTTCCTCTGATCGCTTTCTAAGTAGTATACTGGATGTCGTATTCGGTCAAGATCATTTACCATCTTGCTATTCTTCCGGAGAGAGCGGGTTTCTCAAAAATGTATTTTATCGGATCCATCTTGGAGATCAACAAGGTAGTGTGAGTCAACATATATTGTCTTAGTCGTGACGACCCAGCCAAAGCAAGCAAGTTTTCTCGAGCTGTGAGTATCTTGTTTCGCAGTCGGTAAACTTTTTGCTAAGGTAGTATGTTGCATACTCTTTTCGACTAAACTCGTCATGTTTCCCCAACACACACCCCATTGAGTTCTCTAATATTGTCAAGTACATGATAAGAGGCCTTCCTTTGGCAGGTGGCATCAGGATAGGAGGATTTTGCAGATATTCCTTGATCTTGTCAAAAGCTGTTTGGCAATCGTCGTTCCATTCCACTACTTGATCTTTCTTTAGTAATTTGAAGATTGGTTCACAAGTAGCAGTTAGATGCGCAATGAATCTGGCAACGTAGTTCAATCGTCCCATGAAACCTCTAACTTCTTTCTCGTTGTGGGGCGCTAGCATTTCTCAGATAGCTTTAACCTTGGCAGGGTCAACTTCAATACCTTTATCACTAACTACGAAACCTAGGAGCTTACCGGATCTGACTCTGAAGGTGCACTTGTTGGGATTAAGTCTTAGTCTGTACTTCTTCAGTCTATCGAACAGTTTCCGCAAATGATTAAGATGTTCTTCTTCAGTCTGTGATCGAGCTATCATGTCGTCGATGTAGACCTCTATCTTGTGATGAATCATGTCATGAAATAAAGCTACCATGGCACGTTGATATGCGGCTCCAGCATTCTTGGTGACGGCATGACCACAGGCGAATGTGCCCCATGTATGTAGTAGTCTTTTCCATGTCTTGAGGAGCCATTTGATCTGATTGTAGGAGAACCCATCCATAAAGGAGAAGACCTTGTGTTGAGCGGTGTTGTCAACTAGAACATCAATATGAGGAAGTGGAAAATCGTCTTTCGGACTCGCTCTGTTCAAATCTCTGTAATCCACACACATGTGCACTTTGCGATCCTTCTTAGGTACGGGTACCACATTTGCAACCCACTGTGGATAAAAAGTAACGGCTAGGAAACCGGCATTAAACTGCTTCATAACTTTGGCTTTGATTTTCTCTGACATCTCAGGACGCATACGACGAACCTTCTGCTTTACTGGGAGAAAACCTTCTTTCGTCGGTAATCGGTTCACCACAATGTCAATGTCTAGACCTGGCATATCTTCGTATGACCAAGCAAAAACCTCGATATAGTGTCATAGTGTAACACCCCAATATTACCAAGGTTTTATAAGCAAAAATTAGAGTAATTTAAAATTTCATAAATTCAATACTTAGGCGTCACACCTTCAAAACCAAATCACTTAAAACAATTTGCTTTAAAGTATAAATCTCGGATACATAGCATCGTCGGAAATCATAAATTGATTCATAGAAATCAAAACATCTTCTTTATTAAACCTCCTCATCAAATCATATTTTCATAAAGTATGATTATTATTCACAAAAGGAATAACAACAAAAGAACAACAACAAGACAACATAAATATTCCCCCGAGTGCTACGTATCAGAGCAACACCGACTCGACTAATAGCAGCTATAATCTCCATCTTCATAACACCGCGTTACCAGATAAAGGTAGCGAAAACAAGTAAAGGGTGAGATACTCCAAAACATATAATTAAAGGCATGATAACATATATATATATATATATATATATATATATATATATATATATATAGTTTTGGAATCATAAAAGATATGGATTAATAAGTGCATTCCAACACATATTTAAATCTCACTCACTTTAATCGTCATTCTAATGTGTATAATCAACACTTTATCGCCATAACCTCATCGACATAAGTCATCACAACAACACATAAACTTTCGTCACCACGAAATCATCACAAGTCAATACGTCACTAATCAACACGACAATCATAAACAACAACATCAAACAATACTAATAACATAAGCAACAAACCTTGGAGTATAACTCCCATCATGGTTGCCATCAAGGCCGTCCTGGTTGCCATAGTTTTCAGGCCAATCAAATACAACAACACAACATAAACAAAATCATCACAAATTAGCTAAAGCCCATCGTCGCTTTTGGCATAAAAGCCCATCGTCACTTTTGCATAAAAGGCCATCGTCACAAACACCATCACATCATATTTGCATTAAGCATTTCATCAAAGTCAAATCATTGCAAAACTCATCATTTATGTTCATCGCATAGTTATCATGAAATTATCACGTCATGTTCATTTCATGTTCATCATAGAGATCATCACCAAACAAAGCATCATATAACATCACAATTCGACATAATTCATCAATTAAAATCCAACGCCAAACAGTTCAAACATAAACATAACCGACTCCATGAGACACGACTATCTTATGCATGTGGTACCCGTCGCTTTATCCATAATTAGGAACATTCGGCATAAAGCCCATCGTCGCTTGGCATAAAAGCCCATTGTCGTTGGCATAAAAGCCCTCGTCGCCAATGCAATGTATGTGACTCGAAAATAAAAACAACACAACAAAAACATCATCATCTCTCAGCAAAATTTACATAAAGTCCACGTCGCCATATTTATCCACATCAAGATAAACATATCATCGTATCATATATCATCAAGTATTTATTAAGAAATACACTGTCGCAACCATCATGTTTAATCACACCACATCATTATCAATTAATTCAATATTGAATTAGTATATTGATTCTAGTCATTAAGTATACTACTAGTCCACAATACGACCACTAGCCGGCTCCTACTATTTCAACACTACTACGATACCTTGGCTAACCAAAACATCGTCCGCTATCATCAACTGTTTTGCTCTTGTCGGTATTCATATAATCCACTTAATCCAACATAATTTAATAAAACCATACAATCATATTGTCACTTTATTAATAAACTTTCCACCACTATCAATCACTTATCTTAGTTGATTCCAATGGCATACTATTTCAATTTCCTTCAAATTCTGGTTAATTGACTATATCGCTTACAACTACCAACAACCACAACAACAACGAACAATAACAACTTTCAACAACCAACCAAAAATTTTATCACCTATTATACATCATATAAATAGCACAAAAGCTCCCCATTTATATGGAAAAAGTATAACCCACGAAAATATACTGATCGCATGTGTTTTAAATACCAAAACATCCAACAATACAACCTTTCCATAACCATTCATTAATAAAATTATCTACTTTCCTATAAACCAATCCTATTAGAAAGAATATTTCATTAGCTTTCTAACGCTTCGAACGGCACCCAAAACGGAGTTACAGTTCAAAAGTTATGACCAAAATAATTTTCAACTTTACATCGGCCTGCACTACTTCGCGAACTTATGAGTTCGAGAAGGTTGGCGCTGTGAATAATGTTCGAGCCGCGAATTGGGCGAAACAGAACCCAAAAACTTGATATTTATGTTCCCCAAACTCAATTTTAACCAAACGTCATAAACCTAAACATCTTTTATAACTAACCCACCATTTCTTATCATCAACACAACATATATACCTCAATTACAACATCAAAACATATTTCTACCATCAATTTAGAATTTCAACAACACAACAAAACACCAAAACAATGACAAACTATAAACCCCACCCCTACTAAGTTATTTGATCAATCATTCAACCAAAACCCATGAATCAAAATACCAATTTTTCCTAAATCCACAACATATCTATCAAACCCTAACTATATGGAAAGGAAAATCAAACCCCTTACCTCATCTTGTTCTTGCAAAGCTTCTTGATTTCTCTACCACTTCCAACCATAGCTTCCTCTCTTGTTGCTCTTGCTTTTCTTCCTTTCCTCCAAGACATTCTCTTTTCCTCTTATGATACAAAGCCAAACTTAGAGGTGTGTTTGGTTGGTGTTGTAATGGAAGGAAAATGAGGAAATAATGGTTTTATGTTGTATTCTTACTAGCCAATGGTGTACACCCAATTCTAATCAATTAATCCTCACACCCCTATCTATTCTTATTAATTAATACACTAATAATATCTAATAATATTATTAACTCAATTAATTAAAATAATTCCGGGGAATTAAATATCGGTCCAAATAATATTTTACCGAACCGAACGGAATAAAAACCGGACCGAACCAAACATCGCCAAACGGTAACTCCAAAATATTAATATAATATAATATTAAATAAAATGGGGCGTTACAACTCTGCCCCACTTATAAACTTTTCGTCCTCGAAATTACGACCAAAATGAACAACTCGGGATATGCCTACGCATTCGTCCACTCAATCCTCGCGTCAAATAAACAACATACAAAAGACACCAAAAACAAGGGCGTCTCCCTAACCACAACGTCCCGTCAAGAACAACCATGCCGAGATGCAAAGCCCAGACAATGCACTCAAAAACCAACTAACAACCTAACAACCAAACAAGCCGCAGACACACCAGTTCACTGGAGAACCAAACAAACAAGATCGATACCATCCTAAGGCCTCAACCTTGGAATTAGTCACACACTCGAACCGACACCTCGGAAACGAGTCATCAAAGATAGGAACATAAAGTCCTACGACACAACACCGACTCCATCGCTAAAACGAAGACAACAAAATGGTTATACAAACCAAAATGAAACAATTAGAATAAGATAGTACCACGCGTGCTACGCAAACACGAAAAAGGTGCCTTCATTCACGCATAAGCACGAACTCAAGAATTACACTTGCAGTTATCGCTTTCATTCCAAAAAATCACAAGGTCACATCGTCCTTGTAGATTACCAACGTACAACCCATGAACAATAACAAGTTACTCAAACATAACCGAACCGCAATACACTACGCATTCTTGGGCGTATACAAACGACTTGCGACTATAACTCACTAGTCCAAATCCAACAATCTCACATACTCGCTATAAATTCAATGCTCGATATCTAAATCATGCTGCATCACTTTTACGATATATGATACCAACCGTAAAACAACTTGGTTAATCCTCAACTTCACAATTACTCAGAATGGATACGTTCGAAGCATACACCCATCAGGATACCTCGTAACATCAGTCTCATCAACTCGGAAAAAAATCACTCTTTCATTCTTGATTGATCAACGTCCATTGATCCTCTAAAATACCCGATATAGTTTGACCTTTTCAAATATTGTCCAAATATTCACTTGTGAAACTTCGACGTATACACTTGACTTCAACGAAGTCTTCCTTTATACCAATTCAATTCCCAAAATTTGTATTAAGTAATCACCATCCTCGCACCGTCGCAACGATCAATACACAGGTTTCTTATTCGAAACACCTTTCATAACTTTCAATCTTCCAAAGTGGTAATTCAAACCAAAACACTCTCTCAAGAATTCTAACCATCAACGTCGTCTCATACTCCTGTAATTAAAAAACAGGTTGGACTTAGAACCATAACATAAACTTTCTAGAATCCAACACAAACACCGTCGCGATCGACTTCAGTCACAAATAGAACACTTTCCTTTATAAAACATCAATCATCTTAAGGTACCTGTGGCTACCAAACCATCTCAAAATTCTTTACCGTCAAGACTTATCTTTGTCGTAATCTAATAATCTACCGCGGCCATTAGTATCCAACGAAATCCATATGTTTGTAGTGAACAAATCCTTGATAACCTTCTGAACTTAATCTCAACAAGTGTGTCAAAACAAACACGTGACATTCTTCAAAACAATAAATCCCAAATCAGATATTCTTGGGTCATCCGCGATATCAACTTACTAAACTCAACACCAGACGAAGTCTCTTTATAGATCATACTCAAACTTGAATTATCTTCAACAATTCCAATCTTCTCGTCGTTAACATCTGCACCTTTAAGATTTCAAATGAGCACAACCGCATCAAATCCTAACTCACGTGTCCGATAATTTTTCCTTATGAAAATCAAATCGTTCCAAGGTAGCAATACACTTTTCCAACTCTATGTCAAAATACATCTTAAGTCCAAAATGAAATATCACAATACACCGCACAAGGTTCTTCAGTACTAAACAAGACCAATATCAAAGCATTCGCTAAACTTTTCACTGGCTCAAACAAATTCGCTTCCCATTGCAAAGTCCAAATAGAGACTCAACCATCTCAAGTCAAAGTACCCACGATCAATACCAACTTATAGAAAGATCTTCCATCAAACTCATAAAGCTACCCATCCAAAACAAAGGAACTTCTAAGTTCTGAAATACCTCTTGAGGTCTTCTACAAGATACTAATTAAATCTTTGCGGGACTGTCCAAAATATCACCGTCTAAGTCGCTTACTGTAAGTGTTTTTATGTTGGCTTTAATTTTTGGTAAAACTGGTTTATGTCAATGTCTTGACTGATGTCATGACATTCAGAGTTGAAGATAAATTTTGCAGAAGAAGAATAATACAGGTACAGCTCCGACTGGGAGTTAACTGTTATGTTGGAAATCTGTAAGAAGAATGATTGATGTCATGACCAATGCTATGACATTCTGTGCAACATCTGCTGTTCTGCAGATTTACTTTCCTGAGACCTTTCAGGATTTCTGTTGAGCTGTTTTATTATGGATTATGTTATTGGATCACATGATGACGTGGCTCTGAGGTTAACCTTATTTAACCCTAAATTGGTTTGTTAAAAAGACCAAGTCTTTAGGTTAAATCAAGTTAACCCTAGCTATAATTATGGAAGCCCAAGTTGAAGACTTTTTACTGCTTCTAAATTATTAAGAAAACCCTGATTATACTGCTGCGCCTTTTACTGTGTACAAGATTAAGCAGTCTGTTGTTAATTGTGTTTTAGTTATTCTTGTGAGCCAAGCAATTATCAGTTGATAAGTGTCCTAGACTAGGATTTGATTGTAAGGGTTGTTTATCACTCAAAGCTTTGAAGCACAAGTGTTGTGTCTCTTGATTAAAGCTTTGAAGCAAAATCAAGTATGCTTATTGAAGAGTGTCTTCACAATTCAATTAATCAATAGGTTGATATCACTGCTGTGATTGAGGGGGAGTGAGTAGGAACTCAGGTCTAAGTAGGACTTAGATTGAAGTTGCATTGGGTAGGTCTTAAGTGAAGGAGATAAACTGGTTGGTTTATTCCTGAATTAATATTGCTTATAGTGGATTTCCTCCCTGGCTCGGTAGCCCCCAGATGTAGGTGTAGTTACACACTGAACTGGGTAAACAATTGTTTGTGTTCTTTACTTTTTTTACATTACTGTGTGAATTGTTAAACATTTTGTCAGATACGGTGTCATAACATTCTTTGTGACATCACGTATTTGCTGCCAGGAATTTCAATTGGCATCAGAGCAGGCACCCTGCCTGTTATTTTTGGGTGAGATCTAGGGATATTATTTTCTGGCGTTATGGACAAGGAAGGAGGATTTGGGAGTAGACCACCTATTCTGGATGGATCTAACTATGATTACTGGAAACCTCGTATGGTTGCTTTTTTTGAAGTCACTGGATAACAAATCTTGGAGAGCTTCTGATAGAGGATGGAAACATCCCACCAAACTTGAGAAAGATGAGACTACTAGCCTGAAAGTTGAGGAAGAATGGAGCAATGATGAAGAAGAGCTAGCACTGGGCAATTCTAAAGCATTGAATGCCTTATTCAATGGAATTGACAGAAATATTTTCAGACTAGTACATCAGTGTGAACTGGCCAAGGATGTTTGGGACACTCTCAAAACCACTCACGAGGGTACATCCAAGGTGAAAATGTCAAGACTTGGATGCTCACTACCAAATTTGAGAATCGAAGATGAAGGCAGATGAGACCATTCATGAGTTTCACATGAACATCTTGGAGATTGCCAACACCTCAGGAGCATTGGGAGAAAAGATGTCAGAAGAAAAGCTGGTGAGAAAGATTCTCAGATCCTTGCCTAAAAGGTTTGCAATGAAATTAATTGCTATAGAGGAAGCTCAGGATATCTGCAACTTGAAGGTTGATGAACTCATTGGATCACTTCAGACATTTGAGATGGGGATCAGTGACAATGTTGACAAGAAAAGCAAGAGCATAGCCCTTGTATCCAACACTGAAGAGGAATGCAAGGTGGGTGATGAAGAGAAAATATCAGAAGCAATAGCTATGCTTGGATGGTAGTTCAACAAACTCATCAAGAGGATTGATCCAAAGTCAAGGTCAAATGTCAAGAACATCTCCTCTGACATTAGCAGACCCTATGACTCCATTAAAAGAACTAAGTATGAAGAAAAGGGAAATCAAAGAAGAGGACTCCAATGTCATGGGTGTGAAGGATATGGGCACATTCGAGCTGAATGTCATACCTTTCTAAAGAAACAAAAGAAAGGAATGTTTGTCATTTGGTCTGATGGTGATTCAGAAAGTGACTCTGAAGAAGAATCTGCCAAACTAGTTACTGCACTATCTGGTGTTTGTAACTCTGATAATGATTCTAGTGATGAGGAAGTGACATTTGAAGAACTTGCTGACACTTACAAGAAGTTGTGTATCAGAAGTGCTGAAGTCTACCAGCAAAATGAGAAACAGAAAAAGCTCATTATGAAGTTGGAGGCTGAGAAGATGGAAGACACTGCTACTATAAGTCATCTTAAAGTTGAAGTTCTAGTGCTGAATTCCAAACTAGAACAGATGACTAAGTTTGTCAAGATGTTAACAACTGGAACTGACAAGTTGGAAGAAATCCTTCAGACTGGACAAAATGCAGGAAATTTGTCTGGACTAGGATATGTGGCTACAAAGAAACCTGCTGGTAACAAGAAGAAGAATAGGCCTGATAAACTAATGTCAAGGCAGATATTAGGTGAAAAGAAGAAGAACAGGCCTGATAAACCAATGTCAAGGCAGATGTCACAACATAGGGCTCAACATCAAGATCAGAGAAACATGAAGAAGAAGTTTCAAAGATGGAGATGTCATTATTGTGGTAGGTTTGGACACATAAAGCCATATTGCTTCAGACTATATGGATATCCCAATCAGACCCCATATGTTCAGCCTAAGATCAACAAGGCACCATATGTTCAACAGTGGAAGAGAAAGATTGCAGCTTTGATAGCTCACACCTCCCATAGAGTTTCTGCCAAGGAGGACTGGTACTTTGACAGTGGATGTTCTAAACACATTACTGGAATTAAGAATCTGCTGAATGATGTCAAACCTTATACTACTAGCTATGTCACGTTTGGAGATGGAGCTAGAGGATAAATCAAAGGTGTTGGAAACTTATACTGTCCTGGAGTTCCAAACCTAAATGAGGTGTTGCTGGTAAATGGTTTGACTGCCAATCTCATAAGTATCAGTCAACTGTGTGATGTGGGATTCAAGGTTAACTTCACCAAGTCTGAATGTCTTGTAACCAATGAAAAACAAGAAGTTGTAATGAGAGGAGTCAGATCAAAATACAACTGTTACCTATGGGAGTCTGAGAACGCTAACTACTCTTTTGTGTGCTCTACAGCCAAAGAAGAAAAGGAAGTGAAACTGTGGCACCAAAAACTTGGTCATTTACATCTTAGAGGGATGAAAAATATCATATCCATGAAGGTTGTCAGAGGGATTCCAAGACTTCATATTGATGAAAGGAGAGTTTATGGTGAATGTCAGGTTGGAAAGCAAACCAGAATGTCACATCCAAAGTCAAGACATCTGACCACCTCTAAGGTGCTAGAGCTTTTGCACATGGATCTTATGGGTCCTATGCAGGTTGAAAGCCTTGGTGGAAAAAGATATGCTTATGTTGTTGTGGATGATTTTTCCAGATTTACATGGATAAACTTCATCAGGGAAAAATTTGATGTTTTTGATGTCTTTAAAGAATTATGCAAGAGACTTCAAAGAGAAAAAGAAGGATGCATTGTCAGAATTAGAAGTGGTCATGGAAAGGAATTTGAAAATAGTAAGTTTGATGAGTTTTGCTCTTCAGAAGGAATCAATCATGAGTCCTCTTCCCCTATAACTCCTCAACAAAATGGAGTTGTGGAGAGGAAAAACAGGACCATACACGAATCTGCCAGAGCAATGATAAATGCCAAGAAGCTTCCTATTCATTTTGAAATGAAGCTATGAATACCTATTATGTCCCAGGTCACCTTGAGAAAGGGAACATCCTCCACCCTTTATGAAATATGGAAAGGAAGAAAACCTACTGTGAAGTATTTCCATGTATTTGGAAGCAAATGCTATATTCTGACAGACCGTGAACAAAGGAGAAAGATGGACTCTAAAAGTGATGAAGGAATTTTTTTGGGATACTCTACAAGCAGCAGAGCATATAGGGTATTCAATTCCAGAACCAAAGTTATGATAGAGTCTATAAATGTCATAGTTGATGATCACCATGAGGAAACAAATGTCCCATATGATGTTGAGACATTGTTTGAGACATCACCACAAGTGTCTAATAAGGATGTTGTGCCAATCCCTACTCCACCAAATTCTGAATCAGAGGTAGCTAACAAAGATCCTTCCATCAGAATTCAGAAAGGTCATCCAAAGGAACTCATCATTGGAGATCCTAACAGTGGAGTCATTACAAGATCGAGAGAAATCATCTCAAACTCTTGTTTTGTGTCTAATATTGAGCCAAAGAATGTTAAAGAGGCTTTGACTGATGAATACTGGATTGGACCAATGCAAGATGAACTAAACCAGTTCAAACAACATGAAGTGTGGGAGTTAGTTCCTAGACCAGAAGGAACAAACATCATTGGCACAAAGTGGATCTACAAGAACAAGTCGATCGAAGGTTGTCACGGGGAATAAGGCAAGACTTGTTGCTCAAGGATACACTCAAGTTGAAGGGTTGATTTTGATGAGACTTATGCTCCGTGGCGGTGGAATCATTGATTACTACTAGGTTGCTTGCATTCGAAATTCAAACTATTTCGGATGGATGTGAAAAGTGCCTTTCTAAATGGATACTTAAATGAGGAAGTGTATGTGAGCGACCTAAAGGATTTGTGGATCAAACCATCACGATCATGTTTACAAGCGAGGAAAGCATTATATGTGCGAAACAAGCTCCTAGAGCTTGGTATTAAAGGTTGACAAAATTCCTCACTGACAAAGGATACAGGAAATGAGGATTGGATAAAACTCTCTTTGTCAAGGATGAAGGAGGAAAAATAATGGTGGCTCAAATTTATGTTGATGACATAGTGTTTGGAGGAATGTCAGATAAAAAGGTTAAACATTTTGCCAACCAAATGCAAGCTGAATTTGAAATGAGCCTCATGGGAGAATTGACCTACTTTCTTGGACTACAAGTCACATAGATGGAAGACTCAACTTTCCTTTCTCAAAGCAAGTATGCAAAGAATATTGTCAAGAAGTTTGGGATGGAGAATGCCAGTCATAAAAGGACCCCTACACCTACTCATCTAAAGTTGTCCAAAGACACAAGTGGGACAAATGTAGATCAAAGCTTGTACAAAAGCATGATAGGAAGTCGGCTGTACTTAACAGCCAGCTGACCTGACATTGCCTTTGCTGTTGGTGTTTGTGCAAGATACCAGGCTGAACCCAAAGTAAGTCACATCAATCAGGTGAAAAGAATTCTGAAGTATGTGAGTGAAACTTACAATTATGGGATGCTATACTCTCATGGATGTAAACCAATTCTAACTGGTTATTGTGATGCTGATGATAGAAAAAGCACCTTTGGAGGATGCTTCTTTTTGGGAAACAATCTTGTTTCTTGGTTCAACAATAAGCAAAACTGTGTGTCTTTATCTACTGCTAAAGTTGAATACATAGCAGCTGGTAGCATTTGTTCTCAAATGATCTGGATGAAGCAGATGCTAACTGAGTACAATGTCACACAGGATGTCATGACATTATACTGTGATAACCTGAGTGCTATTAATATTTCCAAGAATCCTATACAGCACAGCAGGACTAAGCATATTGACATTAGACATCACTTTATCAGAGATCTTGTGGAAGAGAAGGTGATTAAGTTGGAGCATGTAGCCACTGAACTACAACTGGCTGACATTTTTACTAAGGCACTTGATGCTAATCAATTTGAGAATTTAAGGGGCAAGCTGAGTATTTGTCAATATGAAGAGTTGTAGCAATTAATATTGTTTACAACAAGGGATGGAAGAAACATTTAATTTAATTTAATTCTGATTGGGCCAATTAATTGTTTCCTTTTTTCTTTTCAAAAGTTTAAGAAGAGGAATAGTCATATTTATATCTCACTCTTCTCTTTTGGCTGTACCACTCTCCATTCTCTCAAAAGAAAATCTCAAACTCACTATCACCTGCATTCTCAATCTCTCAAGATGTCTCAACAAAATGTGTCATCATAATCATCATCAAAGGGTACTGTGTCCTCTTCTTCCAATGACTCAGGACCTAGGGCAAGCGCAAACCCCATGGATGCTGATGTTCTAGAGGTCACACCTCTTCGTGCCATGGCTACTGATCCTATAAGGGTCAAGAAGCTTCGTACCAGACATGCAAGAAGGTCTCCAGCTTCTCTATCTGGTAAGACTACTGAACCATCTTCCTCTGTTCCTCTTGAGATATCCAATAGGGAGGGATCTGCATATGTTCATCAAGCCATAGCTAGATTAGTTACTAGGATTCTGAATGAGAATCACTCTGTACCTGGGGTATCTGTTCCATTGAATCAAGAAACTGCTAGCCCTAATTTAGCAACTGATCTAGATGTCACTCAGAATGTCAAGACATCTGATGACAATGTTAGGAAATCTCCTGAGAAACCTGCCGGTGATAACCTTGGAAAATCTCCAGAGAAAACTGCTGATCACCAAACCCCCACTGATAAAGTTGTTGAACCCCCTATTATTGATGTGGATGAAGAATTCTCTGACAATGACTTAATTGCTAGTGTCAACCCTAGCATAGCAAGAAGGATAAAGTCAAGAAAAGAAAAGAAGAGTGTTGCTCAAAGCCCCTCCAAAGAGAAGGCTCCTGAAAATGTGCATGAGAACTCTAAGTCTGAGAGCAAGGTTGGAGAAAAATCTGGAAAAGACAAAAAGGCTGGTACTTCCAACGGGAAGGGTAGGGTGAAATCTGTTGGGAGTGTCTCAAGACCAAAGAAAACTCCAATTTCCAAGAAGAGAAAGGGTCCTGAACCCTCTGAATCTGATGAGGAATCAGATTTTGATTTTGATGTTGAAGGGAATGTCTCAGACATTCCTCTCAGGAAGAAACCCTCTTCTGGAAAACTGCCTAAGGTTCCTGAGGTTGCCATAGACAACATATCCTTTCACCATCCAGAAAATGCAAGCAGGTGGAAGTATGTATTTCTAAAAAGGATTGCATTAGAGAGGGAGCTGAACAGAAGTGCCCTTGAGTCTAGGAAGATTTATCTATGCTGTTGGCACCAAGACAAAGTTTGATTATGGCACCTATATTTTATAGCAGACTTTGAAGCATGCAGACAGCTATGCAATCAAAGGTCCAATAGCCTTTCCCTCCCTCCTGTGTGGTATTATCATAGATCAATATCCTGATATTTTGGTAGAAAGTGATTCTGTGTGTAAAAGAGCTCCTGCTCTTGGTTTCCACTACAAGTTGTTTAAGGGGAAACATGTCCCTGACATTGTCATGACATCTGCTGAGACATCAAATGTCAAGGCTAACTCTCAGAAGGCTGATGTCATTGTTGTGCTGAAAGAAACTTGCAGGGAACTTGAAGCATGAAAGCAAACTCTTGAGGAGCTTATCTCTACCTTGGAGAAGGAAAAAGAAGACACTAAGGTTGAGGATGAAAGGCTAGATGAGGATGTTGCAGAGGACATGCATGAGGATGCTGAAGAGGAGCACGAGGCTGGTGCTGAAAGCAGTTCAGAGGAAGCTACTTACCACAGTGCTTCTTCAGGAGAAGAAAATGCTTGATTATTGTTTACTTGTTGTTGCTGCTGCTTGATTGTTGATTTGTTGCTTTTGTTCTTTCTTTTGGCTGATTGTATTTTATTGACTTGGTTGTATAACTATTACTTCTGCTACTTAATATTTCATGAATTCTGGGAATCTATAATGGCACCTTTCGCCCCTTTGTGGCTAAAAAGGGGGAGATGAAATTATGGGAATCATTGGTTGAATTTATCTTTAGTTATTTAGCTTAGTTAGCTTAGACTGGTTATTTTATTTCTACTGCATTGGATCTCTGATAGCTTAGTTAGTTTTAGCCAAAATTTTTGTCAAAGGGGGAGTTTGTAAGTGTTTTTATGTTGGCTTTAATTTTTGGTAAAACTGGTTTATGTTAATGTCTTGACTGATGTCATGACATTCAGAGTTGAAGATAAATTCTACAGAAGAAGAATAATACATGTACAACTCAGACTGGGAGTTAACTGTTATGCTGGAAATCTGCAAGAAGAATGACTCATGTCATGACCAATGTTATGACATTCTGTGCAACATCTGCTGTTCTGCAGATTTAGTTTCCAGAGACTTTTCAGGATTTCTGTTGAGCTGTTTTATTATGGATTATGTTATTGGATCACATGATCACGTGGCTCTGAGGTTAACCTTGTTTAACCCCAAATTGGTTTGTTAAAAAGACCAAGTCTTTAGGTTAAATCAAGTTAACCCTAGCTATAATTATGGAAGCCCAAGTTGAAGACTTTTTACTGCTTCTATATTATTCAGAAAACCCTGATTATACTGTTGCACCTTTTACTGTGTACAAGATTAAGCAGTCTGTTGTTAATTGTGTTTTAGTTATTCTTGTGAGCCAAGAAATTATCATTTAATAAGTGTCCTGGACTAGGATTTGATTGTAAGGGTTATTTATCACTCAAAGCTTTGAAGCACGAGTGTTGTGTCTCTAGATTAAAGCTTTGAAGCAAAATCAAGTATGTTTATTGAAGAGTGTCTTCACAATTTAATTAATCAATACGTTGATATCACTGCTGTGATTGAGGGGGAGTGAGTAGGAACTCAGGTCTAAGTAGGACTTAGATTGAAGTTGCATTGGGTAGGTCTTAAGTGAAGGAGATAAACTGGTTGGTTTATTCACGAATTAATCTGCTTATAGTGGATTTCCTCCCTGGCTTGCTAGCCCCCAGATATAGGTGTAGTTACACACTGAATTGGGTAAACAATTGTTTGTGTTCTTTACTGTTTTTACATTACTGTGTGAATTGTTAAATAGTTTGTCAGATACGGTGTTATAACATTCTCTGTGACATCACATATCTGCTGCCAGGAATTTCACTTACTTAAGGCACTCACGTCCAATAGCTCAAAACTCTTTCTTTAGAATATTCAACATGCACTGGTCTAACTTCACTACTGATAACGCAAAGCTTGGATGCTTGCTACAATTTCCTTAACTTGATGTGAACCAAATAATATCCATGAACACGAAATAACTCTTACAGATACTCATGAAATCTTGTCGAACATTCCAAAATCATACCTGACGCATTAGTCACACTAATGTCATCAACAAATACTCGCCAGGACCATACACTATCTTGAAAAGCATTGTCTAAACATCTTCAGCTCTCACACTAACTCGTAGACAGCCAGACTTCACATCAATCTCACTAAACACATAAGCTCCAAATGACTGATTCATCCAAATATCAATCCCCGGAAGTAGATACTTGTCCTCAATATCCACTTCGTTCCTTGACTGCAAATGACACACCAACACAGGCAACCTTTGTTCTTCTCGAACAACACAACCGACGCGCTCCAGGGAGACCCACTCGAATAAACAAACTCTACTCAAACCAATCCTCAAGTTGACTCTTCAACTCTAACTCAGAAACAAATATCCCTTTAGGATGCTTCGAATCACAACTAGTTCCAGAAACTAAATCCATCAAAACTTCACTTCGCACCACAATGGTAATTCACTCACATCTTCATAATATGCTTCAGAAAAGTCACAACAAGAAGTTCGCTTGCCAAAATCTTGTTTCTCATCAAAATCCAAATTCGCCCGCAACTCAAGTAACCATGCACCACCTTGTGCTAACTCATCTGCTTCATACACTATTAAGCTGGCAAGACAAGTCTATCCCATCCAACACAAATCCTGACTACTATCAACAAGAGATTAAGGGTGATCAGTTCCTCAATTTGTCAATAGATAGTCGACAATCATGATGGTGACATAAACCATCTTTACCAAACTACAACAGCGTCTTCAAACTTACACTTCAAGTTACCAAAGCGTAACACTGCTTGACGCTCCATCTTTAATCCACAAGCGCCACCAGGAAGTAAAACTTCTCCCCCACTGGTTTCACACTCATCTCTGCAGACAAACAATTTGAAACAAGCAAGTACCGACAGTGTTTCACACACATTAATAACCTGGCCAACAGACCGACCTGCTCTGATACCACTAATGTAACACCCCAATATTACCCAAGGTTTTATAAGCAAAAATTAGAGTAATTTAAAATTTCATAAATTCAATACTGAGGCGTCACACCTTCAAAACCAAATCACTTACAATATTTTGCTTTAAAGTATAAATCTCGGACACATAGCATCGTCGGAAATTATAAATTGATTCTTAGAAATCAAAACATCTTCTTTATTAAACCTCCTCATCAAATCATATTTTCATAAAGTATGATTCTTATTCACAAAAGGAATAACAACAAAAGAACAACAACAACACAACATAAATATTCCCCCCGAGTGCTACGTATCAGAGCGACACCGACTCGGCTAATAGCAACTATAATCTCCGTCTTCATAATCTGCACGTTACCAGTATAACGGTAACGGCGACACAAGTAAAGGGTGAGATACTCCAAAACATATAATTAAAGGCATGGTAATATATATATATATATATATATATATATATATATATATATATATATATATAGTTTTGGAATCATAAAAGATATGGATTAATAAGTGCATTCCAACACATATTCAAATCTCACTCACTTTAATCGTCATTCTAATGTGTATAATCAACATTTTATCGCCATAACCTCATCGATATAAGTCATCACAACAACACTTAAACTTTCATCACCACAAAATCATCACAAGCCAATACGTCACTAATCAACACAACAATCATAAACAACAACATCAAACAACAACATCAAACAATACTAATAACATAAGCAACAAACCTTGGAGTATAACTCCCATCATGGTTGCCATCAAGGCTGTCCTGGTTGCCATAGTTTTCAGGCCAATCAAATACAACAACACAACATAAACAAAATCATCACAAATTAGCTAAAGCCCATCGTCGCTTTTGGCATAAAATCCCATCGTCGCTTTTGCATAAAAGCCCATCGTCACAAACATCATCACATCATATTTGCATTAAGTATTTCATCAAAGTAAAATCATTTCAAAACTCATCATTTATGTTCATCGCATAGTTATCATGAAATTATCACGTCATGTTCATTTCATGTTCATCATAAAGATCATCACCAAACAAAGCATCATATAACATCGCAATTCGACATAATTCATCAATTAAAACCCAACGCCAAACAGTTCAAACATAAACATAACCGACTCCATGAGACACGACTATGTTATGCATGTGGTACCCGTCGCTTTATCCATAATTAGGAACATTCGGCATAAAGCCCATGGTCGCTTGGCATAAAAGCCCATTGTCGCTTGGCATAAAATCCCTCGTCACCAATGCAATGTATGTGACTCGACAATAAAAACGACACAACAAAAACATCATCATCGCTCATCAAAATTGACATAAAGTCCACGTCGCCATATTTATCCACATCAAGATAAACATATCATCGCATCGCATATCATCAAGTATTCATTAATAAATACACCGTCGCAACCATCATGTTTAATCACACCACATCATTATCAATTAATTCACTATTGAATTAGTATATTGATTCTAGTCATTAAGTACACTACTAGTCCACAATACGACCACTAGCCGACTCCTACTATTTCAACACTACTACGACATTTCGGCTAACCAAAACATCGTCCGCTATCATCAACCGTTTTGCTCTTGTCGGTATTCATATAATCCACTTAATCCAACTTAATTTAATAAAACCATACAATCATATTGTCACTTTATTAATAAACTTCCCACCAATATCAACCACTTATCTTAGTTGATTCCAATGGCATACTATTTCAATTTCCTTCAAATTCTGGTTAGTTGACTATATCGCTTACAACTACCAACAACCACACCAACAACGAACAATAACAACTTTCAACAACCAACCAAAATTTTTATCACCTATTATACTTCATATAAATAGCACAAAAGCTCCCCATTTATATGGCAAAAGTATAACCCACGAAAATATACTGATCGCATGTGTTTTAAATAACAAAACATCCAACAATACAACCTTTCCTTAACCACTCATTAATAAAATTATCTACTATCCTCTAAACCAATCCTATTAGAAATAATATTTCATTAGCTTTCTAAAGCTTTGAACGGCACCCAAAACGGAGTTACGGTTCAAAAGTTATGACCAAAATAATTTTCAACTTTCTGTCAACAGTACGCAGCGCGCAACCTACTTCGGGCCGCGAACTTAACAAGTTCTGAAGGTTGGCGCCGCGAATAATGTTCGAGCCGCGAACTGGGCAAAACAGAACCCAAAAACTTGATTTTTATGTTCCCAAAACTCAATTTTAACCGAACTTCATAACCCCAAACATCTTTTATAACTAACCCACCATTTCTTATCATCAACACAACATATATACCTCAATTACAACATCAAAACATATTTCTACCATCAATTTAGAAATTCAACAACACAACAAAACACCAAAACAATGACAAATTATAAACCCCACCCCTACTAAGTTATTTGATCAATCATTCAACCAAAACCCATGAATCAAAATACCAATTTTTCCTAAATCCACAACATATCTATCAAACCCTAATTATATGGAAAGGAAAATCAAACCCCTTACCTCATCTTGTTCTTGCAAAGCTTTTTTATTTCTCTACCACTTCCAACCATAGCTTCCTCTCTTGTTGCTCTTGCTTTTCTTCCTTTCCTCTAAGACATTCTCTTTTCCTCTTATGATACAAAGCCAAACTTAGAGGTGTGTTTGGTTGGTGTTGTAATCGAAGGAAAATGAGGAAATAATGGTTTTATGTTGTATTCTTACTGGTGTCACTCTAGGAGTACGGAACTGGTCTGGGAGAAGTAATGATGAGAGGTGTCACTCTAGGTGTAGGATCAGCAGAGGAGATCCTTATTGTGTTTACATCAACATAGTCTTTTGGGAAATCGTCCCCCCATCCGGTTGCCTTGACATCTTCAATAGGAATCTTGTAGATTTCAGGAACGGTATACTTCACCATGAAATCAAACTTTCCACTTGGCTGCCCCAAGGTATCCCATAATTCTGGTACGACTTAGTCTTCGATCTTCAGATTCTTAGAAATGTCCTCGCACAAATTCTCCACAGGTGAAGGTTTCAGAAATATCATTTCTAGGTTGTCCATCATGCGTTGAATACGCCTTCTCAACCAAGCACATCCGTCAGATGCAGATGGGCACCAACGCCAATCATCCGGGCATCTTGGAAAGACACCGGCTTGCAGCAGATTTTTCTTAACAATCATTAGAGGAATAGTCAGGTTGTTCACATCATAAACATAAGAGTCTTCGTCAATAGCATTGGAGCTTTCTTCGTGGTTAGGCATTGGTGCGTTGATCACATTCGGAGTTTCGACAAGAGGGTCGAACTCAATTTCTTTAGCTTCAATCATGTCTTGGATCTTGTTCTTCAGAGCCCAATAGTTGTCAGTCTCGTGCCCTTGGCTGTTGGAGTGGTATGCACACCTTGCATTAGGATTGTATTTTGGAGAGGAAGTGTTGATGTGTTGAGGAGGATCCCTCAAAGTAATCAGCTCTGCTTTCAACATGTGTTGCAAAGCTTGCGACAATGGCATGTTGATCTTCGTAAACTGTCTTCGTGGCGTATTCTGGTTATGCGTGTTGTCTCGTTGAGGTTGCGTTGGTGTAGGATTGGAGATCACAACTGCCCCCACAGATTGAGTCCGATCAGTTTTGACACGGCTTTTCTGACCATATACAACATTGGCTTCTTTCTTACCACCAAAAGATCTCTTCACGGCATTTGAGGATGACTCTACCTGAATCTTTCCGCTCTTATTTCCAGCTTCGATGCGTTCTCCTGTCAATATCAGCTCAGTGAATCCGGCTGAAGAGTTTCCAATCACATGATTGAAGAATGGGTCTGTCAGTGTTCCCATAAACATATCAACCAACTCCCTATTGGACAAGGGTGGTTGAACTCTTCCTGTTAAATCCCTCCATTTCTGAGCATATTCTTTGAGATTTTCGTCACGACCCATAAACATGCTCTATAATTGCATGCGAGTGGGTGCCAATTCAGCATTGTACTGGTACTGCTTGTAGAAAGCATCTGCTAAGTCATTCCAGGTATGAATGTGGGTACTCTCTAGCTGATAATACCACTCCAACTGAGTTCCAGATAAACTCTCTTGAAATAAATGGATCCATAGCTTCCTATCATCAGTGTGGGGATGGATCTTCTGAACATAGGACTTCAAGTACAACTTCAGACAAGAGGATACTGTTCGCTCAAATAGTCTTCTTCTTTGTTTTCAGACCCCTGACGGCTTCCTTCATTGTTCTTGATGCTTTCTTCGGTTTCACCACTCTTGTCTGAGATTTCTAAGCGGCTGACCACCTTAGGTCCACCCTTGTGATTTCTTCCCATGTTGAGGATACCGATGGTCTTCTTCTTTCTGGTGATGAGCTTCTTCAAGTCCCTCTGGCCTTGGACCAAACTAGTGAACATTTCCTGGAATTGAGAATTCTGAGCCTAGAGATCTTTGATAGTCTGTTCAAGAGCCATTCCTGCTAAAATAAATAGCGAGAGAATAAGAAAACCGATCTTCGATGTACCTGTTATGAAATGTTATGCCATGATATGCGATGCAATGCAATGCAATGTTTCCAAGGACCTTGGGATTTTAAATTTGTTAAACAAGCACGAACAAACTTTTATTAGTTTCTATATTTCTTTTTAAGTACAAAAGATAGTTTGGAAAACATGAAAAACAAATTCCTAATGCTCTAAGTCTCCCATGGGCGCTTCCTCTTGGTGTTGAAGTAAGTATTGATGCTTTGCTCCTCGTGAAGTAGCTTTGTCAACTCTAGTACCTTCTTCTCGCCATAGCACTGAGCTTCGAACATATCCCTTTCTTCTTTAAGTTGAATCCAGGATCTCTCTAAGTCTTCAAAATCAGTAGGCATGTCGGGATGGAGAACGATATAGGGTTCGTCACCTATAGCAACAGGTTCCATGATCATTGGTAGAACAGGCGGGAATGGCATCATGAGGTTTTGAGCTCGAGCTCGCACCCATTTGAGGTAAGGTTCCCAAGGAATGGAATTTTTGTGTCACAAAGTCTTGGTATCAGTCTTCTTTACCATACCCCAAGCATGCACAAATCTTCAATGGTAGTTTTGGAGATCGTTGTTGTAGTCGAACACAATGTCTTGGAGAAGCATATCATGTGGACCATCTCTTTGAGCATAACCAAACTGACATAGAGCTAGAGAAGGGTTTTAAGTAATACCTTCCCTTATGCCAAGGAGTGGTACATTAGGGAATTATCCACAACGCTCAATGAATGTGAAGTCCTTTTGAGAGAAGAGACACCAACGGATATCTGAATGAGAGAATGACATCAGTCTTTGAGAGCATTTCAATCTTCGCTCGTTCTTCGTTACTGATTGAGGAAGGTGCGAAATAAACCACCTGGAAAGCAACGGTATGCAACACATGAGAGTTCCTTGTCGTTTGTTAGTACAAGTGTGGAGGGAATGCAGAATGTCTCCAAGTAAGGTAGGCACATGATTACGAGCAAGGAATATCTTGATGGCGTTCACGTCTATGAACTGATCTAGATTAGGGAATAGAACCAAACCATAAATTAGCAAGGCCACAATGTCTTCGAATGCATGGAAATTCATAGCTTTGAGGAATTCTCGAGCTTTCTTTATCAGAAACTTAGCAAGCAAACCCTTAACTCCGCTTCTTGTTTCCCAATTAGCTTCAATGTCTGATCGTTTTAGATGTAGCGCTGATGCGATGTCTTCGTATTTCGGAGCTTTTTCAGAACCAGTGAATGGTATCTGATCATGGATAGGTATCCCTAGTAGCTTAGAGAACTCTTCCAAGGTAGGAACCAACTGATAATCTGGGAATGTAAAGCAATGGTGTTTCGGATCGAAGAACTGGAATAAGACGTGCATCATATCTTCTTCAATGCCGGAGATAACCAAGTCAAGCAGATAACCATGTATTTTGATGAACTGAGCATGATCGAGAATTTTTTAAACCTATTCTTTGAGTTGAGAGGGTACACCCATGAAGTTGATTCGGATAGTCTTTTTGGAAGCCATAATTCCTACAAAACAGAGCAAAGATAAATCCCTAGGTCCTTGAAATAGTTAGAAATGATATGCAATGTTATGATGTCATGATGTCATGTTTAAGCAAATAGCAAGCACAAGCAAGTCACACAATATCCCTAGGTTTAAGGCTGGCATGAGGTATAGGTGTCTACCCTACCAAAGTTTGAGTGGGTTCATCCTTTCCTATAATAGTAACCGGGTTCTAGGAATCTCATATCATTGATCTTTCTCGTAGGCTTTATTTCAATACGACTACCAAGTGGTCGACCGAAACATCCCAAAAGTCGGATCTTAATGAGCGTAGCATCGAGTATCAACAAACCTTAGTCTACACCAAAGTCGGCCATCTCACTACCTTCTAATGGCCAAGATGGGTCAATTAGGGTTCTAGAAGTTGAGTTAGTTTTGATGACACCATGCAAACGCCAAATACTTTCCTCAACTAGACATGAGGAGCATCGGGACATCCAAAGTGTCGCACTAACGTAGCCATCATGTTGACCAGTTCGGTATACGCCTAACGGTCGCGACGATTTATTGCTACTTACCTAAGGAAACCTGGATCCGGGTGTAGGATCCCCACTAGTATAATACCCAAGCAACCCTTAAAGTAAAGCATGCAAGTCAAACAGAAAGCGGTAAAGATGATCTAAGAATCCCTAAGGTATTCTCTCTTTAGGGTGTCTCCCCAGCAGAGTCGCCAGTTCTGAGTAAGGGAGAAGGTTATGAAAAGGGAAGGTATTAACACCCTTTCCATCCGTAGTTATCTACGGGCTCTTAGTTGCTTTAGCTCATCTTGAAATTTTCTTTATGTGTGTTTGAAAGAGATTTTGAAAAGGCATTTCGCTTTGACATCGTAATGATTCACGCTGGAATGTATACAAAGTGTTCGGAAATGTTTCGTTTTTAGAAAAGGAACTTTGTAATGATTCACGCTGGAATGTGTACAAAATGTTTGAAAATGTGTTTGAAAAGTGTGAGGTGTGAAAGGTGTTTTGATAGAGCAAGCAACTAAAAGTCTATTACCTACTCAGAACGGTTGTTTCCGTGTTATTTTACTTTCCTTTAGAATAACGTTATCCATACCATTAGTTGGTAGGTAACCATATTCGTTGGATGTAAAGGGACGTTCGAAAGGGACATCGGATGGTCATAGAAGGCAACTTGTAGGAGTATCCTAGCACATTCGAAGGGACGATCATCACTTTTCGTAGGAAACAATCGAGGGACTAGATCATATATTCGGAGGCAACATCGAGGGTCAACTAGAGACTATGATCTTTGATTCGAAGGGACTATGATGATATGCTTGTAGGCAATGGTGCTAGGATACCTATACGTTCGATGGATTAGACCATTTATTCGAAAGGCAACGAGAGAGAATAACCTAGGAGGTGCATGTGTGAAGAGAGTGTGTTGGATTCAGATAGTTTATCTTGAAATTAGAAGTGATCTACGTTTGTTTTTATCTTGTCATACACGCCTAATTACTAGTAGTTTATATGGGTGTGGAAAATAAATTGCGGAAAGTAAATCCTACGCTATTACATGGCTTTGGGGCAGTTATATAATTTAGGAGTGCGGAAAGTAAATCCTAATTAAGCTATTACATCCCATGAGCAGTTACATAATATTGAAGAAAAGAATGCGAGAAAATTAACCTAACTATTACATCCTGGAAGCAGATACGTAATAATCGGAAAAAGGAAACAAATTGCAAATATGAGAAAATATGTTAGTGAAAAAAGATTTTTGAGTTAGGAAAAAGGTTTTAGGGTTAGTAAACCTAATTAGATGAGAAAATAATTCATGGGAATTTTTTGGATTGATTTTAATAAGGAAAAACAATTAAAAGTCAATTTTTTGACTAATTAACAATTAATTAAAATATGCATGCAAAATATAATTTTTTTATGTCAAAAATTAAATAAGTATTTTTCTGACCTAAATGCAAAAAGAAAATATTTTTTGTGATTTTTTAATGGGTTAGAAAATTATCTAAAAAGAAATTAAATTAAAAAGAAAATATGAAAGGAAAAATAGAAAATATGTTAGTTGGAAAAGTATTAAAAAAAGAAAGTGAGGAGCCAAGGTTCGAACCAAGGACCTCAGAGTCACACGCGCGCTGCCTTTGCCATTGAACTAACCTGTAGATCATGTTAGTGATATGAAGCAAAAACAAGATAAAGGAAATTAATTCCCGAATGCCAAAAACACGCGCCAAGATCTTCATCGTCCCTGTTTGAATTTTTGAACCTTTAGCTACGGTTTTGGTCTTTTGCTACAGCTTTTAGCTACGGATCGTCTGTAGCTATAGGACCTGCAAATTTTCAAAATCCATAATATGCAATATAAATTCATAAGGAAACCATGGTTCGATTGCAAATTGGTCCCTGAGTTCAATGGTACCACTCGTTAGGTCCAATTTTTCCTAATTTGCAAAGCCCTAATTCGAGCTTAAGAAACCCTAACAATGGCGTAGCTCGGTTCCTGCATCAAACTCAAATTGGACCACCCAGATAGCTTGCAAACATCTCTAAACACAAATAAACAATCAAAACAGATTAAATATGCATGTATGATCAAAATCGATTTTGAAATAAGAAAGTGAAAATCGTGATAGTGAATTCGTGTTTCTGGATGTTTTGATGCATGGTAATGATCTGGTTCGCTTTAGAAAACACCAAGGAATTGATTGGAAACCTTTGTTTGGCTTGAATCGATCCACAACTATGGCTGCTAGTTACTTGTGTAACACGGTTTTTGGATGCTTGGGTTAGGGTTCTTGAGGCCAGAAATTCGTCCCTTTGTCATGTAGAATCATTGTCAATTTATATTGTAAGGAATTAGGTCAAGAATTGTAGGAAAATACCATGTCATTCAATGAAAAAATATTTGATTTGGAATCAAACCAAATATTTCTTTTTTTGAGCCAATTTCCATCAAATCACTTGCCAATCATGATTATTTCGAAATAATCAGATTAAATGGCTTGCTTGGACCTCAAGGATGAGAGAAAATCCATCTTGCAATTAATTTTTGAATTTATATCCTTTATTTTAATTAAATTGGTTTTAAATGATTAAAAATCCAAAATAAGTAAAAAAATAAAAGATAAATTCGTGGCCTTGGGCTTGGAGGTTCCAATTCAGCTAAGGAACGTGTTTGAATCAAAAAAAGTTAGGCCCATTTGGAAATTTTTTTATTTTCTCAGGTATTTCTCTTTGTGCATCTCCTCAAAAATGCTTAACTTGCACAAGGTGTATCTTGCTCAATTTTTAACATTTTTGGGTGTTCTTGGACTTTTTGGAAAGCTCAAGATGTCCCCTAAACTTTCCTTTTGGTTTCATCTTCATTGAAGTTTCCATGCTCATAAACACTTCTTTACAAAAAGTTGACTTTTTGTTGACTTTTAAAAGGACCTGTAATGTTTTGATCCATAACTTCAAAATGAAGCATTTTCTGCCCAAGCTTGTGAGACATGAAGTTGTAGAGAATTGAATTCTATTCAAAATGAGCTGTGGTGGAAATGTTTCTGATAAAGTATGTGAAAGTTATTCCTGGTCAAAGTTCTGTTGACTTTTGTCTGAAAAACCGTAATTTAGAAACTTTGACTTTTGATCAAATCTTGACTTTTCTTGAGAAATCATGATCAACCCTTGATCAAATGATGAATATTACTTCAAAATATTGGTGTTGACCAAAAATTATGAAGTTTGACTGTATGTTGACCACAGTTGACTTTTTGTCCAATACAATTGGTTTTCAACCATCTGAGCAAACTTGACTTGTAAGGCTTGAAACTTGACGTGGAGATTCTTTGAAGCATATAATGAGGCATGATGATCACTTGAAATGTTGGATGTATATCTTGACTTGAGAATGGCAATTCCCTAGTTTGGATTGATTAATTAAGAGAGGGTTTATCTGGTCAACCCTTGTGAAATCCTTGAGTATGGACATGTGAAATGTCTTGAGAAGTGGGAGGGAAAATTTTGGGGTGTAACAGCACTAAAGTATCAAAGGAAGAAGTCATGATTCAACCCTAAAATTCAACTTAAAAAGTTTACAATTCAAAAAGTCAATTATGGCCAAGAGACAAAGTGAATATGTGATAAAACATACAAGGTCAGTAGCTTAGACAAAATAAGAAAAACATGTAAACAAAATTCATTCAAATCTCATACACAAAGCACTCAATGAGCTAGAGTAAAACTAGCATAAGTAAACACGAATAAGCCTTGAAAGGAAAACAAGCATAAACTAATCACCTACGGATAGAGGTTAAGGCTAAGAGTTATTAGAATATACAAGGTAAGTAGCTTAAGATCTAAACAAAACATAAACAAAGGTATCTCAAACAAAGAAGAAGGTTTGTACTCAAAAGTATACAAAATTTGGGTTTGAAAACACCAAAACTTATGCAATTTCAAGGTAATTGAATAAAGATTAAAAAAAATGGTCTTAATTAGATAATTAAGACATGTGTGGATTTTGTAATAAGCTAACTCAAGATGGGATTCATGAGCAACAAATGTAGAAGACAAAACTTCAATACACAAAAAAAGCCACCTGATTGATAATCAACATCATGAAAGATGGAAAACACTTGTCTAAATTAATGATGGATGATATAAATCAAGTGTGAATAGAAGAATTGATACTTATAGGTCCTAGAGAAGTGACATCTCCCTATTATAAGTATCTACCATGAACTTGAAAGGAACTTTAAACAATGTTATTAACAAGTTAAAGTGTCATGATAACATATAAAAGTATAGTCTCTAATGCATAAAAGCAAAAGTGATCATGAAAGATCAAAATTAGGTTTCTCAATGTTATGTTCAGTAGACAACATCAAGCAAGCTTAAAGAGGCATAGCACAAAAGCTCATGAGAAAACACTAAAGAGTGAGGCTAAAAGGTACCAATAAAGTGGCCAATCTTGCTTCTCAAGAAGCATGAGAAATAATATTAAGGAGGGGTATGAAATCAAGATTCAAACATCAAAAGAAGTGGATATGAAAGTCTTCAAGCAATCACAAACATTCAATTAGGTCAAAACTAAAAGATGTGACTCCTAACTTGTCACCATGTTGAGTGGACAATGAAAAGTCAATCAAGTATCATAGGAGCATTTCATTATAGCAAGCCAATCTCAAAAAATCAGAACCATAATATTTCATATTTGAAAGAGCTTCACATGAGGTATTCAAGATGGTGCACAAAAGCTACCTCTTAAACCTTGATCATAAGCAATCATCAAACAAAATTGAAGAAGAAAGTATGTTTAGGGGAAGTGAATTGTTCATTGACGAATTCAAACCCCTAAATCAGAAATGAGGATAAAAATAAAAGAGAAATTGATTCCCCAAGGGTTCCATAAATGCATTCCAATATACCTCTAAGTCAAAAGATGCACCAATGCATCTATGGAAGAGATTCTTGATTCAAAAATAGCAACAAGGCTTATAAAATCAAAACAAAAATACCACAACATTCCCAAGACAATTGAAAGTAAAAAACAACAAGAACAAGTCAAAATTATCAAGGTTTAAAAAAAGAATGAAATGCACAAGCAAGCAGTGTTCAAAAGATGGTCAAACTAGAAACCCTAATTTGACAATGTTGGAAAAAATATCAAATCAAGTTCTAAAATCTAAACAGAATTAGTTCTAGAATCCTAAGGGAGCATACAACCCTAATCTAATCAAAAGTTGACTTTAAAGTCAAGGGAGGTTAGCCTATAAACCCTAACTTGAGGCCTAAGCAACTAAAACCACACAATTGATCAAATTAAATAAAAAATTCTAAACAAATACGATTCAATCAAGACAAATTCAAATCAAAATTCAAACATCAAGGTATAAACCTCAAAAGGTCAGAGAAGTCAACTTTTGGCATTTTTGATTAATAAAATTATTAAAAATTAAATCTAGAAAGATTAATATATCAAATAAACCATGAAAATATTCACAAAAGTAAAAATGGCAAAAATATTAATTCAAGGTCAGAAACCAATTACATATCATGAAAAAGGACCAAAATAAAATTGGTGAATGTTTTATACTTGAAAACGTATTTTAAAATCAATTAAATTGCAAAAAAAAAAAGCTATTATTCACATATTTTCTAAAAATAATCAAAAATTAGAAAAAATATGAAATAAAAAATCATAGATAAAAATTAGACCAACCAAATAGCCTAGAATAATTTTTGTGTAATTTTTGTACCTCGAAAATGATTTTAACAAAAATTAATGAAAATATTACACAAAAATCAATTAATTAAACTCTGATTTTTTTACCGACCAAATAATTTCCAAAAATTAAGAAAAAAATACAGAGTCAGTAATAATATTCTAAGCCTACCATAATTGTTTCAGAATTTTTTATGAAGTTTTGATCAAGAAAATAAAATCAGCAAATCAATTAATTCAAAAATTATTTAAACAAAAACATGACCAATAAGATGTTGCCACGCCATCATCTTCAACCTCGTGACAAAAACAAAAACGCATGAAAATCCAAAATCAGGGCACAACTTTAGATCCATACCACGCATTCAATTCTCAACCAAAATGAACGATTCAAAGCGCAAATTGAAGAGAACATGGCAAGGAACAAGTAGTAACTCATGGATTTCAAAAAGATCAATCACACATCAAGAAATCAGATAACAAAAAACTCAAAAATCATCCAAATGCAAAATTTTAGAACTCAATGTTATGCAACATGCTTCAAAAACAGGCACATATGTACATCAAACCTAATGTTTGGCAGCTATACCCATGCATACATACTTTATTTCATCAGAAATCAACTGAAAATGAAGATTCGAGTGGTGAAACTTACCTTGACAGTTGGAAAATAAATCCAACTAGGGCCTCTGAACACAAAAAGAAAACCACTCCTCTTGATCTCCAAACTCCAATGAAGTATAATAGAAGAAGAAACAAGCACTGGAATGGAAGAAGAATCGGCTTCGAAGAAAAAACTTGAAGATGAAGAAAAAATTTCAAATCTAATTTTCTGGGAATTGAGGCGTCTATGGCAAGAATGAATGAGATTGTGAGCTTATATAGAGCTCAGAGAGTGAGGGCGTCATGGTCTTTGGCCTTAAAATCCGTTAGAGGAATATTTTCAAAAAAAGATTAGAAAAATGAGGTGTCCTTACTGCTTGCGTTTTGCTTTAGTATTTCCTTGGGCTCATGTCGTTTTGAGGGGAAAATGATGAGTGGAATTGAGTGAGGGAAGCGTGAGATAATGAGATAGCAAGCTAAGCACATGGTATGAAGATTTAAGAGGATGGAATAATTTCCATTTTTAGAAAAACACGATTTCCATGGTACAAGCACATATTATCATTTGTTTGGCTTCTTTTGGCAATGTAAATGAAGAGGAAATCATGCACTACACATGCTTAAAAGACCTGAAACAATCCCAAAATGAAACATACCAAACTCTGAAAAAATGCAAGCAACCATAAATTCCTTTGGCCAGTTCACTTAATGCTTGGGCCAAACAAAATTGGCTCGTGCATTTTCTCTTTTCCCTTGAGCCAAATGAAGAGCACCTCTTAAGCTTGAGTATGAATTTTGAATCATGGAAAATGGTGGAGAAATGAGTGAGCTTCGAAGCTTAGGATTTGAGCAAAAATGGTGGAAATGTCTTGCGCACGAGAAAATTAAAGGAACTTCTTGGATCAAATTTTCTTAAACCTCTCGTGCATTTTGTAATTTTCTTTGAGCCAAATGAAGGTCTCTTCATGTAGATCATGATAGGGCTTGTAATTTTTTAAACTGATAAAGTTCTGATGGAGAAATAAAGTTTAGGTTTTGAGCCATTTGCACGTGTGAGCTTTACATGAAGTAAGGTATTGACATGAACTTCCAATGATCATAAATTAATTAATACTTGGCCATTTGATATGGGTCAAAGCTTGTTACAAAGCTCTCCAAGCCAACTTCAAAGGCACGAAGCACATTTTCAAATTGGACTTAAATCAAAGGATGCAAGCTCTCACATTTAGCATGCCACCTGTAGGACAATATTACACGCGTGGAAGGCAAGAAGAAGGAAAGCATGACCAATATTTTACATATCTTGTGCACAAAACTTCAAACTCAAATATCTCTGAAATGGTGCATTTTTGAGAAATTTTACAGATTGACAAACTTGTAGCATTTTTCCCAAGATTTCCAAAAATGCATAGTATGCAACCATTGAACAAAAATTGAGAAAGTTATGACATGTCAAAGTTCTATAGGGTGAACACTTAGAAATTTTTCAAACTTCAAATAACTTCAAGAACAAGTTAACCCTAATTTATTCAATTCTCTTGATTCAATGGTGAATTTGGTCATGAAATATGAAAATAGGATATTTGAATTGATGGTTGACCAAAAGTCCACTTGGTCAACTCCTGACTTTGATTTATTTTGACCAAAATGACCATTTTACCCCTTGTGATCAATTGACTTTCTTCCAATCAAAGTTGAACCTCAATATTTCAACCATGGATGCTCAACAACATATAGAAACAAATGAAATCAAGTTTGAGTGAAAAATCTAAAGAAATCCAGATTATATCCAAAACCCTAATTTTTTGAATGCATTGAGTAATGATAACACAAATGATAATAGGAAGATGATGCTTCAAGAAATTTACTTAACCAAACTTCAAACTTCACAATGGGCCAAAGCCCTAATTTCATCAGATGGATGACACAAATGAATTCCTCTTCAATTATTTGCAAAACTTCAACTCTTGAGGAATCAATGAGATAAATGATATGTCTTGAGCTATAATACATCATTGTGACTTGAAAGGTCCAGGGACGTGAGAGCCTGAGACTCCCTTAGAACAAAATGTTAACACAATCAACCTCCATGGCTTGTAGAGGACTTGAGAACCAAAGAACTTTGATCATATCACAATGTATGAATGCAGTGCAATATGATGTTTATGATGAAACATAAACCTAAATCAAGAGGGTAAATTTTGGGGTGCAACATCAGCACATACAAAAGTTATCAACGTAATGTGGGTATTAAAGTTAAAACACAATACAGATGGTTTGATAGCAAGACATAAAGCAAGATTAGTAGCTCGAGGTTTTCTTCAAAGAGCAGGACTAGACTACGCTGAAGTATTTGCTCGAGTAGAAATCTTGGAGACTGTTTGACTAGTGGTAGTATTAGAATGAAACCAAGGTTGGTCAACATTTCATCTAGATCTAAAATTAGAATTTTTGAATGGTCCTTTAGACGAAGAAGTTTATGTCACACAACCTTCTGGATTTGTGATTTAGAAGGAAGCGAGTAAAATATATAGAATGCACAAAGCTCTTTATGCCTCAAGCAGGCACCTAGGGCATGGAACAAGAATATCGACTCATACTTAGTCTAATTAGGATTTGTCAAATGCAAATCAGAGTATGGTGTCTATGTTCTGGTTGTATCACAAGATATAACAACCATATACTTATATGTTGATGACTTTCTAGTAACTGGAAATATTTTGGAGAACTTGTCAAAGTTCAAAGAGCTAATGACGAAGGAATTTCAAATGTCAGATCTGGGAAAATTTTCTTACTTTCCAAGTATGGAATTACAAATATCGAAGAGATACTCAAGAGATTCATAATGGATGATTCGAATCCTGCATACTTACCTGACGAACTAAATGTGAAGTTGGAGAAGAATAGAGAGGAAGACAAAGTCGATGCAACATGGTTCAAGCAAATTATGGGATCTCTGAGGTATGTGTGCAATAATCGACCTAATATAGATTTCCTAGTTGGGTTAGTAAGCAGATATATGAGTGAACTAAGAGTATCACATATGAAGGCTGCAAGAAGAATCCTGAGATATTTTGAGGGTTCAATAAATTGTGGAATACTATTTCGATGAGATTCTGAAGATAAAGAAGAAATAGTTAATTGTTTTTCAGATGTTGATTGGTGTAGAGATAAGGAAGATCAAAGAAGTACAATTAGATATTTCTTTCAAGTAATTGGTACCTCAATCTTATGTTGTTCGAAGAAGTAACCTATGGTGAAACCTCTAGTATTGCAAATCGACAACAAGTTAGCCATAAATCTGGCGAAGAATCCAATTCTGCATGGAAGGAGTAAGCATATCGAAGCTAGATTTAACTTCCTAAGAGAAAAGGTAAATCGAGGTGAATTTGAAGTTAGGCATTGCTCAAGTGAAGCACAGTTGGACGACATCTTCACCAAAGAATTGAAGATTGATAGATTCCTGAATTTGAGAAAGAAATTAGGAATAGCTCAGATTGACTATTTTTGAGGATGTTTGACAAGTTGGATTATGAGGGTGTGTTGAAATATTAAATTAGATGTGTTAAAATATTAGATTAGATTAGATTAGATTAGATTAAATTTGATTTGATTTAATATTTAAATATAATTCAAGTTTTATAGACCCAATTAGGGTTGTATATAAATAGTCATAGTTTGTGTCATTATTTGTATAATTTAATAATACAAATTCTTATTTTCTTTATTATTCTCTCTTTCTTCCCTCGCTAAAAGTGGCTCACCCACTAACAATTGTATGATTGTAATATTTCAATTTGATATAGATGTAAGTAATACAGAAGAAATATAATGATTTCTCAAATTTTTGTGATGTCATTATATGCCTTTTTTTCTTTTTCATTTTATAGATCACATCATATAAAGTGTATTGAAGAAAGTGTATAATGGTTGGACATAAATTTTGTAACACCTCATACATACATTGCCTAGGCTATACGTATTTGGCATTAAATGGTACAAGAAACATACAACTAGATGAAAAAGGACAAGAATTTAAAATTGAATAAAATACAAATTCCAATAATAATGTATCTAAAAAGCTTGTCTTCAACATTGCACAGCGGAAAGATAACATCTACAGAGGTCTTCCTGCCTTCTGCTCATATGTAGTCCTCGAAACTGACCATCTAGAAATTCTACTATTATGACCTGCTCCTTAAAAATAATAAGAGGATTAGGGTGAGATTATTAAATCTCAATGATCCTCCCTATCTTAGGGATTCGCTCGATTCTACATGGTGCATGCGTCACAAACGAATTCACCTAGAACTCGGGGTTCGCCTCATGACTCGGTACAAGTACAAACAAGGGATAACACCACCACTGGAAGTCTCATGACTACCCAATGTAGTGATAACACAAAAGCATCAAAACACAATATGCAGACCCATCTCCATATGTGAAGAATCTAGGAGTTATACCTATCTATCCGGGCTACCAAAACTACACCCTCGGTGAGTCGCGTGTACCTATTCGTCAAGAGACTTGCACAGGAAAACTGCTAGACAACAGATTTGTCCTATATGGAGTACATCTGCGACGAGTTCAGCCATGACTTTGCCTATATGGCGTCACGACCCCGCCTCCGTCAAAGGCCAGTAAGATGGGCCCCAACCACACAAGTGAAAACACGCAATCTCGAACGTACACGCCCACCCAGCGATAGCCTAGTGACATTGTCTACTTGGCGTCACTAGATGGTAACTAATCTGGTGACATAGCCTACGTGGCGTCACACACTTACCAATACCAAGCATACAAATGAGTCTCAAGTGGGAAACACCCCAAAGCCCTCACATGCACATCGCCTTTGGAAACTCAAGTGTAAATGAAAACTAGCATAGGAGCCAAATCATCCATGGCATGAATATGTATCATAAACAGCCACACGGGATACCACTGGGCATCCACATAAGTGAGAAAACAGGGTTTACAACCCAATAGTATGGTTCTACTCCAATTCAAGCATATTCACAATCAGTTCAAGCCAATCAAGTCGATCATGCACACCAAGACGGGAAAGAGTGCACACGCATGTAACTTGTTGGACAAGAGCCATCAAACCAAAGTCACACAATCAATACATCCGAACATTCAAACAGAATGACGGGAAAGCAATTCACACAATGCATACTCTTATTCAAAATGCCATCACGCAATCATTGTGTAATTTGTTCATGTCCGTTACATGTAATTTAATTATTTAAAAATATGATATATATATATATATATTAAACATAATCGACTCATGCGATTATTTAAGGTGCACTTAGTAACACACTAGTCACCTAATTATACATAGCATTGATAAAGAATCAATAAGGCAAAGAGTTCCAAACCTTGGAACAATTCTGCACTTGGAGAAAATAATCTGGTTCTGCCCAGGAGGACAGGCTGAGAGGGGTCACGCCGCTGAGTGAGATCCTGCATTTTCAGAATTTTCAACATTCAGTGGGGTGCACTGAGCGCAATACGCGTTCTGCAGAAAAACCAAAACGAAACCAATTCTGTCCTGGGGTCCCTAAACTCCATTTTAATCACTTTTAACATCATCCCATAGAAATCAAATATGAATTATTATGCATTAATATGATAAACAACATTAGCAATGATCATGCATGCACATTTACTCTTCACCCAAAAATCCTAATTTTCAGAAAACTCCAAACCTTTTACAAAAACCCAATTTTCCCAAAGTCTCTCACTATGAGACTCACCTTGCATGTAGTGAATTTGGGATGACATTCTTGCTGCCATTGAACTCTTTTCATGCCCAAACTTCTACCTCCATCTTCAAGAAATCTGTAATGCCTTTCCATTCCACCTTCAGCAAGCATCCTCTAACTTCAAATGTGTTTTCTCCTTTAATACATAATATATAAACATGAATCAATATGACAAATCAAAGGGAATTTCATGTAGACTCCAGAATTTCAAGAATTACCTGAATCGGAGCTACGAGTAAAAAGTTATGGCTTGCTAAGTGAAGGTTGCTCTTGGTATTCATACAATAACATCAGCTTCAAACCCCCATATTCAAACGCGATTAATGCCTTCCTCATGAACATTTAGAACAAAAACCACATATCTAGATTGTAAATAATTTCATAAGCATTCCAAAAAGTCTTGAATCACCTCAATCATATTTGTGAGCTAGGAGATATGGCCGTTTTTGTGAAGGCTATACATGGAACACGAAAATGGAGTTTGGAGGATGGAGAAGATGATTACTTCTTTGTTCCTTTATATTCTTCACTCAAATTCAACTTAGTGTCATAACTTCTACCAAATATATCTAAAGATTCCATGCAAGGATTGATTAATGACCATAATGCCCTCCAACCAAGCCATATTCCCCAAAATGCCATTTTGTTCAATTATAACTAATTCCTTTCCATTCTAACTAATCCACTTGTCATCTTTTAGTAAATACATTAACTTAGTAATTTTTTTACACTACTAGTCATTGGGTCTCAATTATACTATTCTCATGTTTAAAAGTATGGGATATTACACTCTCCCCCTTAAATAGAATTCGCCCTTGAATTCCTTAAAATTATCTTGACAACAGATTCCACATGTCTTCTTCCAACGAGGGAACGAATGTTCCTCACGTTCCTCCTTTGGTTAAACCATACGACTTCGTTCGGAATTCGCTCCATCCAAGAAGCACCACTTCATGCTAAGCTCGCGCCCTTAACATTCCTGACTTGTAGCCATAGTCGTCTCACATCACATTCTTTTGATACTTCGTACAGACTGGCTTGGAAATTTATTTTCTCGAGGTTTCCAACATGTACCCGATTAAATCGAGTATGCATAGCTCAAGAATCTTTAACAATTCATTTTAGTCGGACAATCCTCGTCCTCAACATTTTCTAAGATCATCCTTGCTTAACTTATGATGCTGGACTCCACTTCCTCTCCGCTAACTGCTTGCATTATCTCGAATCAATACATATCCACTATAGTGTATCACTAACGACGACATTCAAATTCGCTGACACATGCGTACAAACAACGTCATATGACCGCTCGCCAATTCCTCGATTCTGACCTCTAATTTTTCTGACATTCAAATCGGCTTTCTTCAAATCATCTTCCTCGCACTACAAAGGCTCTTACTTCTAGTCCGACTTCAGCTTTTAGACAAAACATCTCTACCGGAAGCTACAAGGATGTATAATCCCATAATTAAAATCTTCGTATTCAATAACTCCACACCACGTCTTGTCGATAAAATCCAATTCTAACAGTTGTTCCGCAACTTATCGTCCAAGTCTTCGTGCACGCCCAAGATTGGACAAGACACAACAACAAAAAGTCTATTTCAGGAAAAAATTGTTTTCTTCATTTAATCCTCAATACTCATAACTGCAACCACTATCTCTAGAATACCTCACCAGAAACGAACCATACATTATGCTCTAGGTCGACCCATCAACAATATCTTTATGGATTATGGCGGATTCTTGGGAGACTGGAATGAACAAACATTTCTCAAAGAGTCTTTCCTTGGGAAGGTCATTTCACTCAACACTTGTCACAAGTATCCCACTTACACCTACTACAATCCTATTCGGTCCTCCTTTTATCCATTGTGCTACTCTGATCTCAATTCGCCACACATTTCTCGAAACCTACCAAATTACACTTCCATTGCATCATGCTTGATTCCATTACTCTACTACACCTCGTTCGATTCCTTAAGTAATAACAGTTTTCCTCTGACTTTGCCAATCACGATACTCGCTAGAGTCTTAAACACACTTAACAAAGGTCTCTCCTCAAGGTTGAGTAATTCCAAAACAATGTCACTACTGACTTCATCATTCTTTGTTAGGTCCATGAGTACAACTTAGTTACACACTTCAGTTTCAGAATGTCTAACATCAAACACTTACTGCATACAAGTTCATCTCAACCCACCGACTTCCATGTCGTACAACAACTACGATAATACTGCTAAATTTTCCATAATTCTTTTCTAACCATACAACTTCATAATTTTAGTGTGACAACATCTTCCATAACTCACGAAACTTAACCAATGCAACAATCCCTTCACAACTACATTATGCCCAAGCAATCAACTAATATTTTTTCTGATACTTTAAATTTCCTTTGGGACTTTATACTTACCCTACAAACCAATACTAATCCTCATACGATTTCCCTTAACCATGCAGACCCATACCTGCACAGCCTTATGATTCTTCTCGTGTTCGACGACTCGCTTAATGTTGTTAAGACCGTCTCATCGTCATGCTTCATCATTTCTGAAACTATTACCAAACTGTCTTCCTTGGTTGTGCTCCCAATGCAACGTTTCTAATGACTAGATATCGACTATGAAGTAAGAAATTATGCTTCGTGCTTCGAACATTCCCCTTTGGAATTTCTCGGAACTCCAAATTCAATGGGTCACTACTTACCGAGACTGACATTGCATCATTTATGGGAGTCTATAGATATTCCCTTAGATACATCTCATATCGGCTAAACCAAAATACGCTTTATATATTCCAACAATAATCACTAATATTAAATAATAGCCACACCACAACGTCGACCAATATATAACAATCTCACGTCGGTTCCATCTCTGGTGTTCATGCACACTCATCACTTACCTTTTCACGAAATAAGAAACATCTATTGGGTATTATCAATTATCAACCACGCGGTTACGACCATTCATAATCTCCATAAGCGTAGTAACAAAAACGGATCCACCCCACCATCGCCTGATAGTTCATGACTACCAGCATGACACAAGATTTTTGCTATACCTACCTCATGAGAATTCAAGTGTGTGTCTCTGAATAACAATCAGAAACTTACCCTAAACTCTGGGCCAACACTATCCCACATCTGCCACACCTCATTCATAATAGCGATACTATGGCGTTATACATGTCTGGTAGTACTAACATGGTGGTCTAACTTCGAGGCCATGTACTCACATAACCTACGCAGTAGCGTATAACAATCTCCACGCGTATCCTATAGTCACGGTTGATAATGTGCAAATAGATCTCTACTAAGGTCATCGTTCTTCTAGATTATATCAATCACACTCATTAGGATGCAAAACCTAAGAGTGCCACATTAAGGGTTTACTTACTAGGAATAATAAGCTGGATCAGAACGGTTAGGAATTCGGTTCGAATTGTTATGCCATGCACGTATTACTTTGCACAGTGCATGCATAAGAAATTCTATGAATAGCTCTCCACATAGGAATACCAAGGTTCAAGCAGTCGATACGACTTTGATCATCCCATGGATGCTTCGAAAAGACACTAGTTTCCATTCACCTAATTACCCAACACCAAACGTAGTTCTGTGGCATCACTCGGGGTTAGATGAATCATAACTAGCAAGAATTTAGTCTACAACATACTCTGCGTTCACTTGCTTCACATGTCGCCTAGCGTATTTCTAGGACTCATTCACAGATTAGAAAAAACGAAGGTATAGTAGCCCTTCCCTTAATCGGGTGTCCAACATTCTCCAATTCATAGATTTCCACGTCTACTCTTCCAATCAATCCTTACTGAATAAAGCACACACACCTTACGATATACCAAAATAATTTGGATTGAAATGCCTTGTCCATCCAAGTACCGTCCACATCACGGTTACTAGAAGGTTTCGACTTCTTCACTAAAAATCCCAAAAATATTCCATCCAACAAGTTCTCAAGTCATAATTGCCACTAGCACCATGATTGAACAATGAATTTCCAATAGTTCCAAACTCCGCCCCATCTCAAAATTCTCTTATTATAATCCTATTTGAGCGCCTCATGAATTTCATCCACTACTTCTATGGTCTAGAGAAAGTTCCACTTCATCCAACCGAACTTTGGAAAGTCAGGTAGTCTTAAACCTCACCACTATATTTAGGCTGATAATTATTATTCGTAAAATGCTCCATTTACACTCAACCATCCCTACACTCTCCCAATTCAACAAGTTCCACCACTTTAGCTCGAGTCACATCAGATTTTACGCATCCTCGTGGTGGCTCTGCCATTATTCTATCCATCTCATATGTAGTCACTGAGATGGCCAGTCCAAACGACTAAATACTACAACAGTAGAAATATGGTTAGCAACACGCACATTTGAGGGAGAAAAGAATTGCTAGTGATGTTTCATGGCGGGGAAAAGAATCGACCTGATCTGATACCAACTGTAACACCTCATACATACATTTCCTAGGATATACGTATTTGGCATTAAATGGTACAAGAAACATACAACTAGATGAAAAAGGACAAGAATTTAAAACTGAATACAATACAAATTCCAATCATAAAAAAGCTTGTCTTCGACATTGCACAACGAAAAGATAACATCTACAGAGGTCTTCTTGCCTTCTGCTCATCTGCAGTCCTCGAAACTGACCATCTAGCAATTCTACTATTATGACCTGCTCCTGAAAAATAATAAGAGGATTGGTGTGAGATTACTGAATCTCAGTGAGCCTCCCTATCTTAGGGGTTCGCTCGGTTCTACAGGGTGCATGCATCACAAACGGATTCACCTAGAACCCGGGGTTTGCCTCATGGATCGGTACAAGTACAAACAAGGGATAACACCACCACTGGAAGTCTCATGACTACCCAATGTATTGATAACATAAAAACATCAAAACACAATATGCAGACCCACATCCATATGTGAGGAATCTAGGAGTTATAACTATATATCTAGACTACCAAAACTACACCCTCGGTGAGTCACGTGTACCTATTCGTCAAGAGACTTGCATAAGCAAACTACTAGACAATGGATTTATCCTATATGGAGTACATCCGCGATGAGTTTAGCCATGACTTTACCTATGTGGCGTCACGACCCCGCCTCCGTCAAACGCCAGTAAGACGGGCCCTAACCACACAAGTGCAAACACGCTATCTCGAGCGTACACGCCCTCCGGGGGAAAGCCTGGTGACATTTCCTACTTGGCATCATTAGATGATAAGTAATCTGGTGACATAGCCTACGTGGCGTCACACACTTACCAATTCCAAGCATACAAACGAGTCTCAAGTGGGAAACACATCAAAGCCCGCACATGCACATCTCCTTTGGCAGCTCAGGTGTAAATCAAAACCGGCATGAAAGCCAAATCATCGATGGCATGAATATGTATCATAAACCGCCACACGGGCTAACAATGGGCATCCACATAAGTGGGAAAACAGGCTTTATGACCCAATAGTATGGTTCTACTCTGATTCAAGCATATTCACAATCAGTTCAAGCCAATCAAGTCCATCATCCGCACTAAGACGGGAAAGAGTGCACACGCACATAACTTGTTGGACAAGAACCATCAAACCAAAGTCACACAATCAATACATCCGAACATTCAACCAGAATGACGGGAAAACACTTCACACAATGCATACTCTTAGTCCAAATACCATCACGCAATCATTGTGTCATTAGTACATGTCTGTTACATGTAATTTAATTATTTACAAATATATATATATATATATATATATATATATATATATATATATATATAAATATAATCGACTCATGCAATTATTTAAGGTTCACTTAGTCACACACTAGTCACCTAATTATACACAACTTTGATAAATAATCAATAAGGCAAACAGTTCCAAACCTTGGAACAATTAAGCACTTGGGGAAAATAATCTGGTTCTTCCTGGGAGGCGGCGAGGATCACACTCGGCGGGATCCGCATTTTCTTTTTCAACATTCGGTGGGGTGAGCAACCCGGACCGAGCTCGACACGCGTTCGAAAAACCAAAATGAAACCAGTTTTGTCTTGGGATCCCTAAACTCCATTTTAATCACTTTTAACATCATCCCATAGCAATCAAATACGAATTATAATGCATTAACATGATAAACAACATTAGCAATGATCATGCATGCACATTTTGTCTTCACCCAAAAATCCCAATTTTCCCAAAACTCCAAACCTTTTACAAAAATCAATTTTCCCAAATTCTCTAACTATGAGACTCACCTTGCATCTAAGGAGGTTGAGATGACATTCTTGCTGCCATTTAACTCTTTTCATGCCCAAACTTCTACCTTCATCATCAAGAAATCCGTTATGCCTTTTCATTCCACTTTCAGCAAGCATCCTCTAACTTCAAATGTGTTTTCTCCTTCAATACATAAGTTATAAACATGAATCAATATAACAAATTAAAGGGAATTTCGTGTATATTCCAGAACTTCAAGAATTACCTAAATCGGAGCTACGAGTAAAAATTTATGACTTGCTAGGTGAAGGCTGCTCTTGATGTTCATACAACAACATCAGCTTCGAACCCCTAAATTCAAACGCAATAAAATTTTGTAAAATACATAAACAATTTAAATAATAATTGTTATTTAAAAATATTTAGAAAATATAAATTATTATTTAAATTGTTTATGTATCAATTCAAATAATTATTATTTAGAAAATATCAATTATACATAAACAATTCAAAAATAATAATTATATTTTAAAATAGATAATTTATTTTAAAAATATCAATTATTATTTAAATTGATTTCATAGAAAATACATAGCTCTGTTGAACTGTTTTTTCATAAAATAAAATTTTAATAAAATTTGTTATATTAAAAAATATTTGGACACAATTTTATTAATTCATCTTTAAATTTAATTTTTGTAAATAAAAAAATTGTTGAATAAAAAATTATTACTAAAATACATTTATAATTTTTCCTAACTTAGCATATTTCTCAATCTTATCTTACAAATGCTTAATTAATTTGAATTACTTCCACTTAATATAATTTTTAATTTTCGTAACGGCCAACCAATATTATTTATAATTTTTGTAACTTCAATTACGATTAAATTTTATTTTCAAAAGTGATATATATTTTTTTTGCAAGTGTAAAAATTATTGAAAAATGTATAACATTAGTTTTATTTATTGAAAAAATTTAATTGATAAACAATTTCTAAAGATATAAATATGTAAATAATTAATACATAAATTTTAAATTAGATAAAATAAAAATAAAATAAAATAATTATACAATTTTAAAATTTTAAAATTGTATTTGAATAAAGTCTTCACATTTACTTAATATAAATTTAAGATTGTCGTGATGACAACCCTAGCCTTATTTCTACCTATGTGTTGATGTGTTATCTTGATAGAAGTTCTTGCCCAATCGTAATTCTATTTTATCTTATTTTATTTATATATTTTACAAATTTCTATATTTAAAAAATTAATTATTTAAATATAAAAATGAAACCATAATAAATTGTCTAATTACCTAAAAAATAAAACAATAATATAAAACACTTTTGTATTGTTATTTTACAATAAAACATTAATAATATAATTGTAAACATAACTTAGAACGCCTACAAGATAATTTTATATGCAAATAAGAATTAAATATCAACTATTATACAAATATATAGTTTTATTTGTAATATTCATGTTAATATTTCTGTGCGAAGCACGGGCTCGGTGATATAGTTTTGAAACAACTCTGAAGTAAATCATATACAAATAAACTAGGTTTCGATAAAAAATTTTTTTTTTAAATGTAATAGATGTAAATCTTGAAAAGATAAATAAATTTTGTATTATTTTGATCTTTTAGAGAAGTACTTGTACTCGTGTTCTATAGAATATCTATTTTGTAATTTAGGTGATGTTAAATAAAATAAAGGCAACCCAAGAGCACTTGGATGAGATAAAGTGGACCTCTTTCAACTTAACTAGAGGTCTCAAGTCTGATTCATGTCCTGAGAATGCAGCGTGTTAAATCTCTTAAGAGAGCGTTGGTCCACCTATATGATCCTACAAGCCTCGCACAGAGGTTATCTCTGGCTAATACCCAAAAAAATACAATAAAGGAAACCTAATAAAATATTGATTCAGTCTAAGAAAAAAACTTCAAAATTTAAGGTGAGGTGATGTCATTCAATTTTGTTCATTTGGATGTATGTCTCAAAATTTTAAGTGATCCAGGGGTTTTGAGAAGCAAAGGTTAAAATGAATAATTTTTTATAAAACTGGTCACTTCAAGAACGAATTTACCAAGAGAGAAGAAATGATAATTATATTCATATTTCATTTGTCGCATACAAGAATATTTATGAAAGCGTTTGTGCACTAGTGGTGACAAGATTAAGTAAAGTAGTATTATCTATTATCATGGTTGGTGATCTAGGCTATTTCACTAGATTGAATGGATGTTTAAAATTTTGCATGGTGCATTGATCATGGTGATGCAAGCCATAAGTGCATGAAAATGCGAAGTAGTAAAAGAGATATCAAACCATGGGGGGATATATTTGAGTATCGATTTTCATTCTAACTATGTGTAGCTAAAGCGATAAAAAAATTATAATTTAAAGCAAATAAAGTAAAATTGTCAAAATAAAAAAAGCAGCACACGGGGTACATGATTACCTATCTCGACATGCCCAATTGACTCTCCAAATCGAATACGAGAAAAACACAATGAGATATAGAAAATAGACAAAATCTTCGTAGCACCTACTTTCGTAGCGAAAGCACTCTCTCGCATGAATAATGTGCATGCTTTCGCTAAATCACATTTTTTTTCAAATATACAATTTTTTCAACCAAGAGTGAGACGCCTTCTGATTGGCACCACTACTTAGTTATTTAGCAATCTGCTTTCGGATGTTGATCACTACCACCATATTTCGAAGTTATGTGCCAATCTTTTAGTATCCGTCCACTACATGGTCAAATTTTTAACTCTTAAGTTTTCCTCTTTACCATAATATTTCCTCAACTATAAATACACCATAAATGCATCATTCAACTTGATGAAACTATAAACACTGACCACCATTAATCTTCATCTTCAACCTCCAATCTATGCATATACACTAACAAACTACACACAATCATTTTTTGTTGGAGTTCCATATATACAAGGTTTGATAACGTCCAATTAGGTTTGTGTAACCGAGGTTTCCTTTGGAAAAACCTAGGGTTTATCCTCAAAGATCTTTTCTATATTTGAGGGTTTTGTTCAAGATTTCACAATAGGGGATTCGACCGAGTGAAATATTTTAATATTGGATATCTTGCAAATAAGTACCGTGAAAGAGTGAATCATATTTGAAGTTCTTGTGGTCAATAGTCACAATCGTCCTCGCAATGGCTATGTCTCCCCCCAATTCCATTTTGGACTTGACATAGTGATAGTGATGCCTCAAGTAAGGGAAACTTAAGTGATAGTTAAGAAGAGGAAAACTTGTGTCTCAAGGCCAATCAACATAAAATCAAGAAAGAGAATGTAATTCATTTTAAATATGATAACATTGATAAGTTATCTTTTGTGGATTTGAAAAATACTTTTGAAAATCTACATAGAGACACCTCTAATTCTTTTAAGAAATTAGATTCAAATGAAAAAAAAATTACATACTTAGAAGAAAAGGTTGTAGAAACCAACAAAAAATTAGAGGCACTTATGCAATCTATTGTTGATAGTCAAAGAATAAGAAGGAGGATGAGAAACCATATTGGTTCAGTTGTGAAACTTGTGAAATTTTGAAATAAGAGATAAGGGCTCTTAAAATCAAAGTGGACAGGGCATTACAACCAGTACAACCATGTGTTACATATGCTATTGATTTCCCAAATGTTGAAAAGTCTTTCTAAAAACCATATAAAAAGTATAATGTTATCAAAAAGGGTTTAAATAGCAAAAGTAAATCTCAGAAAAATTTATCGTGTCACTATTGTTCAAAGAAAGTCCATACTATTGAAAAATGCAAATTTAGGCTTTTTAGTTCCTAAAGTTACTTTTCAATGGTTGCCCAAATGAAACCAAATTTTCACTCAATTCCAAGGACCCAATGAGAATTGTGTACCTACTACCCTTGTTTGGTTTTTTAGGTTGAGAGTCTTTTGTAACACCCTTCTAAACCCCACGAATATTATATACACCTAATCCGAGTATTTCACTAACAAGGGTTTCACATCTTCATTTAAGACACCATACATGTAAAACATATCTTTCTCCGTAACATAAGTTCTCATAAATAAAGCATTTATCTCTTTCAAGAATAATAATGAAACCTCAACACTTCGCGGAAGAATTTATTGTCTCAAAACATCATCATGTAAAAACTTAAGAAAACCCAAGTATAATCACATTTCCTTGTTCATAAGTTTGAACTTTAAAACATCTTAAAACAAAACAACGTATTCTCAACTAATCATGTCAACAAGAACATGCATGCAATTTAATTCAAACGATACCAAGACCCCGATGTTACATATCAGAGCAAGACCACCTTTATTTGCGATAAAATAACAAAAAGACTCCATAAAGCTATCTTCGAGCTTATATGTCTATTACTGATTACCTGAAAGATACCAATGTATAGAGGCAACATTTCCAAGTAGAAAGGTGAGTAAATATAATTATTATAAAAACATAAGGAGTAAATACAATAGTTATATACAACAACAAGAAACCACACATCATCAAATCATCATCATATTATACTCACACCATCACATAACATTTTATACACACATCAAGCACATCATTATATCATCATATCAACACATGTCATAAAACACCCCAAATATTGTCACATCATCATTACCCCATAACCATTTATCATGCAATATCACATACTTAATTAGGTTTATGCATGTGGTACTAAAACTTCACTTATGACTTTGTCATCATTATCTCCAAAGATCCTCACCAATAGGATTGATTCACGCTTGGAATCATAGCACATCACAATTGCACTAAATCCAAAATATGGGATTTAAGCCATCACTGAACTATTATCCTATCATAATCAATGGACCAATTGTCCTACAACATCACCAGACCAAAGTCCTAAAGTATGTCATGAATACATGATGCCCAACCACATAATAAACACGACCACAACTAGTCAAAACATATCATCATCCATGACTTCATCACATGTCATCACATACATCATATATTTGTACATGGATTTATCACAACAATCAACATTTCATCATATCTATAATAACTCGTCATATAACACACATCATTGTAATCCATCACAGGGAAATATAATATCATCATAGCATAAATACTGGAAATATACATCCTATTACCCATTTTATTCTGCCAGTATATAGATCGTCGCTTCATCTTCCTAATGCTTCAAACGATGCATCAATTGAAGTCTCGAAACTCAAGTTATCACACTTAAAATGCTACTGCTATTCATCGCCTGATGATCGCCCGACGACGTGGGAGCGATATCGCGCGATGTCACCTCTCTCGCTCAAACGCCACCCGACGATGCTCCATTGAAATATCACCCCCATAAAAAATCCATGGAACATTTTTTCACCCTATCCTCATCGCCTCTTGATCGCCGACACTAATGGAGCGAGGCTTCATCACCCAACGACATAAGTCCGCTGCCCGCCAGTGCAACACGAACATGACTTCTCTGTTGCGATCTCAACATTGCATCAGTCCCAAATTTATGTGATTTCTTCATATTATAGGTCTCAATTCATCACAATTACCCGTGGTTTCATCGTATAACAACAATACATCATAGCATACATTTCATGTATGAATTCATTATATAACAATATCACCATTTCATCAATTTTCCATGAAAACATCATAATAACACCTTTAAAAAAATCCCAACACAAACCTACAATTAACTAAACCTTAGATCGATTATAATAACAATGATAAACACACATTACCTTATATTCTCTTAGCAATTGATTCTTGTTCTCCGTGTTCTACCAAAAACCTGTTTGTTTTTCTCTATGCCCTAGCCTCCTTTCACGTTCTTCCAATTTATACGATCATACAAAATGAATGTTCTCTCAAATCTCAATTTTCGTATGTCAAACTTACTCCTTCGACCCCTAATAAGTCTTTCCACCTTTGCCCTCACTTAACCTTTTACAATTGACTATTTTGCCCTTAGGACTTGTAACCTTATATTCATTCTATTTATTTAATCAAAATAATTCTAAATAATTACTTTTAAATCTAAATAATTCACAACTAATTATTTAAATTCTAAACATCTCACGTAATCTCATAACTCATCACTAACCCATCACACACCTCACAAAACATAATATCAAGCACCATGGTCATTAAGACATCATATAAACACCGCAAATAAGTCACAAATACTCAATATAAATTAATAAAATAATTAAATAAATAATCTAATTAAGTTTTTGGGTGTTACATCTTGACTCTATGACGGGTAAATGGATTCTCAATAGTGTATGTTCAAGACACATCACAGGAGACATCTCTCTATTCTCCGACTTTGTGGCGATGAAGAACGGTGATTTATCCTACGATGATCACAACAAAGGTGTCATACTTGGATAATGTAGTATATGAAATCCATCATCTAATAATATCTCCGATGTTATGTTTGTTGAAAGCCTTTAACACAGTCTCTTAGCACTAATCAATTATGAGACAATGGTTATAAAGTAACTTTTCCCAAAGATAGTTGCATGATAGTACATAATAAGAAGAATATGTGTAAGTTTAATAGTTTGAAGGTAATATATATATTATATATATATATATGCTAGACTTTAAAGATATATCTTTGATGAATGTTAAGTGGCTTGTTACCATGAGTAAAGATTTATGGTTGTGGCATAGACACTTGGCACACAATCAACTTTGATCTACTTAATATGTTAGTTGCAAAAGATTTAGTAATCGGTCTACCAAAAATAAAGTTTTCAAAAGACCACCTATGTGATGCATGTCAAAAGGGAAATAAAAAAAGAGTCTCATTTAAATCTAAAAACATTGTCTCAACTTCGAGACCTCTTGAGCTTATCCACATGGGTCTTTTTGGTCCTTCACGGATAAAATCTTAGCTGGTAATTATTATACTTTTGTAATTGTATATGGTTGCTCAAGATTTTGTTGGACTGTCTTCTTACATAGCAAAGATGAAACATTCGTAGTTTTCACACGTTTCACAAAGTTATCCCAAAACAGATTAAATTCAAAAAGTTTTTCTATTCAAAGTGATCATGAAGGTGAATTTAAAAATTAGATCTTTGAAGAATATTGTGATAAATATTGTATTGATCATAACTTTTTAGCTCTTAGAACTCCACAACAAAATGGTGTTTTGGATCGAAAGAATCGTGTTTTATAGGAGTTGGCAAGAATAATGCTCAATGGTTATAGTCTACCAAAATATTTTGGGCCGACGCTATTAATAGGGCGTGTTATGTCTTAAATAGGGTACTTATTCGTCCAATTTTAGAAAAAACACAATCTGAACTTTTAAAAGGTAGAAACACAAATTTATCAAATATTCATGTCTTTGGATGCAATTATTTTTTGTAAATAATGGAAAGGATAAACTTGGAAAATTTGACACGAAAGTCGATGAAGGTATATTTCTAGGATACTTGCAATCTAGTAAAGAATATATAGTTTATAATAAGAGGTTGCTTATTGCTGAAGAGTCAATTCTTGTTACTTTTGATGAGTCTTTCCCAAATAGTGTTGTGAAAGATACTACTTTTTATGATGTAGGTGCATCTACAAAAGACATACTCAAGGAAACCGAACAACGAATTGATTGACCTAAATAGGGGAAGCTTCAGGAGGAACAAGATGACAACCAAAAAAAGGAAGATGGTGAAAGTCACAAAAAAGATGATGGTCTTCCATTGGAATGGAGAACCTCCAAGGGATCATCCAACTGACAACATTCTTGGAGATATCATAAAAGGGGTAACAACACGATCAAAGATAAGTAATTTTTCTTATCACCATGCGTACATATCACAAGTTGAACCTAAAAATTATAAATATGCCTCACTAGATAAGAATTGGGTTATGGCCATGCAAGAAGAATTGAATCAATTTGAAAGAAAAGAAGGTTGGGACCTAGTTCCTTTTCCATGAGATCATCAATTTATAAGCACTAGATGGGTTTTCAAGAACACACTTAACGAATATGGTTTGATAACAAGGAATAAGGCCCGATTAGTGGTTCAAGGGTATAACCAAAAGGAAGGAAATTATTATGAGAAACTTATGCTCTGGTTTCTCAACTTGAGGCTATACGTCATTTACTAGCATATGCATGTTCCAAGAACTTCAAATTATATCAAATAGACATAAAAATTGCATTCCTTAATGGGTACATTAATGAAGAGGTGTATGTTTCACAACATTTAGGTTTTAAAAATCATGAGTATCATAATCACATTTTCAAGCTAAAACAAGCTTTGTATAGTCTCAAATAAGCCCCTGTAGCATGGTATGAGCGACTTAGAAAGTTATTTCTTGACCAAGGATACTCATAAGGGAAGTTAGATACAACTCTCTTTACTAAACATCAAGGAAAGAATATGATTCTTGTTTGAATTATGTTGACGATATTATTTTTGGATCAACTAACATGCATCTTGTAAAGGAGTTCTCTATGTATATGCACGCAGAGTTTGAAATGAGTCTTATGAGAGAGTTGAACTACTTCCTCGTACTCCAAATAAATAAATTAAAGGAATGGATATTTTTGTGTTAAGTTAAGTATTGTTTCCAGTTACTGAAGTGATTCAACATGGATGATGAAAAGCAAATTGACACTCCTATGACAACAAATGGCAACTTGGATATAGATGAAAAGGGAAAGGATATAGACGTTAAGAAATATAGAGGTATTACTGGATCTCTTCTATATCTTAAGACATCTATGTTCAAAACAAATAAGTTCACCGATTCCATTTAAATGTGTTTAAAACCAAACGGGAAAGCAACCAATGTTACAACAAAAATTATCATTTGAAACCACACGATATAACACAAAAGATGTCACCAAAACCTTAAAAAATGACTCACATAAAATGGAATGTAAATTAAGAATCCATTATAACCCACCATTATAAATTCACAAATTTATACCAACAAAGACTATGATAGAAATAAATATTTATTCGAATTAAAACCAATACCATCCTAACTAACCTTCCATGTAAGAACAACAACATTGCAATATAATTTGCCACTAATGAAATGGTATCTCATCAAAACTAATTATTCAAATTGAACCCAAACTTCAAACCTCAATTAAAAATGACATGTTCATCATAATATCCACAAATTTTTCAACTCAATTTCAAAGTTTCATTCATAAACAATAATCACCATCATAATTTCCCCATCACTTTGACATAAACAAAAATGGTATCTAACACAAACCAATTTGTACACTAGAAACTCTTAAGTTTCTCCGAACAAGAATCATGCTATAAACAAATATCATTCTCATATCATCATTTAAACAAACATCAATATTATCAACTTCAACACTAAAACACTAACAATGTCATCAATATCAACGTTAATAAATTGATTATCACAATAACAACAACAACAATGTCAACTAATATCATACTTAATTATCAAAGACTACAAACTCAAATAATTCACTTATTCAACAAAGGCATACCAAATAAAAAGAACATGGTGATGAGAAATTTATCAAAACGTGTCCAAGTTTCCACAGAGGGATTGGTGAAGTTGTTTGTGTGAACAATGTGTCTGTTGATGTGGGTTGGTGTGTGTGAAGTGAGGGAAGCTACTCGCAGAGGGAGTGTTTGGTTATGGCCTGCAGCTGGTTGCTGGTTAATGAGAAGGTGGTGTTACTGTGTGATTGAAAGAGAAGTAAGTGTTAGAACAAGATTTGGTTCTACAATTATGTCTCTGAGTTTTGATGATAACAAAGAGTATGTTTGAGTAAACAATTTTTGTTACTCTAACGTTTGATGTATTTTTAAGGTAAAAAAATCAGGTTCTACTTCTGATGAATGGTGTGGCCAAGACATTAGAAGACAATAAATTCTGCTTCTAAACTACAAAGAACGAGTAGCAAGGAAAAGCTTCAAAAGGCTCTGAAGTTACTCTAATATGTTCGTCTGAAGAAACCAGCCAGAAGATATAAAGACAGAAGTGTGACTTATGTCATGATGCTGAAGACTCAAGTTTTAGAAGACAAAGGGTTCTTAAGACCAAGTGCTTAAAGACTCTAAAGACGTGGCTCTGAAGATTCGAAAGGCCTTAAGTTCTTCTGAACTTTGGTTACGACACAAAGGGTTCTGAAGACCAAGTGCTAAAGACTCTGAAGAATGTGATTCTGAAGATTCCAAGACTTGAAGTTCTTATGAACTTAGGTTACGATACAAGGTTACAAGACCAAGTTCTAAAGACTTTGAAGAATGTGATTTTGAAGATTCCAAGACTTGAATTTCTTTCAACCTTTAGTTACGATACAAGATTCTTCAAAACCAAGTGTTGAAGTCTCTGAAGAGGAAGATTTCAAAGACTCTTAAGACTTGAAGTTTTAATTAATCAGAATTTAGTTTCTTCACTTCCAAACTCATGCTCGCAGAATCCTCTGAAGTGTAGAAGGAAAGAAGATAACTTTAAAGTGGTACAAATAGTAGATAGTACGAAAAGATTTATTCAACTATCTCCACCAACGTAAAGTATGGAATACAAAAAGGACATGAAATTACTATTTTATAACGGCTCTCTTTTTCAAATGGCCAACAGATATATTTTTAACTGGATATAAAAGGGAAGTATCATCGTTTGAGAGGTTTCTGCTTCATGCCACAATGCAACAATAATGAAAGTCATTGTTGATAAACACAAGCAACAATATTATCAATCAAGTATAAACAACAAGAGAAACATGAAGAAAAATATGTTATCTTGAATCATGTTAATTGATAACTCAAACAAGAATGATTCAATTCACACTATGCTCAAATCTACATGCTGCAATGAAGACTTTTGAAGATGCAGAATAAAAACAAGAAGATCATGAATGATTCAATTCATTAACTCACACAGATGATGAGTTGCTTCATGATATTTGAGAACAAGGGCTACTGTCCAGAATGTTCCAAAGTGAATCTAGATGAATATGCTCTTATCCATGCTACATCAAGATCAACAAGTTGTCATAAGCTTTTGAAGAAGAAGACTTCGATTAATCAAGTGCTCTGGGCTGTTGTCCGTAGAGAAGAAACTTGAAGAGAAGAAGATCACACATTTGAAGACAAAAATACAATGTAATATTCTTAGTGTGTATTAGGATCTTATGATGTACTTAATTGAGTTTACACCTGCTTGTGTGAAAGCATTCAATTGTAAGCAAAAATTGTAATAACAAATAGTTGTTTGTTCCTCAGAGGACCAGTTAGGTCAGAAGCTCTAAGAAGACTAAGAAGGTCTCTTAGTGGGAAGTCCTATCAAAAGATCTGGGTGATCTGATTCTGAATAGGTCAATGATTTTTATATCCTTCAGGATCCATGAACATTTCACTGGAAGATTCCTTGAGAGACCGAGTGAAGGTCAGAAGTTCAAAAAGACAGTGGCTACTGGTCATTGTGGGAAATCCTATCAGAAGATCAAGTATGATCAGATTTTGTTTAGTCCAATGAATTTTATATATCTCTAGATCATTGAATGTGTCATTGTAAGTTAGTCACCGACAATGGGCCCATGCAATTGTAATCAGAATTGATTATAGTGGATTAAGACCTTGAGTTCAAGGTGAAATCACCTCGGAAGGGTGGACTAGAGTAGCTTGAGGTTATCAAGTGAACCAGGATAAAATCACGTGTTCTTTACTTTTACTTATACCTTCTGAGTTTATATTTCTACAATCTGTTAGAAGCATTAGTTAGAAGCAATCATAAGAAGCAAACTTGAGAAGAAAATTTCAAACGCATGAATCAGTGTGAAGCAGTATAACAAGCGAAAAGTTTATCAAGAAGTGAAAACCCAATTCAAACCACCCCTTCCTTATGTTTTCTTCACATCTTCAATTGGTATCAGAGCTCTGATTCTATTATTGATCAAGATCAAACACCTAACAGTGTCAGAAAAGGATCCATATAATATGTGAAGGAATACTTCAAGTTGATAGTTACTCAATTTTCAACTACTATATCTTTCGGAAATTGACAAACAAAAGGGGAAGAATAGATTCATCAAATAAAGAGTTCAATATGCTGAAGTTTATCTAGTGTATGAGCAAATAAATAATGCACTTGATCTAGGATCAAGTCATCAGAAGATTCTCTTTAGACCCATAGGATATCTGTTTAGTACTCTAGTCTTTTGGATACTGATTTACTCCACTCTCTTCTCTTGATAATTGTGTCCTTTATATGTCTGTATTCATCATCACTCATGTAATGGTGTACCATCCTCATCGTCCTAGATGCATTTATATATATATATATATATATATATATATATATATATGCATGTATACTTATCCAAATAGTCTCATCAATCCAGCCTCCTCTTAAGCTCCATCTACATTCTCCTTCTGTGTTTGTGTCTTCAGTCTCAAACTTTCCAAGTCTTGCCTCTAGTAACCTTCCTCGGAAATGAAAATATTCTAGAGATCATTGTTGAAAAGCAAATTGATTTTTCTTCTCTAGGAGGTCACATTGGTGGTAGCATTGCTAGTGTCTCTTACTTTCAAGACTGGTCTATGTACTTCACCTTTCTAAAGAAGCCTGTGTATGTCAACCTTGTGAAACATTTCTGGAAGCATGCTCGACTGAATTTTGAAGATAAATGTATTGAGTCTTTTATCTGTGATGGTCCCATCTCCATCAATCCCTTTTTAATCACATTGGCAACTGGTTTTGAAGACGTTGGAATGATTGTTTCTTTAGAAAGGATCACGTTTCTTATGTCTGAGAGAATTGCATCTCTTCATGACATGTCTTCTGGTTATGAACCCTTGAACCCTGGAAATATTTTTCCTATTCCAAAAGCTTGGTTTAATCTCTATGTCTCTAATCTTCTTCCTAGAGGAGAAAATAAAGATCTTCTGAGATACGAGGACAAGGTTATCATCAGTCTCCTAATTAATGAGCATAAAGTCATTATTCCTCATACTATTTTCAATTACCTCTGGAAATCCGTTGTTGAACCCAAATATCTGGTTAAATACTACATTCCTTACGGGAGAATTCTGTCTAAATTTACCTTCCAGGATGGAATAGTGGATTCAATCAAGGAGATGTTGGCAGAAGATGATCCTGAAAACCACTCTGAACATTATTTTTTGAAAGTCAAATGTGAAGTCTTTAGTGGCTAAGAAACTTTTTTTGTCTCTCCTTCATGGTCCCGTGTGTTGTTGTTTTTCTTTATCTATGTTCGTGTTTAAACCATGTATGCTTGTCTCTTATTATTAAATGAAGTTGCTTTGTCTTTTTGTTGCATCTGTCCTTTACTTCCTAACATTACTTAATACTTGACATGACTAATAGTTAAAATAGTATAAAGTAATTAAAATATTTAATGATTGTATTTTATTTGTTTCTAAAAGCACAAGTATAACATCAAATCTTTAACGTATGTCAGTAAGTTTTTCCACCTTTTAAGGGAAACAGTTGGTTGAACTTCTTTTCTTTTATTGGTAATATTTGAATAAGCATTAGTTTTCATTTCCCATGAACCTGTTTCTCTAGTAGGCTCTAGGTAATTATAACCTAGTTAGTTATATCAATCACTTCCTATTATTTTACACTAATACCTCTCTTATAAATTAGACCTTTTTATTCTTATTCTCATCACTCTCATTCATCTTATAACCCTACAACGATTATAGGAACACTGATTTCTTTAGCCTCACTCTCTTCCCCAAAATGGTTGTCCAAACCTTTCTCGGTGATGAAAGATCTCTTCAGCTTATTCATGAAAAACGCCTTAATCTTGCATGTCGTAAGTATCAGGGCATAGAAATCATGAATAGTATGCAAGTCCAAAATTGGCCTGGATATTTTTAGCTACTTAATGGACCCATCTTTCCGGTTCTAGTAAAAGAATTCTGGAAGTTTTCTAGAATCAGTGAGGATGGGAATACTATTTGGTCTGAAATCTTTTATCTTCCTTTTGCTATAACCCTCTCCTCCATTGTCTATGCCACTAGGCGTCTATTGTTTGGAGTTACTATTGAACACTTTCAATATGATCTTGGGCAGGTTTTTAAGCTCATGATTCTTCATGATACCTCTGCACCGAGTGACCCTACTAATCCTGAAACCCTCCTTCCAACTCCTCAAATTTGGTTCAAATTCATGCTGTCTAATCTTCGCCCCCGTGCTAGAGGTAGAAGCACCGTAACTCATAATGACATAACCTATGTGTTTCTCTAATCCTATCATTTTGAGGTCGATCTTCCCAAAACCATGTTCAAACATTTGAAAGAGTCTATTGAGGCCTCTAGAGCTCATCCTGAATTCTTTATTCCATATGGAAGGATTCTGTCAGATCTTATGGTTAACGGAGGAATCTGGGATGGATTGAAAGTTAATGGACCAGAAGTGGCATTGGCTGAAGAAAGATGCGTCAGAATGGATGCAGTAGAAGATTTTAATGATTAAGTGTTTTTCGAATCATGTGTTTAAATTATATAAGAATCTAGTACTTTTATGTTTCTGTTTGTTTCAATTGTCGTGTTGATCTCTTCTTTGTAATAGCTATCCTTCAAACAATGAAATTATTATTTTGTTTATTACCTTGATTTCATATTATTTATTCTTAAACTTTTTTGATGTTGTCAAAAAGGGGGAGAAATAGAAAGAATATTTTGATGATAAGAATACCATATAATCATGCATTTACCACTAACGTGTGCTTAACTGTTGAAAATAACCAAGGAACTCTGAACAAGTTCACTAGGCATTCTAAGCAGGTTAAGAAGTAAAGATATAAGTTATCTTAAAGATAAAGCTTAATTTCAAGAACCTGAAGAAAGTTTGTGCATCTAATATTTGTTACTCTAATATTTGTTGTATTTTTAAGATAAACAAATAGGTTATGCTTCTGATGAATGGAGTGGCCAAGACATTAGAAGAGAATAAATTCCGCTACTAAGCTACAAAGATTCTGATGAACGAGTAGCAAGGAAAAGATTTAGGGGGCTCTGAAGTTACTCTAATATGTTCGTCTGAAGAAACCAGTCAGAAGATCTAAAGACAGAAGTGTGACTTATGTCAAGATGTTGGAGACTCAAGTTTTAGAAGACAAAGGGTTCTACAGACTAAGTGCTTAAAGACTCTGAAGACGTGGCTCTGAAGATTCGAAAGGCTGGAAGTTCTTATGAACTTTGGTTATGGCACAAAGGGTTCTGAAGACCAAGTGCTGAAGACACTGAAGAATGCCATTCTGAAGAATCCAAGACTTGAAGTTCTTATGAGCTTAGATTACGATACAATGTTACAAGACCAAGTGCTGAAGACTCTGAAGAATGTGATTCTAAAAATTCCAAGACTTGAAGTTCTTTCAACCTTTGGTTACGATACAAGGTTCTTCAAAACCAATTGCTAAAGTCTCTAAAGAGGAAGATTTAAAGACTTTGAAGGCTTGAGGTTTTGATCAATCAAAATTTAGTTTCTTCACTTCCAAACTCATGCTCGTAGAAGCCCACAAAGTGCAGAACGAAAGAAGATAACTTTGACGTGGTACAAATAGTACATAGTACGAAAATCTTTATTCCACTGTCTTCACCAACATAAAGTATGGAATACAAAAAAGACATGAAATTACTATTTTGTAACGAATCTCTTTTTCAAATGGCCACATATATACTTTTAACAGGCTATAAAAAGGAAACCATCATCGTTTGAGAGGTTTCTGCTTCATGCCACCATGCAGCAATAATGAAAGTCATTATTGATAAACACAAGCAACAAGATTATCAATAAAATATCAACAGCAAGAGAAACATGAAGAAAATTATGTTATCTTTAATCATGTTAATTGATAACTCAAACAAGAAATCTTTGATTCACATTATACTCAAATCTACATGCTGCAAGGAAGTCTTTTAAAGATGCAGAAGAAAAATAAGAAGATCATGAATGATTCAATTCATTAACTCACACAGATGATGAGTTGCTTCATGATATTTGAGAACAAGGGTTGTTGTCCAGAATGTTCTAAAGTGAATCAAGATGAAGAAGCTCTTCTCCATGCTACATCAAGATCAACAAGCTGTTAGAAGCTTTTGAAGAAGAAGACTTGGATTAATCAAGTGTTCTGGGCTGTTGTCCGTAGAGAAGAACCTTGAAGAAAAGAAGATCACACATTTGAAGACAAAAATACAATGTAATATTCTTAGTGTGTATTAGGATCTTCTGATGTACTTAATTGAGTTTACACCTGCTTGTGTAGAAGCATTCAATTGTAAGCGAAAATTGTAATAACAAACAGTTGTTTCTTCCTCAGAGGACCAATTAGGTCAGAAACTTTGAGAAGACTAAGAAGGTCTCTTAGTGAGAAATCTTATCAGAATATCTGAGCGATCTGATTTTGACTAGGTCAGTGATTGTTATATCCTTAAGGATCCCTAAAGATATCATTGGAAGATCCCTATAGAGACCGAGTGAAGGTCAGAAGCTCAAGAAGACAGTGGCTGCTGGTCATTGTGGGAAATCCAATCAGGAGATCAAGTGTGATAGGTTCTAGATAGGTCATAATTAATCATAGTGGATTATGACCTTGAGTTCAAGGAGAAATAACCTCAAAAGGTTGGAATGGAGTAGCTTGAGGTTATCAAGTAAACCAGGAAAAAATCACGTGTTCTTTACTTTTGCTTATGCCTTCTAAGTTTATATTTCTACAATTTGTTAGAAGCATTAGTTAGAAGCAATCATAAGAAGCAAATCTCGAGAAGAAAACTTCAGACGCATGAATCGGCGTGCAGTAGTGTAACAAGTGAAAAGTTTATCAAGAAGTGTAACCTATTTCAAACCCCCCCTTTCTTGTGTTTTCTTCACATCTTCAGTAACGATCGATTACAAAGGAGTGAAATATGAAGAAGAAGGATTGTTGCAACGTTGTTGTTGTAATTGCATATGGGTTACAATTATTTCAATGTATAGGCGGTAGGTCATGGTGGGAGATGAAGGATGATGATGGATTACGGTTGTTTCACGGTGAACAATGAAGGATTTTGTGGAGAAACGTGAAGGGATGAAGAAGAGCTTTTTTCTCTGAGTTTCTCGCGTCAATTTTGTTATGCCTCCATGCTTTTTGAATAATTTTACGGTTGTAAGTTTAATTAGTATTTAGAAGTTAATTACATAATCCAACGCTTTCTTATGTATTTCTTTTCACATCGCTTTTAATGAAAAAGTGTTGCCTACACTATTTTCTATGGTAGCTCTTTTATGAAGCGATTTCTAGAGACGTCCATTAGCAACACTTTTATGAAGCAATTTCTAGAGACGTCCTTTATCAGCGCTGTCTAAAGTGTGGCCTCTGTTAGATTAACATTTGGATCCATGTTTAAATCTCAGTGTTATGATGATAACAATGCATTTGTTTATGATGAAAATTTTTAGCTCTAATGGATTCATTGAGTGTGCATATATTATAATTTTAATAGTCTTAATCAAGATATCATCAGAATCACTTTAGCACTTAGGAAGAAAACCATTGAGTTCGTTTCTAAGGAAACATCAATAGTTCTATTGAATGTTGAATGTTCGACAAGAAAAGAATCTAGGTGAGTTTCTAAGATGAGATAAAGCTTCAAGATCAGAAATCATATTGCACAATAAATGAGCTTTTATAGTAAAGATAAGAAGTCAAGATTAGATCATCAAAAAAGCTACTGCTTATTTGTCTTAAGAATAAAGTCAAGATAAACACAGAAGAGAAAGCTCCTACCTTCGAATCATAAGTCAAGACTTCATCATCAAAAGAATTGTTGCTCATAGTTCTGAAAACAAAGTAAAGACTCTGAAGACTGGAATAGTTCATGGAATACAGGCATTCCTAATCAACATCATATAGTCTATTAGAAGACAAGATCAAATGATTATATCTCCTCAAAAAAGTTTAGTCAACACAAGTAACATTCATTAGAAGACAAGTACCATAAAAACATTATTCAACTCACTAGAAGAACTATTGTGACAGTTTCTAAAGAAACATCGGAAGAAAGAACGTTCACCAGAAAGGAAATCAAAGGTGTTCTAAAGAAAAGCATAACTCTCATATTAAAAATCATATTCAATTTTCAAAGAAAGAATTCAAGATCAGAAATCAATACATAGTTGACATAATTTGTTGCTTTTAGCTCAATCCAAAGATCATAATTCAGAAGTTCAGAAAGAAATATTTCAACGACAAAATCATATGTACTGATATAAGCTTTTGCTTTAGAAATAAGACATCAAATATGTAGCTCAGAAAAGTTGTCATCAAAAATCAAAGATTAGATCAAGAAGAGTCAACGTCAAAATCAGATGCACTGATATAAGTTTTCGCTTCAGAAATCAAACATCAGATATGCAGCTAAGAAAAACTGATTATCAAGGACCAAGGATTAAATCAAGACATGCCACATCAGAAAATATTACGCTCACAAATAAAGAAGTTGTTCCTCACATAAGTTGTTGCTTACATATATGAAGATAATGCTCAACTATCTGAAAGACTTTGACTCTACAACAATGAAGTATCTTCTAGATCACTCTTATTCATCATATCATAATCAATCCAGAAAAGAAGAAAGGAACATATATTAGAAAGAGATGTCTTCCAGATTTACTACTTCAAGCTAAACGTAAATCATCAGAAGATAATATCTAAGAAACTTACCCACGAAGTTTATAGTGTAGTCAATAAGATTCAAAATTCCACTACTTTGTAGCATTTGAAGGTTGGCAAACTACTCAATATTATCAAGCTTGAATCAAATTGCTAAAATACGGATATACATCTAGAGAAAAGAATAATCACTATTCATATATTCGTACATTTATTCTTATAGATAAATATCAAGAACGCAAGAGTTCTAATAAATTAAAACTTAAAAAATAAATATCTTTTTATGATGTTGATACATTTGGTTCTAAATTAAAACTTAAAAAATAAATATTTTTTTTATGGTGTTGATACATAAACAAAATTTTACTAAATATTTTTAATTAATATAAATGAAATTAAATATAATTAAAATTAAATATATAGTGGTGAGAAAATAGAAGAAGTAGATAATTTATTTTAAAAATATAAATAATCATTGAAATTGATTTCATTGAAAATACATCGCTCCTTTGAATTGTTTTTTCCTAAAATAAAATTTTAATATAATTTGTTATATAAAAAAAACATTTTGGATACAATTCTATTAATTCATCTTTAAATTTTTTTGTAAATAAAAAAATTATTGAATAAAATTATTACTAAAATACATTTATAATTTTTTCCTAATTTATCATATTTCTCAATCTTATTTGACAAATGCTTAATTAATTTGAATTACTTTCATCTAATATTTAAAAAAAAAAATTTGTAACGGCCAACTAATATTATTAATAATTTTTGTAACTTCAATTACTATTAAATTTTATTTTCAAAAGTGATATATGTTTTTTTTGTAAGTGTAAAAATTAACGAAAAAGAATAATATTAGTTTTATTTATTAAAACAATTTCTAAAGATATAAATATGTAAATAATTAATACATAACTTCTAAATTAGATAAAATAGAAATAAAATAAAATAATTATAGTATTTTAAAATTTTATTTGAATAAAGTCTTCACATTTACTTAATATAGATTTAAGATTGTCGTGATGACAACCTAGCCTCAATCCTACCTATGTGTTGACGTGTTATCTTTATAGTAGTTTTTGTCCAACCGTAATTCTATTTTCTTTGATTTTTATTTACCTATTTAAAAAATTTCTATATTTAAAAAACGACTTATTTAAATATAAAAATGAAACCATAATAAATCCTCTAATAACCTAAAAAATAAAACAATAATATAAAACACTTGTGTGTTATTATTTTATATTAAAAAATTAATAATATAATTGTAAACATAATTTAAAACGCCTACAAGATAATTTTATATGCAAATAAAAATTAAATATCAACTATTCTAAAAATATATAGTTTTATTTCTAATATTCCCGTGTGAAGCACGGGCTCAATGATCTCGTTTTGGAACAACTACGAAGTAAATCCTATACAAACAAACTAGGTTTCGATAATAAAATATTATTTAAACGTGATAGATGTAAATCATGAAAAAATAAATAAATTTCGTATTGTTTTGATCTTTAAGATAAGTACTTGTACTTGTGTTCTATAGAATATATATTTTGTAATTTAGTATATGTTAAATACAATAAATGCAACCCAAGAGCACTTGGATGAAATAAAGTGGGTCTATTTCAGCTTAACTAGAGAGACCTTCGGTCTGATTCATGTCCTGGGAATGCAGCGTGTTAAATCTCTTAAGGGAGAGTTGGCCCACCTATATGATCCTACAAGCCTCGCGTAGAGGATATCACAGGCTAATACCCAAAAAAAATACAAAGGAAATGTAATAAAATATTGATTCAATCTAAGAAAAAAGACTTAAAAATTTAAGGTGAGGTGATGTAGTTCAATTTTGTTCAATTGAAAGTATGTCTCAAAATTACAAGCGGTCTAGGGGTTTTGAGAAGTAAAGGTTAAAATGAATCATTTTTTATAAAACTTGTCACTTCAAGAACGAATTTACCAAGAGGGAAGAAATGATGATTATATATATCTTTCATTTACCTCATATAAGAATAATCATGAAAGCATTTGTGCGCTAGTGGTGACGAGATTAAGTAAAGTAGTATTATCCATTATCATGGTTTATGATCTAGGCTATTGCACTAGATTGAATGGATGTTTAAAATTTTGCATGATGCATTGATCATGGTGATGCAAGCCATAAGTGCATGAAAATGCGAAGTAGTAAAATAGTTATCGAACCATGGGGATATATATTTGAGTGACGATTTTCATTCTAACTATGTGTAGCTTAAGCGATAAAATATTTGTAATTTAGAGAAAATAAAGTAAAATTGTCAAAATAAAAAAATCAGGACACGGGGTACATTATTACCTATCTTGACATGCCCAACTGACTCTCCAAATCGAATAGGAGAAAAACACAATGAGATATAGAAAATAGAAAAAATATTCATAGCACCTACTTTCGTAGCGATTGTATTCTCTCGCATGAATATAAGTTGCACCACTACTTGGTTATTTAGCAATCCACTTTCGGATGTTGATCACTACCACCATATTTTGAAGTTATGTGCCAATCTTTTAGCATTCGTTCACTACATGGTCAAATTTCTTAACTAATTCTTTTAATTCGTAGTTTCCCTCTTTTCGATTATATTTCCTCAACTATAAATACACCATAAATACATCATTTTAACTTGATGAAACTATAAACACTGACCACCATTGCTCTTCATCTTCAACCTACAATTTGTGCATACACACTAACAAACTACACACAGTAATGTTTTGTTGGTGTTCCATATAGACATGGTTTGATAACATCCAATTAGGTTTGTGTAACCGAGGTTTCCTCTGGAAAATCCTAGGGTTTGTCCTCCAAGATCTTTGGTATATTTGATGGTTTTGTTCAAGACTTCACAATAGGGGATTCGACCGAGTAAAATCGTTTAAGATTGGAGATATTTTAGAGGAGTAGTGTGAGAGAGTGAATCATATTCGAAGTTCTTGAGGTTAATAGTCACAATTTTCCTCGCAATGGCTATGTCTCCCCCGATTCCATTTTGGACTTGAGATAGCGATAGTGATGCCTCAAGTAAGGAAAACTCAAGTGGTAGTTAAGAAGAGGAAAACTTTTGTCTCATGACTAATCAACGTATAAGCAAGAAAAAGAATGTAATTCATTTTAAATATGATAACGTTAATAAGTGGTCTTTTGTGGATTTGAAAAATACTTTTGAAAATTTACATAGAGACACCTTTTATGCTTTTAAGAAATTATATTGAAGTGGAAAAAAATTACATACTTGGAAGCAAAGGTTGTAGAAACCAATAAAAAATTTGAGGAACTTAAGAAATCTATTGTAGATAGTCAAAAAATAAGAAGGAGGATGAGAAACCATATTGGTTTGGTTGTGAAACTTGTGACATTTGGCAACAAGAGATAAGAGCTCTTAAAACCAAATTGAACAAGGCATTACAACCATATGTTACATTTGCTATTGATTTCCCAAATTTTGAAAATTCTTTGTAAAAACCATATAAAAAGTATAATCTTATCAAAAAGGGTTTAAATAGCAAAAGTAAATTTCATAAAAATTTATCGTGTCACTATTGTTGCAAGAAAGTCCATACTATTGAAAAATAAAAATTTAGGCTTTTTAATTCCTAAAGTTACTTTTCAATGGTTGCCCAAATGAAACCAAAATTTTACTCACTTCCAAGGACCAATGAGAATTATGTACCAACTACCCTTGTTTGATTTTTTAGGTTGAGAGTCTTGTGTAACACCCTTATAAACCCCACGGATATTATATACAACTAATCCGAGTATTTCACTAACCAGGGTGTCACATCTTCATTTAAGACATCATACATGTAAAACATATCTTTCTCCGTAACACAAGTTCTCATAAATAAAGCATTTATCTATTTCAAGAATAATAATGAAACCTCAACACTTCACAGCAGAATTTATTGTCTCAAAACATCATCATGTAAAAACTTAAGAAAACCCAAGTATCATCACATTTCATTGTTAATAAGGTTTAACGTCAAAACATCTTAAAACAAAACAATGTATTCTTAACTAATCATGTCAACAAGAACATGCAATTTACTTCAAACGATCCCAAGACCCCGATGTTACATACCAGAGCAAGACCCTCTTTATTTGTGATAAAGCAACTAAAAGAATCCATCAATTACCTTCGAGCTTATATGGCTATTCCTGATTACTTGCAAGTTACCAATGTATAGAGGCAACATTTCAAAGCAGAAAGGTGAGTAAATCATAATCATTATAAAATACATAAGGACTAAATACAATAGTTATATACAACAACAAGAAACCACACATCATCAAATCATCATGTTATACCCAGACCCTTACATAGAATTTTATACACACATCAAGCACATTATTATATCATCATATCAACACATGTCATCAAACATCCAAAATATCGTCACATGATCATTATCACATAACCATTCATCATGCAATTTCATATATAATATAATACACTTAATTAGATTTATGCATGTGGTACCAAAACTTTACTGATGAATCTGTCATCGTTATCTCTAAATATCCCCACCAATAGGATCGATTCACGCTTGAAATCATAGCACATCATAATTGCACTAAATCCACACTATGGTATATAAGCCACCACTGAACTATTGTCCTATCATAATCACTAGACCAATTGTCCTACAACATCACTGGACCAAAGTCCTAAAGTATGCCATGAATACAAGATGCCCAACCACATAATAAACACGACCACAACTAGTCAAAACACATCATCATCCATGACTTCATCACATGTCATCACATACATTTTATATATATATATATATATATATATATATATATATATATATACACACACACATGGAATTATCACAACAATCAACATATCAGCATAGCCACAATAACTCGTCATATAACACACATTATAGTAATACATCACAGAGAAATCTAATATCATCATAACATAAGTACTGGAAATAAATTTTCTATTACTCATTTTATTCTGCCAGCCAATAGATCATCGCTTCAGCTTCTTAATGCTTCGAATGACGCATCAATTGGATTCTTGAAACTTAAGTTATGAAGCTTCTAAAAATGCCACTACTATTCATCGCCAGATGATCGCATGACGACGTGGGAGCGATAACATATCCATTCATTTCTAGTCTCCACCGCCCGGCGCTGCCTCTTGCTTGCGCGACATCTCTCATCTCGCCTCTATGTCACCCGACGATGATCCATCAACATATCACCCACATAAAAAATCTACGGGACATATTTTGACCCTATTCTAATTTCCGCATGCTCGCCTGACACTACTGGAGATAGGCTTCATCTCCCAATGACGTAAGTCCACTTCCTGACGGTGCAACGCGAATATGACTTCTCTTTTACGATCTCAACATTGCATTAGTCCCAAATTCATGTGATTTCTTCACATCATAGGTCTCAATTCATCACAATTACTCTTGGTTTAATCGTATAACAACAACACATCATAGCATACATTTCATGAATGAATTCATCATATAACAACATCACAATTTCATCAATTTTCCATCAAAACATCATAATAACACCTTTGAAAAAAACACAACACAAACCTACAATTATCTAAACCTTAGATTGATTATTATAACAATGATAAACACCCATTACATTATATTCTCTTAACAATTGATTCTTGTTCTTCGTGTTCTACCAAAAACCTGTTTGTTTTCTCTGTGCCCTAGCCTCCTTTCATGTTCTTCCAATTTATATGATCGTACAAAATGAATGTTCTCTCAAATCTCAATTTCCTTATATCAAACTTACCCCTTCGACCCCTAATAAGTCTTTGTACCTTTTCCCTCACTTAACCTTTTATATTTTGACTATTTTTCCCTCCGCACTTGTAACCTTATATTCATTCTAGTTATTTAATAAAAATAAATCTAATTATTTACTACTAAATATAAATAATTCCCAACTAATTACTTAAATTCTAAACATCTCACATTATCTCATAACTCATCACTAACCCATCATACACCTCATAAAACATCATATCAAGCACCATGATCATCAAGACATCACATAAACACCGCAAATAAGTCGCAAATACTCAATATAAATTAATCAAATAATTAAATAAATAATTTAATTAATTTGGGGTGTATCTTGACTCCATGACAGGTAAACGGATTCTCAATAGTGGATATTCAAGACACATCACATGAGACATCTCCATATTCTCCAACTTTGTGGCAATGAAGAAAGGTTATTTATCCTATGGTGATGATAACAAAGGTGTCATACTTGGAAAATGTAGTATATGAAATCCATCATCTAATACTATCTTCGATGTTATGTAAGTTGAAAGTCTTTCACATAGTCTTCTAAGCATTAATCAATTGTTAGACAATGGTTATAAGGTTACTTTGGCCAAAGATAGTTGCATGATAGTACGTAATAAGAAGAATATGTGTAGGTTTAATGGCTTGAGGATAAACAATATATACATATATATATATATATATATATATATATATATATATATATATATATATATATATATATATATATATATATATATGGTAGACTTTAAAGATTTACCTTTGATGGATGCTAAGTGTCTTGATAAGTTAGTTGCAAAAGATTTAGTAATCGGTCTATCAAAAATAAAGTTTTCAAAAGACCACCTATGTGATGCATGCCAAAAGGAAAATCAAATAAGAGTCTCATTTAAATCTAAAAACATTGTTTCAACTTCGAGACCTATTGAGCTTATTTGTAACACCCGTTTTAATTAATATTATATTATATTAATATTTTTGAATTACCGATCGATATTTATTTTGCGACGAGAATATTTATATTAATCGATATATCTATTAATATATTTGGCGACGTTTCATTCGGTCAAGTTTTTATTCCGTTCGGTCCAGTAAAATATTATTCGGATCCGATATTTAATTCCCCGGAATTATTTTAATTGATTGAATTAATAATATTAGTAGATATTATTAATGTGTTAATTTATAAGAATAGATGGGGTGTGAGGATTAATTTGTTAGAATTGGGTTTACACCCTTGGTTGCTAGTAAGAAAACAACATATAAACCATGTCTCCTCATTTTCCTTCCATTCAAAAAACACAAAGCCAAACTTAGAAACTTGAGAGGAAAAGAAAGGGTTTTGGGAGAAGAAGAGCAAGAGAAGAAGAAGAGGAAGATCATGAGCAAGCTTGAGGATTGGGTTTTGTAGAATCATCAAGGATCCTCCAATTACTAGAGGTAAGGGGTTTGATTTCTCTATCACATATGGTTAGGGTTTGATAGTTATATTTAGGATTTGGGAAAAATTGATAGTTGATTTATAGGATTTTGGTTGGTTGATTGTTGAAATAATTTAGAAAAGTTGGATTAGGAGTAGAGATTATGGGTGTGTTTCATTGTTAGTAGTAGAAATGAAAGTATAAAATGGAAATGGAAAAACTATGAAAAACCAGAAAAAGAATAATTGTCTATAATAGAAGAAACGCAGGGAAGAAGAAAAAACAAAATGCGTGGAGCTTAGAATTAGGGGGAGGCGCCCACCTCCATGTGTGGGGCGACCGTTCCCCTCCTTGAGGCAACCGCCTCCTTTTCTCAAAACCAACAGGGACGTGCCTCCCTCATTTGTAGGGGAAGGCAGTGGATTTTGCTGTCTTGCGTTTTTTTTGTATGTTGAAAATGTTGTTTTCTGCAGAATGAGTTTTCTGCATAATTTTTCCAAATAGCCTCTGTTTGTTTCAATTTCATTCAATCCTTATACTACTAGTTAGTATTAATAAAATATAATTAGGACTTAAGTTAGCCGATTAAATTTGGAACCCGGTTATGTTCCGATTTTCCGATTCCGGTAAATTCGACGACGGAGCAAGTTACTCCGAATTCAATGAAAATTGACGTGCTAGCTAAGTTCGACGTGCAGAACATAGTAGTGAGGTTAGTTTTTAGAAATTACGAGTTTTTACGAGATGACCCGAAATAGGCCAATTTACGGTTTAATTGAATCGGATTGCGTTTTAGTGGATTTAAGGCACGTATGGACAATCCGATTTCGATGTTGATGATTATGATTAATGCCGGTTATTAAGAATTACTTTCACGACGATTATTGATGTTTTGACTATTTTTCCGCTTTTGGAATTTGGTGAATTAATTGATAATGATGCGGTGTGAATAAACATAATGTTTGCGACGGTGTATTTATTAATGAATACTTGTTGATATGCGATGCGATGATGTATGTCTGATGTGATGATTATATTGATGTTGTTAATAAATGCTTCCGATTTGTGAATGCATGATTTTTGATGATGATGAATTATTGGTGATGTTTTGCATAATGCAAATATGATGCGATGATATATTTATCTTGATGTGGATAAATTATGGCGATGTGGGCTTTATGCCAATCTTGATGAGCGATGATGATGTTTTTGTTGTGTTGTTTTATTGTCGAGTCACATACATCACATTGGCGACGAGGGCTTTTATGCCAAGCGACGAGCCTTTTATGCCAAGCGACGATGGGCTTTATGCCAAGTGTTCCTAATTATGGACAAAGCGACGGGTACCACATGCATAACATAGTCGTGTCTCATGAAGTCGGTTATGTTTATGTTTAAGTTGTTTGGCGTTGGGTTTTAATTGATGCATGATGTTGAATTGTGATGATATATGATGCTTTGTTTGGTGATGATCTTTATGATGAACATGAAATGAATATGACTTGATAATTTCATGATAACTATGCGATGAATTAAATGATGAGTTTTGCGATGATTTAACTTTGATAAAATGCTTAATGCAAATCTGATGTGATGATGTTAGCGACGATGGGATTTTATGCCAAAAGAGACGATGGGCTTTAGCCAATTTGTGATGATTTTATTTATGTTGATTAAGTTATTAGTATTGTTTAATGTTGTTGTTTGATGTTGTTGCTTATAATTTCCGTGTTGTTTTGTGAAGTATTAACTTGTGATGATTTCGTGGTGATGGAAGTTTATGTGTTGTTGTGATGATTTACGCCGTTGACGTTATGACGATATAGTGTAGATTATACACCTTAGAATGACGATCAAAGTAAGAGAGGTTTAGATACGTGTTGGAATGTACTTATTAACTTATATCCCTTATGATTCCAAATATATATAAATATATATATATATATATATATATATATATATATATATATATATATATATATATATATATATTATCATGCCTTTAATTATATGTTTCAGATTATCTCACCCTTTACTTGTTTCGCCGTTAACTTTATATTGGTAACGTGCAGGTTATGAAGACGGAGTTTATAGCTGCTGTTAGTCGAGTCGGTGTCGCTCTGATACGTAGCACTCGGGGGGAATATTTATGCCGCCTTGTTGTTGTTCTTTTATTATTATTCTTTTTGCGAATAAGAATCATAACTTATGAAAACATGATTTTGATGACGAAGTTTAATAAAGGAGATGTTTTATTTTTATGAATCAATTTATGATTTGCGACGAGGCTATGTATCCGAGATTTATACTTTAAAGCGAATTGTTTAAAGTGATTTGGTTTTGAAGGTGTGACGCCTCAGTATTCAATTCATGAAATTTTAAATTACTCTGATTTTTGCATATAAAACCTTGGGTAATATTGGGGTGTTACACAAAACGACAGGTACCACATACATAACATAGTCGTGTCTCATGAAGTCGGTTATGTTTATGTTTGAGTCGTTTGGCGTTGGGTTTTAATTGATGGAAGATGTTGAATTGCAATGATATATGATGCTTTGTTTGGTGATGATCTTTATGATGAACATGAAATGAATTTGACTTGATAATTTCATGATAACTATGCGATGAATTAAATGATGAGTTTTGCGATGATTTAACTTTGATAAAATGCTTAATGCAAATCTGATGTGATGATGTTAGCGACGATGGGATTTTATGCCAAAAGCGACGATGGGCTTTAGCCAATTTGTGATGATTTTATTTATGTTGATTAAGTTATTAGTATTGTTTAATGTCGTTGTTTGATGTTGTTGCTTATAATTTCCGTGTTGATTTGTGACGTATTAACTTGTGATGATTTCGTGGTGATGGAAGTTTATGTGTTGTTGTGATGATTTACGCCGTTGACGTTATGACGATATAGTGTAGATTATACACCTTAGGATGACGATCAAAGTAAGTGAGGTTTAGATACGTGTTGGAATGTACTTATTAACTTATATCCCTTATGATTCCAAATATATATATATATATATATATATATATTATCATGCCTTTAATTATATGTTTCGGACTATCTCACCCTTTACTTGTTTCGCCGTTACCTTTATATTGGTAACGTGCAGGTTATGAAGACGGAGTTTATAGTCGTTAGTAGTCGGTGTCGCTCTGATACGTAGCACTCGGGGGGAATATTTATGCCGCCTTATTGTTGTTCTTTTATTATTATTCTTTTTGCGAATAAGAATCATAACTTATGAAAACATGATTTTGATGACGAAGTTTAATAAAGGAGATGTTTTATTTTTATGAATCAATTTATGATTTGCGACGAGGCTATGTATCCGAGATTTATACTTTATCGAATTGTTTAAAGTGATTTGGTTTTGAAGGTGTGACGCCTCAGTATTCGATTCATGAAATTTTAAATTACTCTGATTTTTGCATATAAAACCTTGCGTAATATTGGGGTGTTACACAAAACGACGGGTACCACATGCATAACATAGTCGTGTCTCATGAAGTCGGTTATGTTTATGTTTGAGTCGTTTGGCGTTGGGTTTTAATTGATGGATGATGTTGAATTGCGATGATATATGATGCTTTGTTTGGTGATGATCTTTATGATGAATATGAAATGAATATGACTTGATAATTTCATGATAACTATGCGATGAATATAAATGATGAGTTTTGCGATGATTTAACTTTGATGAAATGCTTAATGAAAATATGATGTGATGATGTTAGCGACGATGGGCTTTAGCCAATTTATGATGATTTTATTTATGTTGCTTAAGTTATTAGTATTGTTTAATGTTGTTGTTTATGATTGTCGTGTTGATTAGTGACGTATTAACTTGTGATGATTTCGTGGTGATGGAAGTTTATGTGTTGGTGTGATGATTTATGTCGAGGAGGTTTTGGCGATAAAGTGTAGATTATACACATTAGAATGGCGATCAAAGTAAGTGAGGTTTGGATACGTGTTAGAATGCACTTATTAACTTATATCCCTTATGATTCCAAAAATATATATACATATTTTATCATGCCTTTAATTATATGTTTTGGATTATCTCACCCTTTACTTGTTTCGTCGTTACCTTTATATTGGTAACGTGCAGGTTATGAAGACGGAGTTTATAGCTGCTATTAGTCGAGTCGGTGTCGCTCTAATACGTAGCACTCGGGGGGAATAATTATGTTGTCTTGTTGTTGTTCTTTTGTTGTTTTTCCTTTTGTAAATAGGAATCATACTTTATGAAAATATGATTGGTTAAGGAAGTTTAATAAAGAAGATGTTTTGATTTTTATGAATCAATTTATGTTTTCCGACGATGCTATGTATCCGAGATTTATACTTTAAAGCAAACTGTTTAAAGTGATTTGGTTTTGAAGGTGTGATGCCTCAGTATTGAATTTATGAAATTTTAATTTACTCTGATTTTTGCATATAAAACATTGGGTATTATTGGGGTGTTACATTAGTGGTATCAGAGCAGGTCGGTCTGTCGGCCAGGTTGTTAATGTGTTTAACCCTGTTGTATGCGATATATGTGTGAAGCACTATCGGTACTTGCTTGTTTCTATTTGTTTGTCTGTAGAGATGAGTTTGAAACAAGTGGGGGAGAAGTTTTACTTCTTGGTGGCGTTTTTGGCTTAGAGATGGAGCCTCAAGCAGGGTTACGCTTTGGTAACTTGAAGTGTAAGTTTGAAGATGTTGTTGTAGTTTTGTAGAGATGGTTTATGTCACCATCATGATTGTCGACTGTCTATTGACAAATTGAGGAACTGATCACCCTTAATCTCTTGTTGATAGCAGTCGGGATTTATGTTGGTTGGGATAGATTTGTCTTTCCAGCTTAATAGTGTATGAAGTAGATGAGTTAGCACGAGGTGGTGCATGGTTACTTGTGTTGTGGGAGAATTTGGATTTTGGTGAGGAACAAGATTTTGGCAAGCGAGCTTCTTGTTGTGATTCTTCCGAAGCATATTGTGAAGATCTGAGTGAATTACCGCAGTAGTGCGAAGTGAAGTTTTGATTGATTTAGTTTTTGGAACTAGTTGTGATTCGAAGTATCCTTAGGGGATGTTTGCTTCTGAATTAGAATTGAAAAGTTAACTTGAGGATTGGTTTGAGCAGAGTTGTTTATTCGAGCGGGTCACCGTGGAGTGCTACCGTTGTGTTGTTCAAGAAGAGCAAAGGTTGCCCGAGTTGGTGTGTCATTTGCAGGCAAGGAATGAAGTGGATATTGAGGGCAAGTGTCTACTTCCGAGGATTGATATTTGGATGAATCAGTCATTTGGAGTTTATGCGTTTAGTGAGATCGATGTGAAGTCTGGCTGTCTACGGGCTAGTGTGAGAGCAGAAGATGTTTAGACAATGCTTTTCAAGATAGTGTATGATCCTGGCGAGTGTTTGTTGATGTCATTAGTGTGACTAATGCGTCAAGTATGATTTTGGAATGTTCAGACAGTACTCTTATGAATAGCTGTAAGAGTTACTTCGTGTTCTTGGATATTATTGGGTTCACATCAAGTTAAGGATATTGTATCAAGCATCCGAGTTTTGCGTTATCAGTAGTGAAGTTAAACTAGTGCATGTCGAGTATTCTAAGGAAAGAGTTTTGAACTGTTGGACGTGAGTGCCTTAAGTAAGCAACTTAGACGGTGATATTTTGGACAGTTCCGTGGAGTTTTATTTTGCATCTTGTAGAAGACTTCAAGGGGTTATTTCAGAGTTTAGAAGTTCCTTTGTTTTGGATGGTTAGCTTTGTGAGTTTGATGGAAGATCTTTTTATAAGTTGGTATTGATCGTGGGTATTTTGACTCGAGATGGTTGAGTCGCTATTTGGACTTCGCAATGAGAAGCGAATTTGTTTGAGACAGTGGAAAGTTTAGCGAATGCCTTGATTTTGGTCTTGTTTAGTACTGAAGGACCTTGTGCGGTGTATTGTGGTATTTCATTTTGGACTTAATATGTATTTCGACATAGAGTTGGAAAAAGTGTATTGCTACCTTGGAACGATTTGATTCTCATAAGAAAAAAAATTGTCGGACGCGTGAGTTAGAGTTTGATGCGGTTGTGCTCATTTGAAATTTTAAAGGTGCAGATGTTAACAACGAGGAGATTTGAATTGTTGAAGACAATTCAAGTTTGAGCACGATCTATAAAGAGACTTCGGTTGTTGTTGAGTTTAGTAAGTTGATATCGCGGATAACCCAAGAATATCTGATTTGGGATTTATTATTTCGAAGAATGAAGCATGTTTGTTTTGGGACACTTGTTGAGATTAAGTTTAGAAGGTTATCGAGGATTTTTTCACTACTATCTTATGGATTTCGTTAGATACTAATAGCCGTGGTGGATTATTAGATTGCGACTAAGGTAAGTCTTGAAGGTAAAGAATTTTGTGACGGTTTGGTAACCACAAGTACCTTTAGATGATTGATGTTTTATAGAGGAAGACGTTCTATTTGTGACTGAAGTCGGTTGTGACGGTGTTCATGATTGGATTCCATAAAATTTATGTTATGGTTCTAAGCCCAACTTGTTTTGTAATTACAGTAGTATGAGACGACGTTGATGAGTAGAGTTCTTGAGAGAGTGTTTTGGTTTGAATCACCACTCTGGAAGATTGAAAGTTATGAAAGGTGTTTCGAATAAAAAAACCAAAAAAAAACCTGTGTATTGATCGTTGCGACAGTACGAGGATGGTGATTACTTAATACAAATTTTGGGAATTGAATTGTTATAAGGGAAGACTTCGTTGAAGTCAAGTGTATACGTCGAAGTTTCACAAGTGAAATATTTGGACAGTATTTGAAAAGGTCAAACTATGTCGTGTATTTTAGAGGATCAATCGACGTTGAACAATCGAGAATGAGAGAGTGATTTTTCGAGCTGATGAGACTGATGTTGCGGGGTGTCCTGATGAGTGTAAGCTTTGAACGTATCCATTCTAAGTAATTGTGAAGTTGAGGATTAACCAAGTTGTTTTATGGTTGGCATCTTATGCGTAAAAGTGAAGCATCATGGTTTAGATATCGAGCATTGAATTTTTAGCGAGTATGCAAGATTGTTGGATTTGGACTAGTGAGTTATAGTCGCATGTCATCAGTATACGCCCTAGAGTGAGTGGTGTATCACAGTTCGGTTATGTTTGAGTAACTTGTTATTGTTCAAGGGTTGTACGTTGGTAATCTACAAGGATGATGTGACCTTGTGATTTTCTAGAATGAAAGTGATAACTGCAAGTGTAATTCTTGAGTTCGTACTTATGCGTGAATGAAGGTATCTTTTTCGTAGTTGCGTAGCACGCGTGGTTCTAACCTATTCTGATTGTTTTAGTTTTGGTTTGTATAACCATTTTGTTGTTTTTGTTTTAGCGATGGAGTCAGTGTTGTGTCGTAGGACTTTATGTTCCTATCATTGATGACTCGTTTCCGAGGTGTCGGTTCGAGTGTGCGACTAATTCTATGGTTGAGGCATTAGGATAGTATCGATCTTGTTTGTTTGGTTCTTGAGTGAAAAGGTGTGTCTTCGACTTGTTTAGTTGTTGGGTGTTAGTTGGTTATCGAGTGCATTGTATGGGCTTTGCATCTCAGCATGGTTGTTCTTGACTGGACGTTGTGGTTAGGGAGATATCCTTATTTTTGGTGTCTTTTGTGTGTTGTTTAATTGATGCGAGGATTGAGTGGACAAATGCGTAGGCATGTCCCGATTGATTCGTTTTGATCGTAATTTCGAGGACGAAAAGTTTATAAGTGGGGGAGAGTTGTAACGCCCGTTTTAATTAATATTATATTATATTAATATTTTCGAATTACCGATCGATATTTATTTTGCGACGAGAATATTTATATTAATCGATATATCTATTAATATATTTGGCGACCTTTCGTTCGGTCCGGTTTTTATTCTGTTCGGTCCGGTAAAATATTATTTGGATCCGATATTTAATTCCCCGAAATTATTTTAATTGATTGAATTAATAATATTAGTAGATATTATTAGTGTGTTATTTTATAAGAATAGATGGGGGTGTGAGGACTAATTTGTTAGAATTGGGTTTACACCCTTGGTTGCTAGTAAGAAAATAACATATAAACCATTTCTCCTCATTTTCCTTCCATTCAAAAAACACAAAGCCAAACTTAGAAACTTGAGAGAAAAAGAAAGGGTTTTGGGAGAAGAAGAGCAAGAGAAGAAGAAGAGGAAGAGCATGAGCAAGCTTGAGGATTGGGTTTTGTAGAATCATCAAGGATCCTCCAATAACTAGAGGTAAGGGGTTTCATTTCTCTATCACATATGGTTAGGGTTTGATAGTTATATTCAGGATTTGGGAAAAATTGATAGTTGATTTATAGGGTTTTGGTTGGTTGATTGTTGAAATAGTTTAGAAAAGTTGGATTAGGAGTAGAGATTATGGGTGTGTTTCATTTCTAGTAGTAGAAATGAAAGTATAAAATGGAAATGGAAAAACTATGAAAAACCAGAAAAATAATAACTGTCTGTAATAGAAGAAACGCAGGGAAGAAGAAAAAACAAAATGCGTGGAGCTTAGAATTAGGGGGAGACCCCCACATCCATGTGTGGGGCGACCGTCCCCCTCCTTGAGGCAACCGCCTCCTCTTCTCAAAACCAACAGGGACGTGCGTCCCTCATTTGTAGGGGAAGGCAATGGATTTTGCTGTCTTGCGTTTTTCTGTATGTTGAAAATGTTGTTTTCTGCAGAATGAGCTATCTGCATAATTTTTCCAAATAACCTCTGTTTGTTTCAATTTCATTCAATCCTTATACTACTAGTTAGTATTAATAAAGTATAATTAGGACTTAAGTTAGCCGATTAAATTTGGAACCCGGTTATGTTCCGATTTTTCGATTCCGGTAAATTCGACGACTGAGCAAGTTACTCCGAATTCAACGAAAATTGACGTGCTAGCTAAGTTCGACCTGTAGAACGTAGTGGTGTGGTTAGTTTTTAGAAATTACGAGTTTTTACGAGATGACCTGAAATAGGCCAATTTACGGTTTAATTGAATCGGATTGCGTTTTAGTGGATTTAAGGCACGTATGGACAATCCGATTTCGATGTTGATGATTATGATTAATGCCAGTTATTAAGAATTACTTTTGCGACGATTATTGATGTTTTGACTATTATTCCGTTTTTGGAATTTGGTGAATTATTTGATAATGATGCGGTGTGAATAAACATAATGTTTGCGACGGTGTATTTATTAATGAATACTTGTTGATATGCGATGCGATGATGTATGTCTTTGTACATGATGATGTGATGATTATATTGATATTATTAATAAATATTTCTGATTTGTGAATGCATGATTTTTGATGATGATGAATTATTGGTGATGATTTGCATAATGCAAATATGATGCGTTGATATATTTATCTTGATGTGGATAAATTATGGAGATGTGGGCTTTATGCCAATCTTGATGAGCGAGGATGATGTTTTTGTTGTGTTGTTTTATTGTCGAGTCACATACATTGCATTGGCGACGACGGCTTTTATGCCAAGCGACGATGGGCTTTATGCCAAGTGTTCCTAATTATGGACAAAGTGTAATGCCCTGTTTTAATTAATATTATATTATATTAATATTTTCGAATTACCGATCGATATTTATTTTGTGACGAGAATATTTATATTAATCAATATATCTGATAATATATTTGGCGACATTTCGTTCGGTCCGGTTTTTATTTCGTTCGGTCCGGTAAAATATTATTCGGATCCGATATTTAATTCCCCGGAATTGTTTTAATTAATTGAATTAATGATATAATTGGATAGGGATGTGAGGAGCAATTTCCTAGGATTGGGTTTACACCCTCAACCTTACTAATAGGAAAACAACTTATAAAAGCCATTTTCCTCATTTTCTTTCCATTCATAAACACCAAAGCCACACTCGAACATAGAAGCTTGGAGAGAAAAGAAAGGGTTTTGGGAGAAGAAGAGCAAGAGAAGAACAAGAGGAGAGCTAGAGCTTGAGGTTGGGTTTGTAGAATCATCAAGATCAATCAAAGCTTCCATGGTAAGGGGTTTGATTCTCCATCTCATATTGTTAGGTTTTGATGTTCCTATTTTGGATTTGGGGGAAAAATTGATAGTTGATTTATAGGGTTTTGTTGGTTGATTGTTGGAATGGTTTAGAAAATTTGGATTAGGAGTAGGGATTATGGGTGTGTTGTTGCTAGTGTTGTAGTGTATGAAGTTGTGGAATGGAAATGGAAAAGAAAAGTATAACAGTAAAATATAAAAACTAGAAAACATAAAACTGTAAGAAACAAAAACGCATGGAAGAAGAAGCAATTGGATGGAAGGAGTGGCATGGGGGGAGGCGCCCACCTCCATGTGTGGGGCGACCGTCCCCCTCCTTGAGGAAGCCGCCTCCAATCTATAAGGAGAGAAAGGACGTGCGTCCCCTTGTGCTGGCATGGTTTGTGGAAAATGTGTTTTCTGTAAACTGTATTTTTGAGTTTCTGTATTCTGCAGAATATGGTTTCTTCATAATTTTTCCACTAGCCTCTGTTTCTGTTAGTTTCTGTAATTCAACATACTACTAGTTGGTATTAATAAAATATAACTAGGACATAAGTTAGCTGATTAAATTTAGAACCCGATTATGTTCCGATTTCCCGATTTCGGTAAATTCGACGACGGAGCAAGTTGTTCCGAATTCAACAAAAATTGACGTGCTAGCTAAGTTCGACGTGTAGAACGTAGCGGTGAGGTTAGTTTTTAGAAATTACGAGTTTTTACGAGATGACCCGAAATAGACCAATTTACGGTTAAATTGAATCAGATTGCGTTTTAGTGGATTTAAGGCACGGATGGACAATCTGATTTCGATGTTAAGGATTATGATTAATGCCGATTATTAAGAATGACTTTCGCGACGATTATTGATGTTTTGACTATTTTTTCCGTTTTAGGAATTTGGTGAATTAATTGATAATGATGCGGTGTGAATAAATATAATGTTTGCGACGGTGTATTTATTAATAAATGCTTGTTGATATGCGAAGCGATGATATATGTCTTTGTACATGATGATGTGATGATTATATTGATGATGTTAATAAATGCTTCCGATTTGTGAATGCATGACTTTAGATGATGATGAATTATTGACGATGTTTTGCATATGTTCGAGTTAAAAAGTGACGCGCGAGGAAATCAAATCTGAATTCGGGTTCTCTGGCTCGAAACGATTTACTCTTTTGATTTGTTTATAAAGATGCCGCGAGCATCAAGCTTTATTATTTTCAACACAAGAAAAATGATTATGAAAAAGGGGAAAGCTGTTAATACCCTCAATTGATATGATATGCATTACGACTAGCGCGAACTAGACGTAACGCATTGGGGAGATTCCGAGCAAGGGGGTTTGTTATATAAAGGGAATAGATGGAGCACCCTAAATATATATGGTTATCCATAGCTTTATATATGAATACGTTTGATATGTTTGTGTGTTTTAAATTGCTATTTCTATGATTGGGAAAGTTTCACCTTTGGATTTTAAGAAAGGGTAGATTATGTGGGATCCTAGGTTTTGTTATTATTGTGCTCGCAAAGATCATTGGGATCTTCTGCATACATATCCCTTAATGGGAATCAGAGCATTTGTAGCTCGGATCTAAAGGGATCTATGGTTTGTTTGGTTTGAGGGAGAAGTTTTGCTCGCCAAGGATGAGACCTTGTGCCTACGTATTCTCAAAAGGATGTTGAGAAAGCCAGAGCAATCGTAGTTCCCACTTATGCTAGTGGAAGCAACGGAAGTTATTAAGAGACACAGACAAATGTCATCTTAATAAAAAATGTATCTAATCTATTTCATCACATACATTTTGAAAGGTTGATTGATTGAATCTTACATCGTAAGTTATAGGTGTTTTGCTTGAGTGTACAAGCGTTACCACTTACGAGTTTTAGAAAGATGTTTGAAGAAAAGATGATTGAATCTTTTAATTGTAAGCATTGGGTGTTTTGCTTGAGTGTACAAGCGTTACCACTTACGATTAAGAGATGTTTTTTGTTTGAAAAGAGTTTGAAAAAAGTTTTTGATTGTATGTGATGTGATAGATGAGATACTTCTTCCATAGAGATGATAGATGTCTAAACCTCTAGGAGAAATTGATTGGATTAAGGGGATGCTTTTAAGAAGCCCATGGGTCCTTGTATTGTTAGCCCAAGAGGAGGCATTCTGAGGGTCATCGAGGGCCCTTGTCTGAGCTCAAGAGGCTATAGGGTATGGTGGCTTTGGCTTTAAGAGGATTTCACCGGAAATCATCCTCTTAGGATTTCAAGAGCAATTTCACCGGAAATTATACTCGGGGTTCTATCTTAGCGGGTGATTCTTTGTATTGGAAGCCCAATAGGAGGTAAGAGATTTCTGGTCTCTTTCTTGTTTGATGCCCAAGAAGGCTAAACTCAATGAGGAGTTCTTTTGAACGAAGCCCAAGAGGAGGCTGACTCAACAGGGGAGTGTTGTCTTATATGAAGCCTAAGCGGAGGCTAAACTCAAATGAATGAGTTTTCTTATATGAAGCCTAAGAGGAGGCTGAACTCAGATGAAATGAGTTACCTTGTACAAAGCCCAAGAGGAGGCTAACTCTGTGGGGAACTTAATGGTTAGACTAGTTGTTATGTTATAACTGTACAGTTATATAAACAAGTGTATGAAGTTTATTCACAGGAGTTTATGAAGGAAATATAAACAAATGTATGATGTTTAATTACAAGAGTTTATGAAGGAACTATAAACAAATGTGTGTAAAACAAACGTTTGAAACGAGCGTAACTTGATTATTTACAAGTTTGAAGGTGTACAAGGGAATGAATATGTACACGAATGAGTATGTATGTACAAGTAAATATGTATGTACATAGGAGGGTTGGGACTTACACCGTAAGGGAGGCCCATTGGTTTAAAAGCAGTTTCACCGGGAATAATGCTCCTTTTAATACCAATGGTATTCAGTGTATATACAAGCGAAATGAAAACAAACGGACGAAGTTTGTCTGTACTTGAGTATTTACAAAGGTATCTGTATAATGTACAAGAAAAAATTGGTATGTACATAAAAGAATGGGATATGTACAAGGAAATAATTATGTACATAAAAATAATTTTGGGACTTACACCGTAAGGGAGGCCCATGATCGATTAAGAAATTCGAGGAAAAACGAGTTCGGTTTTATCTTCAAATCGGGTCGATCATGGAAAAAAGAGTGTAAGTTTGTTGAAAAGTTTTGAAAAGATCTTGAAAGTGTTTTTGAAAGATGAAGTATACTTACAAGAAGTTTGGAAAAGTTTCGGGCTTCAAAAGTTTGAAAGAAACGTCTTTGAAAGTGCTTTGAAAAGTACTCAAAACGTATTGTTTTCGGCTCGATAAAAATATAATCAAAAGAAAGTATTTTTGAATTTTTTTGACATTATCCTAAAATAGGTATGTTAAATTACACGTGTGCAAAAAATCACCTCAAAATGAGGAGTTTTGATTGGGTTTTGAAGAAGTCAAAGTTTGAAAAAAATGTAAAGAGAAAACAAAAAAGTTTGGCAAAAATGGTCCCAAGGCTACTCGAACCCGGGACCATTGGGCAAGGCGTGGCAAGGCAAAGTGTTAAGAGTGAGCTGGCAACCGTAGGGAGGCAATACATCCGTTTATTTATTTCAAACCATGTTATAATATTATAAACTTTTTATTTGAATTTGAAAAAACGTGCGCACTGCTTGTTCTTCTTCCTCGATCCTTCTTCAAGCCCAGATCCTTCGTTTCTCAATGAAAATGGATGATGTAAACATCAAACTTGGTCGAAATTGAACCAGGAACATGATGATGTGGTTTAATTTCATTTATTTTTATTTTAACATGATTAAATTTCTAGAATACGCGAAGAACCATAGTTCTTTAAAATCAAATTAAAATCGTGTATGGACATGGATTCAAGCAATTAGTTTAGGGTTAATGATCAGTGAAGGTGCAGAAACAAAACGGCCAAGCCATTTTGAACTGGATGTTAGAAATCAAGGAGTTCGAAGTTGAGTCACTTACCTCTTGAAGCTGAGATCGAAATCTTTAAAGGAGCTGTTACAGTTGATGTTTAAGGATTGCTGGAGCACCAGTGAACCTTATGGAAGGTGTGAGGATGGTCTGCTTGCTCTGAAATTGCCTGGATCATTCCAACCAAGTCCACTTGCATATGCTTGAAGTAAAACTCGAATCCGTGTTTGGAAGTGTTACAGTTCAAGAAAACTGATTTGTATCACTCATATGAGATGTATGGATGATGTTTGAATGATCAAACCACAACTAGCTCGAGCCAAATATCAATTTTGAAGTTTAAGGCAGTTTTTGCAAGTTTTGAAATATGAAAAGCAATTCTGGTTTTTAGTGATTCTTGTGTTGATTTTAAGTTTCAAACCAGTTACATATTGATTTTAAGACATGTTAGACACCAAATCTCTCATGGTTTTTCACAAGTTTTGAAAAATACAAGAATTCTCACTTTGAACTATGTTACTTGAAATTTAAGAAAGAAAAGAGAAAGCTTGTTTTGGCATATATTTGGTGTGGTTTCAAATGGCAAACATGACCTCTATTTATAGGTCAAAAAATTAGATTAGCAAGCAAAGAAGATTGGCTTGGATTTGGACAACTTGCCTTAGAGGGCAAGAAAGTCATTTTTGCCATAAATGCAAAAGGAACCTTCCTTTTAACCATGGTTAAATTTAACTTGATATTTTCTCCATCATAATTACCTCTCAACTGATTTTTATCAGCTCTAGCCTATCTCCAATTAGTGACAAGGCTTCTAGAAGGAGATTTTGCAAAAAATGGCTTGTAATTTTGAAGGTTATACTTGAAAATCATGGCTTTTGGAGCCCTATGTTTCAAAATCAAAAGTATAGCTAGACACCATGGATTTTCAAGTTCTTGGACATTTTGGAAAGCTTGTTTCAAGGGCTACAACTTTCATGTTTTGAGTTTTTTCTAATTCCAAATGGAACTATGTGAAAAATTGCCATGAAAGTAGGAAAAAATGTGAAATTTTAACACTTGAAAATTTTTCCAAGTGTTGAAAATTTTGACTTTTTGTTGACTTTTCCAAATTTCTTGATTTTTTATGATCATGATGGATCATTTGAAGTATTTTGATGATGGAAAAAGTTTTATCTTGAAAAAGTTGACCAAAAGTCAAAGTTTGACTTTTCAGTGCAGATGAAATTTCATCAGATGATCCAGAAATTGACTGATGAAAATTGTGAACTTCTGTGATGTTTTGAATCCAGAAATTAGGTCAACATGTTATATTGGAGATATAAAGATCCATCTCCAAGCAAAAAAATTCATTCATTGATCAGAAAATCAGTGATTGCTTATCCTCGGTGAAAACCCTAATTGGTCGATCCTTAATAGATCATGAGGAAAAGTTGGATATCTGAAGATCAGAGGTTGATGATTTGATTAAGATAGACCAATTGAGGTGAGTGAAACTCAAACCCTAATTGATTACCTCTTGAATCATATGAAAAATTGATGAAACCCTAATTTTGACCTGTAGAAGCTACACCCGATTAATTACATTACGAATGTGTGATGCGATAATGCAAATGTAAGGTGGTATATTAGGTCAAAAATTGGGGTATGATGATGCCCTATTTAAGTTTCTTTAACCTGAGATATGAAGATGAATATCTTCGTCTCGATAGGTGTGAAGAGACTTAAATATCAGAATACGCAAATTTTGGACCTAAGATACCAAAAGATGCAAGTGATGCAAAATGATTGCAAAAAGTTCACCCATGAAATATCAAAGATTGATATGATGGGGGAAAATTTGTGAGGATGACTCGATCTGTCTAAGAAAAGAGAATCCTGTTTGTTGGGAAACAAGCAATATGTTTCACTGGGAAAATAGATTCACAATGCATGTGAATATCTGTTTCGCTTTGGGAAACGAGAAAATTACCTTCTGTCAGCCTTGTGACAATGTTTAAGGTAAGTGAAAATGATATTACCAATTATCAGCCTTGTGATAGTTTATGGTAATGAGCTCTGAAGATATTATCAATTATCAGCGAAGTGATAATTATAACAAGGTAATTCTTGAGAAAATTGTTGAGTATTCAGCCTTGTGAATAACAGACAATGATGGAAACAGATCTCAAATGAGTTTCTATTTTCACAGCTACAATCTTTCCGGGGATCTTTCTCTTGAGAAGATGCGGGCATTTTGATTGAAAAGACACAGGTTTTCTTTTAGACAGAAAGACAACTGTGGAGATTTCTCGTACGGTCGTGATTTAAACTTGTTGAGAAGAACAATCTTTTATTACAAGTTTCAAGATGAAAAGGAAATAAGCGGCTCGGATGACAAGGCTATTGCTTATTGTTTTGTAGGTAGACGTTTTTTGTGAAATCTAAACCTGAGTTGGTCAGAGACGGGGTTCTGTCCAGGAATGAAATGGAAAGAAAAGGTCAATCAAGACTTCGTTCCCAATGAGGAATGATATCAGCTGGGGAACATGATAGAGAAAAAATGTATTTTTCTGTTTGGGGATAATCTACTGGAGAGATGACATACCCACACTTGTTTTTGGGAATAAATGTAACCTAAACAAGTGATGTTGAAGCAAACATTTGAGAAATGCAGGAATGCATTAATGATGCTATTATGTATGAATGTCATGAATGTCATATGCATGCTGACGATACTCGACAAGACAATAAAGAGGTATTTGGGAAAAGGACCACGTCACAGTTCAAACAAATACTCAGTAAAATTTGCAGCAATGGTGTAGACGTTACTGATGATGAATCTGAGTTGCATGCTTTAAACTTTCTGAAAAAGGCATTTCATTGGCAACTTTGTTGGGAATTCTTTTTGGATAAGAATGTCGTCCTTTGATGATCTCTGCTGAGGAGAAGAAGACTTCTGTAGCAGTTGTTCTATCTTTCAGAGATCGAAACACTTTATGGAGAAAACTGTTGAAGTTCTTTCTGTGTTCATAGTTCAAAGGAAAATTTTGCTTTTATTTCAAAATTTTGAAGTAAAAATTCATTTAAAACCTTTTTAGTTTCAAAAAGTGATTTTCACAATAAAAAGCGTTATTTTGCAAAACAGAATAAAGCAAGGATTGCAAACAAAAAGGCACAAGGCTCAAATTTATTGATAGAATGGTAATCGGCCAAAGGCGTGATTCCATGAGCTATTTACAAAAGTTGGAAATGATAATTTATTGGGAAAAGGCTACATTGAAAGCAAATAACCGCTATTATCCCTAACAACTTTGAATTCCAATGCTTGTTGCTTAAGAAGATTTGATTGAAGATCGGTTGATGGAAGATTCTTGATTGATGGGATTGCGATTACTTTGTCATTTTTTTGTATCCTTATTTTTTTGCCTAGATTGCCTTTTCAGGTTTTCAATCTATCAGGATATTTTCTATTTATTGTCTCTAATTTTTGCACCGACCTTTTCGGTTTTCACCGAGCGCTCTTTTTGCCTAAGTCGCCCTTTTCGGGTTTTCGACTTACCGAGTTGTTCTTTTTTTTTTAGACAAACTATTTCTTGACTGCATCAGCATTCACAAGATGCGGTAGTTCATCACCGTCCATGGTTGTGAGAGTCATAGCACCTCCAGAAAAGCTTCTTTTAACGATGTATGGGCCTTCGTAATTAGGAGTCCATTTGCCCCTAGAATCAGGTTGAAAAGACAGAATCTTTTTAACCACGAGGTCGCCTTCTCGGAATTCACGAGGTCAGACCTTTTTGTCGAAAGCTTTCTTCATCCTTCTTTGATATAGTTGTCCATGACACGAGCGGTCGCTTTTCTTGATTAAGTTCATTGGTCGTATCGCTTTGACACCATTCACCTCGGATAACTTAGTTTCCATGAGAATTCTCATTGCGGAATCTCAACTTCTACGAGAACCTTTGCTTCCATGGCGTATACTAGAGAAAAAGGAGTTTCCCCTGTTGAAGTGCGTACTGAAGTACGATACCCATGCAGAGCAAATGGAAGCATTTCGTGGCAGTCTTTGTAGGTGATGACCATCTTCTGGACAATCTTCTTAATGTTCTTGTTGGCAGCTTCAACGGCGCCGTTCATCTTTGGCCGGTAAGGAGATGAGTTATGATGCTCGATCTTGAATTCCTCACACAATTCTTTCATCATTTTGTTGTTCAAGTTCGATCCATTGTCTGTAATAATCTTACTTGGAACTTCGTATCGGCAAATGAGGTTGTTCTTGATGAACCTCACAACCACTTGTCTTGTAACGTTGGCGTAAGATGCTGCTTCGACCCATTTGGTGAAGTAATCAATAGCCACTAGAATGAAGCGATGTCCATTGGACGCTTTTGGTTCGATCATCCCAATCATGTCGATGCCCCACATGAAGAAAGGCCACGGAGAAGAGAGAACATTGAGTAGAGTTGGTGGCACGTGGATCTTATCTGCGTAGATCTGACACTTGTGACATCTCTTGACGTGTTTACAGCAATCAGATTCCATTGTTATCCAATAGTATCCTTCTCTCAAGATTTTTCTGGATATTGCATGCCCGTTTGAATGAGTTCCAAAGGACCCTTCATGCACTTCGTGAATTATCATGTCTGCCTCGTGTTTGTCCACGCATCTGAGCAGAACCATGTCGAAGTTTCTTTTGTATAGCACATCTTCATTCAGGAAGAAATTTCTAGAAAGCCTCCTTAGAGTTTTCCTATCTTTGTGCGATGCCCCGAGTGGGTACTCCTGAGTTTGAAGGAAGCATTTGATGTCGTGGAACCACGGTTTATCATCGAAGACTACTTCAGTTGCAAACACATATGTAGGTCTTTCAAGGCGTCTGATACGGATCTTAGGCATATCATTCCAACTGTTGACTTTAAACATGGAAGATAGAGTAGCCAAGGCGTCTTCCATTCGATTCTGATCTCGAGGGATATGATGCAGTTCCACTTTGTTGAAGAAAGTCAACAAACGTCTTGCATAATCTCTGTATGGAGTCAAACTAAGATGATGAGTTTCATACTTGTCTTTGATTTGATTGATCACAAGGGCTGAATCTCCATATATGTCAAGGATCTTAATCCTCAAGTCGATGGCTTCTTCGATACCCATGATACAAGCTTCATATTCTGCAATGTTGTTGGTGCAATCAAATAGCAATCGCGCGGGATATGAGAACCCTCGGGAGTGATACGCCCCAATTCCATTGCCAAAACGTTAATGCTCCATCAAAATTAAGCCCCATCTAGATTACGGATCGGACCTTCTTGAGTAATTCGTCACAATCTTTCATCTTTAAGTACATAACGTCCTCGTTAGGGAAATCAAACTTGAGAGATTGGTATTCGTTGATCGGTTGATAAGCCAAGTGATCGGCGAGAATGCTTCCTTGACCGCTTTTTGAGCCGCAGTCTTGGATGTCATATTGGATAATAGCATCGCCATCGAGCAATTCTTCCTGTTAGGCGGGCTTTTCAAAGGCGTACTTGATTGGATCCATTTTGGAGATTAACCAAGTTGTGTGATTGATCATGTCTTGGCGGAGCGTTTTGAAGCCCATACCAAAGCACAACATGTTTTCGAGCATGGAGTAACGAGTTTCACGATCTGTGAACTTTTTACTCAAGTAGTAGATGGCATGCTCTTTCTTACCGATTTCATCTTGCTGTCCAAGCACGCAGCCATGGAATCTTCTAGCGGTAAGGTACATGATTAATGGTCTTCCTTTTGGAGGAATCAATATTGGAGGTTCGGCGGTATTCCTTGATCTTGTCAAACGCTTTTGGCAATCTTCATCCACACAACCTCTTGATTTTTGCGGAGAAGCTTGAATATCGGCCCAGTAGCGATCATTTGAGAGATAAATCGAGATGTAATTCAACCGTCAAGAAATCCTCTTACTTGCTTTTACGTATGTGGCATAGGCATTTCTTGAATAGCCTTGACTTTGTCGGGTCAACTTCAATACCTCTTTGGTGACGATGAAACCTAGGAGCTTTCGGATCTTACCCCAAAGGTGCATTTGTTAGGATTCGGTGAAATTTCCTTAGTCGCTAAAACAACTTCAAGAGATATTCTATATGCTCTTCTTCAGTGTCAGACTTTGCTATCATATCGTCCACGTAGACTTCGATCTCTTTGTGCATCATGTCATGAAAGAGAGTAGTCATTGCCCTTTGGTAAGTTGCGCCTGCATTCTTTAATCCAAACGGCATTACTTTGTAGCAAAATGTGCTCCATGGCGTGATGAAGGATGTCTTCTCCATGTCTTCGGGAGCCATTCTGATCTGATTGTAACCAGAGAAACCGTCCATGAAGGAAAAGACGTTGAATTTTGCAGTACTATCCACTAGCATGTCGATATGCGGTAGTGGGAAATCGTCTTTTTGGCTTGCTTTGTTCAAGTCCCGGTAGTCAACACACATTCTGACCTTTCCGTCTTTCTTGGAGACAGGCACTATGTTGGCTAGCCATTGAGGATATTCAGAGGTGATGAGGAAACCTGCGTCGTGCTTTTGAACTTCCTTTTTGATTTTGTCGGCCATGTCAGGGTGAACTCTTCGCAGTCTTTGTTTAACTGGCGGACACTCCGGTCTTAATGGCAAGTGATGCTCCACGATGCTGGTATCTAAACCCGGCATGTCCTGGTAGGACCAAGCAAACACATCGACGTATTCTTTGAGAAGAGCTATCAGTTTGCCCTTGACGTTGCTGTCGAGTAGAGCTCCGATGTTTACTTCTTTTTTGTCTTTCTCAGAACCTAAGTTGATTGCTTGCAAAGGCACTTTGTGAGGCTGAATGATTCTTTCCTCGTGCTTAAGTAGTCGAGAAATCTCATCCGGGATCTCTTCTTCAACTTCTTCCTCGGCGACTTCACTGGGGATTTCAAAGTTGGGAGAGAGCATAGAGTTATTGCTTTCAATGGATTTGTCCATCTGTTAATCTGCATATTTGATTTATGTTTGATTAATTAACTCTTTTTTCATCATTTTTTTTTTAGAAAAAGTTAATGTGAAAGTGTATGCAGATTATTATTATTATATTGTTTTTTTTTTGAAGATTTTTATTGTGTTTTTTAGGATTATCATTTCCAAGAAAGGGTAAAAATGAAAAACAAACACAAAGTGTGGAATCAAAACAACGCTTTTATTTATGATTCACAATATGAAACAGGGCCCTAAAATACAAACTCATTTGTCTTGGGCAAGACAAAGAGAAATTATTTAAAAGCTAAACCCTATAAAACATCTCTTCGCTTTGGGCGAGGCGAGAGTTCAAAACAAAAGCAAAACAAACTACTTAGAACTATGAACATTAGTCCAAAGTTCAACAGGCTTCCAATAGTGGCGAACTCCTTGGAAGTCGAGGTACTCTGGTAGTTTTCCACTTGGCTTAGTTCTTGAATAGACTTTGGTCGTTGGTCGAGCAGGCCTTGAAGACTCTGAACGATTGACCTTGCCTTTTGTGCTGCTGAAATGATCTTCTTCTGTTTGATGGACAGATCGAGAAGCATGGGGTACAACATATGTACTTTCTATTGGCATTCGTGTTGAATTTTGGGGATGTACTCTCCAATCTTCTGAGTGAAGAGACTCGTTGTCGGCGACACTTTCCAATTCGTATCCCGAATCGTATCCCTAATCTTCAGTAATTACGTTGATGTAGTGATAGTTAAGATCTGGTTTAACAAACTCCACAGGCGCGTTAAAGCAACGATCTTCATTCGGAATCTCAATTGGTTGATGAGATCGAGAAGATGGGTATAACTCTTCTGGTTGATTGGATACTCAAAAGGATCGTCCATCCAGTGGGCTGGATGTCTTCAATTCTGATTTTTGAGCTTTCAGGTGCAATATACTTCACCATGTAGTCAGACTTTCCACTTGGTTCTCCCAAGGTATCCCAAATTTCAGAAGGGACAGGTGGATTTTCATTCTTTTGTAGGGACATGCCTTTGAATTTATTAGTCAGAGGATAAAACGGTGCGTACGATTCTTCCTGAGACACATATTCAGAGCTGGTAAGATAAGTGCTCCACTCTTCAGATCCAGAGAGATCGTCTTCATCACCTTCATTGGTAAGAACAGTAACCTCTTGAAGAACAGGGTTTAAGAAACCCCACTGTGGAATACTTCTCTGATTGGGCGAAGAGTTTCATCCCTTTGATTGTCTTTAGGAAATACTGGAGCAAACCCGAGCCTGACCTTTGTCTCGTTGTTGACAGGTTTTATTACTTGTCCCCAACCTGCAGCATTACCGTCTTTCACTATCTGCGCTGCTTCTTTGTAAAAGGAGATAGATGATCTGCTTTTCCTTGTAGATTCATCTTCTAACGAAATTCCTTGGAACTGCGTCCCTTCAACGTCGTTGGCTGTGATGAAAGAAAAGTTGGATAAATGGCTTACTAGTAACGCTTGTTCACCAATGATAGTTACTAGCTTCCCATTTGCTGTGAATTTTAGCTTTTGATGGAGAGTGGATGTCACAGCTCCTGCTTCGTGTATCCATGGTCTTCCTAGCAAACAACTGTATGCAGCTGGCATATCCATGACCTGGAAGGTGATTTGGAAGGTATGCGGACCGATCGTCATTGGAAGATCGACTTCTCCAATAACAGATTTTCTTGACCCATCAAAGGCTCTTACCACTATATCATTGAATTTCATCGGCGTTCCTTTGTAAGATAAACGAGCGAGAGTCGTTTTTGGCATTACATTTAAGGATGAACCGGTATCCACTAGTACGTTGGACAAAGAGTCTGATTGGCAAATCATTGAGATATGCAAAGCCAAATTGTGATCTTTTCCTTCCTCTGGGAGTTCTTCATCACTGAAGCTTAAATTGATGCAAGCTGTTATGTTGCCCACAATTCCACCAAATTGATCTGTAGTCACGTCGTGATCTACGTAAGCTTGATCTAGCACTTTCATCAAAGCTTCTCGGTGGGCTTCGGAATTCAGAAGTAGAGATAGTATCGAAATTTTGGAGGGAGTCTGCATTAGCTGATCCACAACTCTGTACTCACTTTTCTTGATTAGCTTCAAAATCTCATCGAAATCTGAGTTGACATTGGTTCCATCAGACGGTCCAACGTTTACGTTTGAATTACCAACGGGAATCCTCGTGGGGTTCTCGGGAGGTGTATTAACTGGATTTTGCCTAACAATAGGAACAACAGGCGGCTTTGGCGGCAACGGAGTATGTACTCGTCCACTTCGCGTTACTCGTCCAATTTCAGTTATGTTAACATCAACTGAAAGAGTTGGCATGGGTTTCTCCTTCCCAACTTCTATCATAGCTGTACTGTATTGATAGGGAATTGCTTTGTTAGAACTGTATGGAACAGGACCAGGTAGACAGATCACCAAAGGAGACTCTGGAACTTTCAAACCGTTATATTCAACTTCCACACACTTGGGTACGTCGAAACAGGGGATAATGACGTTTACTTCGGGAATTTTCGCGTTGATATCTGAGACTAAAAGCTCATGCGGAAAATGCCCTACCATATTTACGTCATAGTCGATTCTGTTCCTGAAGATCTGGATATCGCCAATGTCTATCAACCATTGGATGTCTTCTCTTATGGTTGGACATCCTTGAAAATCCTTGAAGCAGATTCTGCAAGCCGTGTAGTCATGTTTAATGAAAGCGCCCATTGCACTGTATGTATCATGGAGCTGTACCAAACTTTCTCTTATCATATTCACGTCTGTGATAAGATACCGATCTGTATTCCTTAGTATTAAATTCACTGTATGTCCACTATGACTAGGAAGTGGATTTGCTTGCACGTTTGGATTTGTATTCCTGAAGGAAAGAAGATTAGACCTTACTAACCTTTGTACTTCGGCTTTTAGCGCTATGCAATGCTCGAGATCATGACCCGGTTCCCCTTGATGAAAAGGCAAAGATACGTCTGCTTTATACCACCGTGGTAATTTTTCTGGTACTGGAGGTGGTAACCTTGTTTGCACAAGATTCCTTTCTATTAATGCAGGATATAGTTCCGCGTACGTCATCGGAATCGGATCAAACTGTGAGACCCGGGGCGCACGGTTCTGATTGTTGAACTGCTGAGCCTGTTGTCGAGGCTGTTGAGTTTGCTGGAACTGCGGAGCAATTCCTGTATTTGATCTTGTATTAACAATTGGCGCTATGGCAGCTACCTGTTGTTGTCGGCTGACATTCTTCCTTGGTTTCCCTCGGGATACCATTCCTATGTCATGTTCCTTCCTTTTTGGAAAACTAGTTCCAACCTTCTTGGTTCCACTGGAAGTCCCTATTTCTCTGGTTAGGCGTCCTGTTCGAACTCCTTCCTCTAGCCGCATTCCCATGCTTACCATCTCGGTGAAATCTCCGGGAGCGCTGGCGATCATTCGTTCGTAGTAAAATGGGCCAAGAGTGTTTAAGAAAACCTTGGTCATTTCCTTCTCCTCTAACGGTGGGTTGACTTGGGCAGCAATTTCCCTCCAACGTTGGGCGTATTCTTTGAATGTCTCTTTTTCCTTCTGAGACATGGAGCGGAGTTGATCCCGATATAGAGCCATGTCCAAGTTGAATTTGTACTGTTGGACAAAGGCTTCGCCTAGGTCATTGAATGTCTGGATATTCGCACTATCTAGTCCCATGTACCACTTCAGTGCGGCACCAGTGAGACTGTCTTGGAAATAGTGAATTAGCAATTGGTGATTGTCGTTGTACGTAGACATCTTCCTGGCGTACATCGTAAGATGACTCTGCGGGCAGGAATTTCCTTTATACTTTTCAAAGTCATGGACTTTAAACTTTGCGGGTATCCTTACGCGAGGAACTAGGCACAGATCGTGGGCATTCTTCCCAAACAATTCCTTTCCACAGATTGTTTTAATCTCAAGCTGCATCTTATGAAGCTGTCCCTGGAGATTCTCCATCTGGCCACGAGGATTCGTGTTGTCGCCTGGATTATGATAGACTTCTTCGTCTGCAGTAGTGTGCACTACGGAAGCTGAGTTGGTCATGATCGGTTGAGAAACCGTCATAGTGACTTGCGGAAAGGTTACTCCATGTTGTGGAGTAAGTGTTGAGTTCTGTAAAGTAGGCACTTCAAGCGTGGTTGTTTGTACCTGAGAAGTGGGTTGACGAAATCCGATGCCAAAATTGAAAGGCATGTCCCATGGATAACCTTCTGGCATACTGAAGAGTGGACTACTGGCTGCAACAGTTGAAACTGGAGTAGTAGTAATCTCTGAAATCGTCGCTTGATTTTGACTGCTCAATGTTGCTTGCTGACTTTGCGCAGTTGCCAACGAACTTACAAAAGAAGTGAGTCTCTCCACCTCTTCTTGAAGTGTTGTCACTGTACTACGAAGCTCAACATTTTCTTGCTCAAAACCTTCCATTATTTTCCTTCTTTTTGAACGAGTATTGTATGTACGAGTTGGCTGTGGACGTGGTCGAGAAACTCTAAGACGCGACAGCTTGACGATCTTTTCCTTTTTGGAAACAATTCCAAAAGATCAGACTCTAAACAATAAACTCGATATACAAAGTATGATGCATGATTATGAATGCAAAGAAAGATTTCCAAAGAATTTATGCTAAAAGAGAAATTTCTGGCAAATATTTGGATGGAAAACGCTTATTTTTATTGATTATTGAAAGAAGATTACAACAATTTTGTTTTTTAAGCATAGCTCATACAATAAAATAAATGATAAAACTACAATCTAAACTAATTAATCGTCCTCGTCGGATGAAGATCCAAAGGCTTGATGTAGCTTCAACTTCAAGATTTCCTTCCCATAGTGAGCTTTTAGTTCAGCTTTCTCGGCTTTTAGCTTGCTGATGACTTTCTTCCACTCGTCAGGAGCAGGATCGCTGGTTGTCATTTCCTCAAGCTTTATTTTCCTTTCTTTGATGTATCTTTTGATCGCGTTATCTTTCTGATGAATCTTCTCATCTTTCTCCATGAGCCATTAATCTTGGAAGTAAAGCGTCTTTTCATGATCTTTGACCTGCTTCTTAAGCTTCTCATTTTCGAGGACAGTCTTAAAGAACTTGTCTTCCAAAGCTTCTTTCTCAAGCCTCATCTTGGCCAAAGCTTCTTGGTATTCTCCCATAGTCTCGACGGGAAAAATTGTTGATCTGGAAGCTGTTGAGAACATGGGTTCCTCATAAGCATAAGGCATTCGGAATTCCTTCGCTATTTCCTTTACCCAAGAAGTGTAGATTTCCATGGTTACACAATTCCTTGCATTACCTTTTTCCTTCCTTCGGATGTGATGCCAAGCTCTGATCATTCTGGCTTTCAATCCTTGAGAATCCTCCTCTTCATGATAAAAGTAGCTCTCCACTGTAAAACCAAGAGGTTTACTAGAGTTCGCGTACCCGAGTTGACGTCTTGCCAAGAATGGGTTGTAGTTGATTCCTCCTTTTGTACCAATGAGGGGTACGTTGGCAAAATCTCCACAGCTTTCAATGATTTCCCTCTCATTCTCTGCCAAGGTATACCAATGGACATCGTCGTTTGTAAGAGACATGAGTCTTCGAGACCAATGCCAATCGTCTTTGTTTTTGCGGAAGATAGGAGATTTGGGCAAGTGTGAGACAATCCATTTGAAAAACAGAGGAGGTACACAACACACAATAGTTCCATCTCCTTGAACGATTCCTATGGTGAATGGAGAAATACGTGTCACCAAGCAAAGTGGGAACGGGATTTCCAATCAGAAAGATCCTTATGGCGTTGATATCAATGAAACTTGGGACATTGGGGAACAACACCAATCCATAGATGAGTAAAGCTAAAATAGCTTCAAAGGCTACCATACTACCGGCTTCAGAGAATTTAAGAGCCTTCTCCATTAGGAACTTTGAAGTTAGTCCTAAGAGTTTTCCTTTGGTAGTTAGGTTTTTGTCTATCTCAGATTTCTTTAAGTGAGTCATTGTTGCAATGACTGGTGACTTAGGAATGGCTTCCAAACCATTGAAAGGCACTTTATCTGATATTGAGATACCTAAGATGTGTGCGTACTCTTCCAAAGTAGGCATCAACTGATAGTCAGGGAAAGTGAAACAGCGATAAACTGGATCGTAAAACTGAACGAAAGTTTTGAGAAGTCCTTCATCAACGTTAGTGTTCGGATGATTAAAAGAGTTCCATAGCGTTTTGAAATCCGAGGGATCTTCTACCAAGGATGCTAACTCTTTTAACTTCCCTACATCAGGAATTCTAAAACTGTATTTCTTGGTGAATCTTCCTCTGACGTCCATCACTCTAACCTAAAATATTTACAAAGAAAAATCTCTTAAATTCTTTGGAAATGGGAAGAGAAATGAAGTTTTTGAATGAATGCATGAATGCTACAAACATGGTTAGTAGTTATACACACAGTCAAGCGTTTGAAGTCACGAGCATGAGGCCAACGATAAGAATCAAACGTGGGTAAGTTCTAAGGGCTTATTCATCGTGAAGCGGGTTCTCACGATATCTGAGCTCAACGCTTCTCTACGAAATATTATCGGATTTGTTGAATACTCGAAGTCCAATAATATTTTTCAAGAAAAACTCGCCTGATCGTAGTCTCGCATGACAATTATTCTAAGTTTACGCCTGAATAATTTCTACACAACATCCTAAATGGCCAGGATGGGTTATGTGTTCTACAGCCACTTAGCTTCGTTAGTTCTCTTGAAAGTAAAATGTCTTCGCAAATACTTGCTAAACACAAATACTCCCAAGACAACCTCCACTGAGAGAGGGATCTCAAATTAACTCCATAAGTACTGAGACTTCTCACAAGTTAATAGGACTATACCCCCACCTAGATCTTAAAATGTTTCTTAAATCCGGGTTAGGATTTCTTTCCATCAGATGAAATCGCGAAAACACACATTAAAGAAAAACAAACATATGCATAGATGAAAGCTTAACCCCTTTTTTTCTTTTTGAAAACAAAAAAAGCTTGGTGCTCTTGAGCAGAGTCACATTTTTTTTGAAAATCAAAATTTAGCGTACTCCCCAGCAGAATCGCCATTTTTACATTCGCGTTAAAAGTGAAGCGAGAATCGAATCTGATTCGGGTTCTCGGCTCGAAACGATTTACTCTTTGATTTGTTTATAAAGATGCCATGAGCATCAAGCTTTATTATTTTCAACACAAGAAAAATGATTATGAAAAGGGAAAGTTGTTAATACCCTCAATTGATATGATATGCATTACGACTAGCGAACTAGGCGTAGCATTGGGAGATTCGAGCAAGGGGTTTGTTATATAAAGGGAATAGATGGAGCACCCTAAATATATATGGTTATCCATAGCTTTATATATGAATACGTTTGATATGTTTGTGGGTTTTAAATTGCTATTTCTATGATTGGGAAAGTTTCTCCTTTGGATTTTAAGAAAGGGTAGATTATGTGGGATCCTAGGTTTTGTTATTATTGTGCTCGCAAAGATCATTGGGATCTTCTGCATACATATCCCTTAATGGGAATCAGAGCATTTGTAGCTCGGATCTAAAGGGATCTATGGTTTGTTTGGTTTGAGGGAGAAGTTTTGCTCGCCAAGGATGAGACCTTGTGCCTACGTATTCTCAAAAGGATGTTGAGAAAGTCAGAGCAATCGTAGTTTCCACTTATGCTAGTGGAAGCAACGGAAGTTATTAAGAGACACAGACAAATGTCATCTTAATAAAAAATGTATCTAATCTATTTCATCACATACATTTTGAAAGGTTGATTGATTGAATCTTTCATCGTAAGTTATAGGTGTTTTGCTTGAGTGTACAAGCGTTACCACTTACGAGTTTTAGAAAGATGTTTGAAGAAAAGATGATTGAATCTTTTAATTGTAAGCATTGGGTGTTTTGCTTGAGTGTACAAGCGTTACCACTTACGATTAAGAGATGTTTTTTGTTTGAAAAGAGTTTGAAAAATTTTTTTGATTGTATGTGATGTGATAGATGAGATACTTCTTCCATAGAGATGATAGATGTCTAAACCTCTAGGAGAAATTGATTGGATTAAGGGGATGCTTTTAAGAAGCCCATGGGTCCTTGTATTGTTAGCCCAAGAGGAGGCATTCTGAGGGTCATCGAGGGTCATCGAGGGTCCTTGTACGAAGCTCAAGAGGAAGCTATAGGGTATGGCTGGCTTTGGCTTTAAGAGGGATTTCACCGGGAAATCATCCTCTTAGGATTTCAAGAGCAATTTCACCGGGAAATTATACTCTCAGGGTTCTATCTTAGCGCGGGTGATTCTTTGTATTGGAAGCCCAATAGGAGGCTGTTAAGAGATTTCCTGGTCTCTTTCTTGTTTGATGCCCAAGAGAAGGCTAAACTCAATGAGGAGTTCTTTTGAACGAAGCCCAAGAGGAGGCTGACTCAGCAGGGGAGTGTTGTCTTATATGAAGCCTAAGCGGAGGCTAAACTCAGATGAATGAGTTTTCTTATATGAAGCCTAAGAGGAGGCTGAACTCAGATGAAATGAGTTACCTTGTACAAAGCCCAAGAGGAGGCTAACTCTGTGGGGAACTTAATGGTTAGACTAGTTGTTATGTTATAACTGTACAGTTATATAAACAAGTGTATGAAGTTTATTCACAGGAGTTTATGAAGGAAATATAAACAAATGTATGATGTTTAATTACAAGAGTTTATGAAGGAACTATAAACAAATGTGTGTAAAACAAACGTTTGAAACGAGCGTAACTTGATTATTTACAAGTTTGAAGGTGTACAAGGGAATGAATATGTACACGAATGAGTATGTATGTACAAGTAAATATGTATGTACATAGGAGGGTTGGGACTTACACCGTAAGGGAGGCCCATTGGTTTAAAAGCAGTTTCACCGGGAATAATGCTCCTTTTAATACCAATGGTATTCAGTGTATATACAAGCGAAATGAAAACAAACGGACGAAGTTTGTCTGTACTTGAGTATTTACAAAGGTATCTGTATAATGTACAAGAAAAAATTGGTATGTACATAAAAGAATGGGATATGTACAAGGAAATAATTATGTACATAAAAATAATTTTGGGACTTACACCGTAAGGGAGGCCCATGATCGATTAAGAAATTCGAGGAAAAACGAGTTCGGTTTTATCTTCAAATCGGGTCGATCATGGAAAAAAGAGTGTAAGTTTGTTGAAAAGTTTTGAAAAGATCTTGAAAGTGTTTTTGAAAGATGAAGTATACTTACAAGAAGTTTGGAAAAGTTTCGGGCTTCGAAAGTTTGAAAGAAACGTCTTTGAAAGTGCTTTGAAAAGTACTCAAAACGTATTGTTTTCGGCTCGATAAAAATATAATCAAAAGAAAGTATTTTTGAATTTTTTTGACATTATCCTAAAATAGGTATGTTAAATGACACGTGTGCAAAAAATCACCTCAAAATGAGGAGTTTTGATTGGGTTTTGAAGAAGTCAAAGTTTGAAAAAAATGTAAAGAGAAAACAAAAAAGTTTGGCAAAAATGGTCCCAAGGCTACTCGAACCCGGGACCATTGGGCAAGGCGTGGCAAGGCAAAGTGTTAAGAGTGAGCTGGCAACCGTAGGGAGGCAATACATCCGTTTATTTATTTCAAACCATGTTATAATATTATAAACTTTTTATTTGAATTTGAAAAAACGTGCGCACTGCTTGTTCTTCTTCCTCGATCCTTCTTCAAGCCCAGATCCTTCGTTTCTCAATGAAAATAGATGATGTAAACATCAAACTTGGTCGAAATTGAACCAGGAACATGATGATGTGGTTTAATTTCATTTATTTTTATTTTAACATGATTAAATTTCTAGAATACGCGAAGAACCATAGTTCTTTAAAATCAAATTAAAATCGTGTATGGACATGGATTCAAGCAATTAGTTTAGGGTTAATGATCAGTGAAGGTGCAGAAACAAAACGGCCAAGCCATTTTTGAACTGGATGTTAGAAATCAAGGAGTTCGAAGTTGAGTCACTTACCTCTTGAAGCTGAGATCGAAATCTTTAAAGGAGCTGTTACAGTTGATGTTTAAGGATTGCTGGAGCACCAGTGAACCTTATGGAAGGTGTGAGGATGGTCTGCTTGCTCTGAAATTGCCTGGATCATTCCAACCAAGTCCACTTGCATATGCTTGAAGTAAAACTCGAATCCGTGTTTGGAAGTGTTACAGTTCAAGAAAACTGATTTGTATCACTCATATGAGATGTATGGATGATGTTTGAATGATCAAACCACAACTAGCTCGAGCCAAATATCAATTTTGAAGTTTAAGGCAGTTTTTGCAAGTTTTGAAATATGAAAAGCAATTCTGGTTTTTAGTGATTCTTGTGTTGATTTTAAGTTTCAAACCAGTTACATATTGATTTTAAGACATGTTAGACACCAAATCTCTCATGGTTTTTCACAAGTTTTGAAAAATACAAGAATTCTCACTTTGAACTATGTTACTTGAAATTTAAGAAAGAAAAGAGAAAGCTTGTTTTGGCATATCTTTGGTGTGGTTTCAAATGGCAAACATGACCTCTATTTATAGGTCAAAAAATCAGATTAGCAAGCAAAGAAGATTGGCTTGGATTTGGAAAACTTGCCTTAGAGGGCAAGAAAGTCATTTTTGCCATAAATGCAAAAGGAACCTTCCTTTTAACCATGGTTAAATTTAACTTGATATTTTCTCCATCATAATTACCTCTCAACTGATTTTTATCAGCTCTAGCCTATCTCCAATTAGTGACAAGGCTTCTAGAAGGAGATTTTGCAAAAAATGGCTTGTAATTTTGAAGGTTATACTTGAAAATCATGGCTTTTGGAGCCCTATGTTTCAAAATCAAAAGTATAGCTAGACACCATGGATTTTCAAGTTCTTGGACATTTTGGAAAGCTTGTTTCAAGGGCTACAACTTTCATGTTTTGAGTTTTTTCTAATTCCAAATGGAACTATGTGAAAAATTGCCATGAAAGTAGGAAAAAATGTGAAATTTTAACACTTGAAAATTTTTCCAAGTGTTGAAAATTTTGACTTTTTGTTGACTTTTCCAAATTTCTTGATTTTTTATGATCATGATGGATCATTTGAAGTATTTTGATGATGGAAAAAGTTTTATCTTGAAAAAGTTGACCAAAAGTCAAAGTTTGACTTTTCAGTGCAGATGAAATTTCATCAGATGATCCAGAAATTGACTGATGAAAAATGTGAACTTCTGTGATGTTTTGAATCCAGAAATTAGGTCAACATGTTGTATTGGAGATATGAAGATCAATCTCCAAGCAAAAAAAGTCATTCATTGATCAGAAAATCAGTGATTGCTTATCCTCGATGAAAACCCTAATTGGTCGATCCTTGATAGATCATGAGGAAAAGTTGAATATTTGAAGATCAGAGGTTGATGATTTGATTAAGATAGATCAATTGAGGTGAGTGAAACTCAAACCCTAATTGATTACCTCTTGAATCAGATGAAAAATTGATGAAACCCTAATTTTGACCTGTAGAAGCTACACCCGATTAATTCTGTTCTGAACTGTTAGTGATGCAGTAATGCAAATGTTAGGTGGTATATTAGGTCAAAAATTGAGGTATGACAGCATAATGCAATTATGATGCGATGATATATTTATCTTGATTTGGATAAATTATGGCGATGTGGGCTTTATGCCAATTTTGATGAGTGATGATGATGTTTTGTGTTGTGTTGTTTTATTATCGAGTCACATACATTGCAATGGCGACGAGGGCTTTTATGCCAGGCGACGAGGGCTTTTATGCCAAGCGACGATGGGCTTTATGCCAAGTGTTCCTAATTATGGACAAAGTGACGGGTACCACATGCATAACATAGTCGTGTCTCATGGAGTCGGTTATGTTTATATTTGAGTTATTTGGCGTTGGGTTTAATTGATGAATGATGTTGAATGGCGATGAATATAAATGATGATTATTGCGATGATTTAACTTTGATGAAATGCTTAATGTAAATATGATGTGATGATGTTAGCGACGATGGGCTTTAGCCAATTTGTGATGATTTTATTTATGTTGCTTAAGTTATTAGTATTGTTTAATGTTGTTGTTTATGATTGCCGTGTTGATTAGTGACGTATTAACTTGTGATGATTTCGTGGTGATGGAAGTTTATGTGTTTTTGTGATGATTTATGCCGAGGAGGTTTTGGCGATAAAGTGTAGATTATACACATTAGAATGGCGATCAAAGTAAGTGAGGTTTGGATACGTGTTAGAATGCACTTATTAACTTATATCCCTTATGATTCCAAAAATATATATACATATTTTATCATGCCTTTAATTATATGTTTTGGATTATCTCACCCTTTACTTGTTTCGTCGTTACCTTTATATTGGTAACGTGCAGGTTATGAAGACGGAGTTTATAGCTGCTATTAGTCGAGTCGGTGTCGCTCTAATACGTAGCACTCGGGGGGAATAATTATGTTGTCTTGTTGTTGTTCTTTTGTTGTTTTTCCTTTTGTAAATAGGAATCATACTTTATGAAAATATGATTGGTTAAGGAAGTTTAATAAAGAAGATGTTTTGATTTTTATGAATCAATTTATGTTTTCCGAGGATGCTATGTATCCGAGATTTATACTTTAAAGCAAACTGTTTAAAGTGATTTAGTTTTGAAGGTGTGATGTCTCAGTATTGAATTTATGAAATTTTAATTTACTCTGATTTTTGCATATAAAACCTTGGGTATGATTGGGGTGTTACATTATCCACATGGATCTTTTTGGTCTTTCACATACTAAAACCTTAGCTGGTAATTATTATGCTTTTGTAATTGTATATGATTGCTCAAGATTTTGGTGGACTATCTTCTTACATTGCAAAGATGAAACATTCATAGCTTCCACACGTTTCGCAAAGTTATCCCAAAATAAATTAAATTCAAAAAGTGTTTCTATTCAAAGTGATCATGAAGGTGAATTTAAAAATCACATCTTTGAAGAATATTATGATAAATATTGTATTGATCATAACTTTTTAGCTCCTAGAACGGCACAAAAATGATGTTTTGGATCTAAAGAGTCGTGTTTTATAGGAGTTGGCAAGAATAATGCTCAATGATTATAGTCAACCAAAATATTTTGGGCCGACGCTATTGACAAGGCATGTCATGTCTTAAATAGGGTACTTATTTGTCCTATTTTATAAAAAACACCTTATAAAATTTTAAAAGGTAGAAAACCAAATTTATCACATCTTCATGTCTTTGAATGCAAGTTTATTGTCTTAAATAATGGAAAGGATAAACTTGGAAAATTTGACACGAAAGTCGATGAAGGTATATTTCTAGGATACTCCTAATCTAGTAAAGCGTATATAGTGTATAATAAGATATTGCTTATTGTTGAAGAGTAGATTCATGTTACTTTTGATGATTCTTTCCCAAATAGTGTTGGTAAAGGTACTATTTTTCATGATGTAGGTTCATCTACAAAATACATACTCAAGGACATCGAACAGGGAATTGATCGACCTAAATAGGGGAAGCTTGAGGAGGAACAAAATGACAACCAATAAAAGCAAGATGGTGAAATTCACAAAGAAAATGATGGTCTTCCAATGGAATGAAACCTCCAAGGATCATCCAACTGACAACATTGTTGGAGACATCACAAAAGGGGTAATAACATGATCTAAGATAAGTAATTTTTGTTATCACCACACGTACGTATCACAAGTTGAATCTAAAACTTCTAAAGATTCCTCACTAGATGAGCATTGGCTTATAGCCATGCAAGAAGAATTGAATCAATTTGAAAGAAAAGACGGTTGGGACCTAGTTCCTCGTCCATGAGATCATAAATTTATAAGCACTAGATGGGTTTTCAGGAACACACTCAACGAATATGGTTTGATAACAAGGAATAATGCCCGACTAGTGGCTCAAGGGTACAACCAAAAGGAAGACATTTATTATGAGGAAACTTATGCTCTGGTTTCTCAACTCGAGGCTATACGCCTTTTACTAGCATATGCATGTTTCAAGAACTTCAAATGATATCAAATAGATATAAAAATTTCATTCCTTAATGGGTACATAATAGAAGAGGTGTATGTTTCACAACCTTTAGGTTTTGAAAATCATGAGCGACTTAGGAAGTTATTGCTTGACCAAGGATACTCATAAGGGAAGGTAGATACAACTCTCTTTATTAAACATCAAGGAAAGAATATTCTTCTTGTTCAATTTATGTTGATGATATTATTTTTGGATCATCTAACATGCATCTTGTAAAGGAGTTCTCTAAGATTATGCACGGAGAGTTTGAAATGAGTCTTATTGGAGAGTTGAACTACTTTCTTGGACTCCAAATAAATCAATTAAAGGAAGTAATATTTGTGTGTTAAGCTTAGTATTGTCTCGAGTTACTAAAGCGATTCGGCATGGATGATGCAAAGAAAATTGACACTCCTATTACAACAAATGGCAAGTTGAATATAGATGAAAAGGGTAAGGATATAGATGTCAAGATATATAGAGGTATTATTGGATCTCTTCTATATGTTATGACATTTATGTTCAAAACAAGTAAGTTCACTAATTCCATTTCAAATATGTTTAAAATAAAACGGGAAAGCAACCAATGTTACAACCAAAATTATCATTTGAAACCACACGATATAACACAAAAGATGTCATCAAAACCTTCAAAAATAACTCACATAAAATGGCATCTAAATCAAGAATTCCTTATATCCCACCATTATAAATTCACAATTTTATACAAACAAAACTTTATTAGAATTTAACACCAATACCATCATAACTAACATTCCACGTAACAACAACAACATTGCAATACAATTTACCACTAATGAAATGGTATCTCATCAAAACTAATTATTCAAATTGAACTCGAACTTCAAACCTCAATTAAAAATGACACGTTCATCATAATATCCTCAAATTTTTCAACTCAATTTCAAAGTTTCATTCATAAACAATAATCACCATCATAATTTCACTATCACTTTGACATAAACAAAAATGTTATCTAAGACAAACCAATTTGTACATTATAAACTCATAAATTTATGCCAACAAGAATCATGCTACAAACAAATATCATTCTCATCTCATCATTTAAACAAACACCAATATTATCAACTTCAACACTAAAACATTAACAATGTCATCAATATCAACGTTAATAAATTGATTATCACAACAACAACAATGATGTCAACTAATCTCATACTTAATTATCATAGACTGCAAACTCAATTAATCAACTAATTCAACAAAGGCAAACCAAAATACAATGAAAATAGTGATGAGAAATTTATCGAAATATGTCAAAGTTTGCACAGAGGGATTGGTGAAGTTGTTCGTGCGAACAATGTGTGCGTTGATGTGAGCTGGTGTGTGTGAAGTGAAGGAAGCTACTCGCAGAGGGATTGTTTTGTTACTTCCCATGGCTGGTTGTTGGTTGATGATCAGGTGGTGTTACCATGTGGTTGGAAGAGATGTAAGGGTTGATTACAGATGGATGAAATATGAAGAAGAAGGATTGTTGCAGTGTTGTTGCTCTTATTGCATGTGGGTTACAGTTATTTCACTATACAGGCAGTGGGTCACGGTGGGAAATGAAGGATGATGATGGATTACGGGTGTTTCACAATGAGCAACGAAGGATTTCGTGGAGAAAAGTGAAGGGATGAAGAGGAACTTTTTTCTCTCAGTTTCTCGCTTCAACTTTGTTTTGCCTCCATGCTTTTGGAATAATTTTAGGGTTTTTGTAAGTTTAATTAGTATTTAGAAGTTAGTGATATAATCGAGCTCTTTCTTATGTATTTCCTTTAGCAACACTTTTTATGAAAAAACGTTGCCTACTCTATTGCCTATGGCAGTGCTTTTATGAAGCGATTTCTAGAGACGTCCTTTAGCAGCACTTTTATGAAGCGATTTCTAGAGACATCCTTTAGCAGCGCTTTTCAGAAGGGCTTTCTAAAGTGTGGCTTTTGTTAGATTAAGATTTAGATCCATGTTTAAATCTCAGTATTTTCATCATAAAAATGCATATGTTTATGAAGAACAATTTTAGTTCTAATGGTTTCATTGAGTGTGCATATATTAGAATTCCAATAGTCTTAATCAAGATATCATCAAAATTACTTTAACACTCAGGAAGAAAAGTATTGAGTTTGTTTCTAAGGAAACATCAATAGTTCTATTGAATGTTGGATGTTCAACAAGAAAAGAATCTCGGCGAGTTTCTAAAAAGAGTTAAAGCTTCAACCTCAGAAATCATATTGCACAAGAAACGAGCTTTCATAGTGAAGATCAGAAGTCAAGATTTGATCATCATAAAAGCTATTGGTTATTTGTCTTAATAACAAAGTCAAGATGAACACATCAAGAGAAAGCTCCTACCTTCGAATCATAAGTTGATACTTGCTCAACCGAAGAGTTGTTTCTCATAGTTCTAAAGACAAAGTAAAGACTCTGAAGACTGGAATAGTTCATGGAATAGAGGCATTCTTAATCAACATCATATAGTATATTAGAATACAAGACCAAATGATTATATCTCCTCAAACAAATTTACTCAACACAAGTAACATTCACTAGAAGACAAGTACCATCAAAAACATTATTCCACTCACCAGAATAACTATTGTGATCGTTTCTAAAGAAACATCAACAGTTCTAAGAAATGTTGAATGTTCACCACAAGGGAAATCAAAGGTGTTCTCAATAAAAGCTTAACTCTCATATTAGAAATCATATTCACTTTTCAAAGAAAGAATTAAAGATCATAAATCAATATATAGTTGACATAAGTTGTTGCTTTCAACTTAATTCAAATATCATAATTCAGTAATTCAGAAAGAATTATTTCAATGAAGAAATCAAATGTATTGATGTAAGCTTTTTCTTTAGAAATAAGACATCGTATATGTAGCTTAGAAAAGTTGTCATTAGAAATCAAAGATTAGATCAAGAAGAATCAACGTCAAAATCAGATGTACTGATATAAGCTTTCGCTTCAAAAACCAAACATCAGATATGCAACTAAGAAAAACTGATTATCAAGGACCACAGATTAGATCAAGACATTGCGCATCAGAAAATATTTTGCTTATAAAAAAAGAATTTGTTATCATATTAGTTGTTGCTTACATATCTGAAGAAAATGCTCAACTATTTGAAAGACTTTGACTCTACAACAACGAAGTATCTTCTGGATCACTCTTATTCATCATATCAGAATTAATCCAAAAAAGAAGAAAGGAACGAATATTAGAAAGATATATCTTCCAAGTTTACTACTTCAAGCCAAACGTAAATCATCAGAAGATAATATCTAAGAAACTTAGCCATGAAGTTTATAGTATAGTCAATAAGATTCAAAATTCCACTACTCTGTAGCATTTGAATATTGACGAACTACTCAATATTATCAAGCTTGAATCCAATTGCTGAAATAATGATATACATCTAGAGAAAAGAATAATCACTATTCATATATTCATACATTTATTCTTCTAGATAAATATCAAGAACACAAGAGTTGTTGCTCATTATTATGTTAAGATATTAGAGATTAAACACAAAGACTTTTTGCTCATTATTTGTGTTTTATCTTAGAGCTCTCAATAAAAAGAGTTTTTTCCTATCATTTGTATTAGAGACTTTGGTTTTCATTGTTGTGTTAATATTCTTTTTAGAAGTAAATATTGTAAAGATAGTTGATTGTAATTATGTTAAGAATTGATTATTTCCTAAAGTGACTAGGTTGTTAGTCTCTAGACTTGGGAGGTCTAAGGTGTCTGTTGAGACTCTTAGACAATAATGGTGAGTCACCGGCCAGGAGCCCGTGCATCTGTAATCTATTGAAATTAGTGGATTAAGTCCTTGTTGAAGGCAAAATTACCTTAACGTGTGGATAAGATTAACCTTGTTGAAGGTGAACTTGTATAAACCAAAAGAGTCATTTTATTCTTTCCTTAGATTTATTTTTCTAGTTGGTTTACGATTATTTTAATAACAAAGCTTGTTAGAAAACCCAATTCAAACCCTTCATTTCTTGTGTTTTTCTCACCCGTCATCCTCTAGCAGCGCTTTTTAAAAGTTCTCTCGTATGTATGGATTTTAGTAGCGCTTTTCAAAAATGTGTTCTAAATTTATCCTTTAGCAACGCATTTTCTCAATTTAGTTATAGTTTTAATTTTTTTTGAACGTATAACATCGCTTTGGGGAAAAATTGTTGTGTATGGAGTGCTTGCCTAAAACCAGTTTTGGCATAGACTAACATTAAAAACGTGAGCTGCCTCCCACATAGTGCTTTGCATAACTTTGTTTAGCTCAACGTTTCATGAATCAAGCACTCATGGTGGTTCTTTTAAGGATGGTTCTTCAACTTTAGTGGCTTTAGGGCTCCATACCCACTTATCTAGCCATCTCTCATATTTTTTACTCCTTTTTTTTCTTTCTTCTATGGAGTGGCTAATACTTTTTTTACTGGTGGAGTGGTTTGTTCTATAAAGGTTTTTGCTTCATCACAAGTATTCTTCCTTCTATGTGGTGGTTCCTACTTCTTAAATATTTGAGGCAGTTTTTGTTCTACCTCAAGTGTCAGGATTTTAAGCTTGGTTTCATCTATGGTTTCAATCAAAAAGAAATCAACTTTTGTATAACGGTATTTCAAGAGATTTATCATTATAAACTCAATTCAATCACTTCCTACCTCAAAGGATAACCTTCCCTTTTTAACATCAATGATTGCATCAACATTGCTTAAAAAGGGCCTACCAATAATGATGAGTACCTGTGAATCTTCCTAAATGTCCATGATGATGAAGTAAGTTGGTATATAGTCATGTCCTACTTTTTCTCGCACATATTCTAAAACACTAATTGGGTACTTGACGGATCTATCTTCCAGGTGCAAATAAACATTTATTGGTTTCATCTCACTTATTTTTAACCTCTTAGAAATTGATAGGGGCAACAAGCCAACACTAGCCCTTAAATCACATGTTGTTGTATCAAATCCCATATTGCCAAGTCGGCAGGGGATAAAAAAGCTCCTTGAATCCTTCAGTTTAGGTGGCATACTTTGGATCATTGCACTACTCGTAGGAGTCATTATCACAATTTCATGATCATATAATTTTCTCTTTTTAGACAAGATTTGTCTCAGGAACCTAGCATATTTGGGGAATTGAGAGAGAAATTTGGTGAAAGGCATACTAAAATAGAGTTTTTTCATCATCTCTATAAATTTCAAGAAAATGAGCTTCTACCTTAGCATTCACCTATCTTTGTGGAAATGGAACTTTTGGCTTATAGGGAGAAGGAGAAATATAGTGTGCTTCTTTCTCTTCCTCTTTAATAACCATAATTTCTGGTGGTGTCAGAAGACTCTTTTTATCCTCTAATTTTTTCTCTCTGAAATTCTCAGCTTGTTTACCTTCTCCATAAAATTTCTAACAACTGCCTTAGAATTATATACTAGTACACCTATTATGGTTATCACAATATTCATTTGTCCTCTAGGATTTTTCCTTGGTTGACCTAGAAAAGACCATGGAGGAAAAGAAGATGAATAATGTTACTGCATAATCTATGATATTTGAGTCTCCAATATTTTATTATGATTCCATACCGAGATTATGCAAGAAGTTTGTTGACTTTCTTCAACAAATTTGAATTGCATCATATTCCTCGAGATCAGAATCGAATGGAAGACGCCTTGGCTACTCTATCTTCCATGTTCAAAGTCAACCATTGGAATGATATGCCTAAGATCAGCATCAGACGCCTTGAAAGACCTGCATATGTGTTTGCAACTGAAGAAGTCATTGATAATAAACCGTGGTTCCACGACATCAAACGCTTCCTTTAAACTCTAGAGTACCCACTCGGGGCATCGCACAAAGATAAGAAAACTCTAAGGAGGCTTTTTGGAAATTTCTTCCTGAATGGAGATGTGCAATACAAAAGAAACTTCGACATGGTCTTGCTCAAATGCGATAGACACGACGCAGATATGTTAATTCACGAAGTGCATGAAGGGTCCTTTGGAACCCATTCAAATGTGCATGCAATGTCCAGAAAAATCTTAAGAGCAGGTTACTATTGGATAACAATGGAATCTAATTGCTGTAAACACGTTAAGAGATGTCACAAGTGCCAGATATACGCAGATAAGATCCATGTGCCACCGACTCTACTCAACGTTCTCTCCTCTCCGTGGCCTTTCTCCATGTGGGGCATCGACATGATTGGAATTATTGAACCAAAAGCGTCAAACGGTCATCTCTTCATTTTAGTGGCTATTGATTACTTCACCAAATGGGTCGAAGCAGCATCTTACGCCAACGTTACAAGACAAGTGGTTGTGAGGTTCATCAAGAATAACCTCATTTGCCGATATGGAGTTCCAAGTAAGATCATTCCAAACAGTGGATCAAACTTGAACAACAAAATGATGAAAGAACTGTGTGAGGAATTCAAGATTGAGCATCATAACTCATCTCCTTACCGACCAAAGATGAACGGCGTCGTGGAAGCTGCCAACAAGAATATCAAAAAGATCGTCCAGAAAATGGTCATCACTTACAAAGACTGGCATGAAATGCTGTCATTTGCTTTACATGGGTATCGTACTTCAGTACGTACTTCAGCAGGGGCAACCCATTTTTCCTTAGTATACGGCATGGAAGTTGTGCTCCCCGTAGAAGTTGAAATTCCATCAATGAGAGTTCTCATGGAAGCAGAGTTATCTGAGGTTGAATGGTGTCAAAGCAGATACGATCAGTTGAACTTAATCAAAGAAAAGCGTCTGACCACTCTGTGTCATGGACAATTATATCAAAGAAGGATGAAGAAAGCCTTCGACAAAAAGGTTCGACCTCGTGAATTCCAAGAAGGCGACCTCGTGCTTAAAATGATTTTGTCTTTTCAACCAGATTCTAGGGGAAAATGGAGTCCTAATTACGAAGGCCCATACATCGTCAAAAGAAGCTTTTCTAGCGGTGCTATAACTCTCACGACCACGGATGGTGATGAACTTCCGCATCCTGTAAATGCTGATGCAGTCAAGAAATACTTTGTCTAAAAAGAAAAAAAATAGCTCGGTAGGTCAAAAACTCAAAAAGGGCGGCTTAGGAAAAAATGAGCGTCTCGGTGGACTGAAAACCTAAAAAGGCGGTCCAGGCAAAAATTAGAGACAATAAACAGAAATTTATCCTGATAGATTGAAAACCTGAAAAGGCAATCTAGGCAAAAATTAAGGATCAAAATGACAAAGTAACTGCATAGGTCCGTACTTCGTCAATCTGAAGAATCTTTCATCAACAGATCTTCAATCAAATCTTCTAAAGCACCAAGCACAGTTGGAATTCAAAGTTGTTAGGGATAATAGCGGTTATTTGCTTTCAATGTAGCTTTTTCCCAATAAATTGCCATTTCCAACTATTTTAAATAGTTCATGGAATCACGTCTTTGGCTGAATACCATTCTATCAATAAAATTTGAGCCTTGTGCCCATTTGTTTGCAATTCTTGCTTTATTCTGTTTTGCAAAGTAACACTTTTCTTGTGAAATCACCTTTGAAACTAAAAAAAAAAGTTTTAAATGAATTTTTACTTCAAACTTTTGAAATAAAAGCGAAAATTTCCTTTGAACTGTGAACACGGAAAGAATTTCAATAGTTTTCTCCATAAGTGTTTCGACCGCTGAAAAGATAAACAACTGCTGAGAAGTCTTCTTTTCCCCGAAAGAGATCATCAAAGGACGGTATTCTTATCCGAAAAATAATCCCCAACAAGGTTGCCAGTAAAATGCCTTTTTCAGAAAAGTTTAAAGCATGCAACTCAGATTCATCATCAGTAACATCTACACCATTGTTGCAGATTTTGCTGAGCATTTGTTTGAACTGTGACGTAGTCCTTTTCCAAATATGTTTTTGTTGTCTTGTCAAGCATCGTCAACATGCATATGACATTCATGACATTCATCATTCATACATAATTGCATCATTAATTCATTCTTGCATTTCTCAATGTTTGCTTTAATATCACTTGTTTAGGTTGCATTTATTCCCGAAAACAAGTATGGGTGGGTCGTCTCTCTAGTAGATTGTCCCCAAGCAGAAAAAAAATACATTTTTTTCTCCAAATTCCCCAATCTAGATCATTCCTCATTGGGTACAAAGTCTTGATTGACTGTTTCTTTCCAGTTCATTCCTGGATAGAACCTCGTCTCTAACCGATTCAGGTCTAGGTTTCAAAAAAATCTACCTGCAAACAATAAGCAATAGCCTCGTCATCCGAGCTGCTTATTTCCTTTTCATCTTTGAACTTATCATAAAATGATTGTTCTTCTTAACAAGTCCAATAATGAAAGTTCAAGAAATCCTCGCAATTGTCTTCCCCAACATGTCACTCTTTGATACCTCCTGGGTAAACTTTCTACAAATCATATTGCATCATTCACATTTTTTGGTATCTTAGGTCCAAAATTTGCGTATTCTGATATTTAAGTCTCTTCACACCTATCGAGACAAAGATTTTCATCTTCATATCTCAGGTTAAAGAAACTTAAATAGGGGCATCTGTCATACCCCAATTTTTGACCTAAGATACCACCTTATATCATTCACATATGCATCACTAATAGTTTCAGAACAGGATAGATCGTGCGTATGCTCCTAGAGTCAAATTAGGGTTTTATCAAATTTCATCTGTTCAAGGTATGATCAATTAGGGTTTGAGTCTCCACTCACCTCAATTGATCTATCTTAATCAATCATCAACATTTGATCTTCAAATTCCCAACTTTTTCTCATGATCCACCTTGAATCGACCAATCAGGGTTTTGATCGAAGATAGTGAATCATTGACTTTCTGCTCAATGAATGACCTATTTGCTTGGAGATTGATCTTAACATCATCAATGCAACATCTTGACCTAATTTCTTGGTTCAAAACATTCCAAAATCCATGTTTCTTCATCAGACAAATTCTGAATCATCTGATGAAAATGCAACTGTTCAAAAAGTCAAACTTTGACTTTTGGTCAACTTTTTCAAATCCAAATTTTTTCAATCATAAAATCAAATTTCAAATTATCCATCATGATCATAAAAAATCAAGAAATGTGAAAAAGTCAACAAAAAGTCAAAGATTGAAATTTTTCTAACACTTAGAAAAATTTTCAAGTGTTAAAAACATGGTTTTTCCTCACTTTCATGGCCATTTTTCACCTAGATCCATTTTGAAATTGATACATAGAGCTCCATAACCATGAATTTTCGAAATAATTCATCAAAATTACAAGTCTTTTTGCAATTTTCCCCTTCTAGAAGCCTTGTCACCAAATAAGATAGGATTTAAGGGATAAAAATCTGATGGCAATGATTTGGAAATGATAAAAACACTTGAGGTTTTTAACCATGATTAAAAAAGATTCCATTTGCATTTAATGAAGAATATTCCTTTCTTACACCTAAGCTTCCAAGTTGAAAACTCTTCAAGCTTATCTTGACTTGCCATTCAAGTTCCTTGGCCTATAAATAAGAGTTCTTACTTCATTCAAAACCACACCAAAACAATTCCAAACTTGTTTTCTCACTTCTTTCTTATTTTGCAAGTTTCTAAGTTTTCAAAGAGGTTAGAATTCCAAATTGCAATTCTTGCAAATTCTAACCAAAGGTGTCATTCAAACATCTTCTAAACATCATTTAGAAGTTTTTTGGAACTTCAAATCATCATAAAATAAGCCAAGAGTCAGTTTGCTCAAGAAACCATCTCCAAACTCCATAAATTGCAATTTTGAGCCAAAACTTCCAAACTCTCAATCCACTCGTGCTTGTTCTAATCTTTCACTTCAAACATACTCTATACAACATATAGAGACTGTCCAAACACTTAAACCAGTTCTAGAACAACTCCATCATCATCCTCTATTTCAAAACTAGCAGCCTGCAACTGGACTCGGGTAGGAGGAATCAGAGAGCTTCAAAGCAAGGTAAGTGTTGGAATACACTCAGTGATACTCAAGGAAACTCACAGGATCATTAAACAACTTCTGGAAACACTCCAGCAAGGAATTCGATTTCAGCTTCAAGAGGTAAGTAAATTTAACTTTGAACTCTTTGATTTTTGAATTCCAGCTCAAATATTGCTTGGTCATCCTGTTTCTGCACTTATGAGGATCACAAACCCTCAATCAATTGCTTGAATTGGTGAACATACACGATTTCACAATAAAAATTCAGAATTAGGGTTCTTAATGTTCTTACAAAATTAATCACCCTACACTTGAAATAAATGGAATTAATTGCCACCATCATATTTCTGGTGAAAATCTGAGCAAGTTTGATGTTTGGGTCGTGCAATTTCATTGAGAAACAAGAGAGATACGAATTGGAATCTAGAGGTTGAAGACGAAGTTGCTACGCGCGTTCTCTAAATTCCTAGAAAATTCAAATTCTTAATTTATCCTATATTTATTTTTTGTTGTTTCATAACCGGATGTAACAGTCACCCCAGTGGCAAGCCAGCATGCCTTAAGTCTCTTGCCTCGCCTTAAGGCCCAAGGTTCGAATCCCCCTGGGACCCTTTTTTAATAAAAAGCTCATTCCTTCAGAAGCATCCCCTTTTGAAGCTCATTCCTTCAGAAGCACTTTTGACGTTCATTCCTTTAGAAGCATCCCCTTCTGAAGCTCATTCCTTTAGAAGCATCCACTTCTGACGCTCATTCCTTCAGAAGCTTCCCCTTCTGAAGCTCATTCCTTCAAAAGCATCCCCTTCTGAAGCTCATTCCTTCAGAAGCATCACCTTCTAACGCTCACTCCTTCAGAAGCTCTAGCTTCTGACTCCCTTCAAAAGCATCAGCTTTTGACTCCTTCAGAACTTCAGCTTCTGACTCCCTCAGAACTTCAGCTTCTGGCTCCTTCAGAACTTCAGCTTCTAACTTCTTCAGAACTTTAGCTTCTGACTCCTTCAGAACTTCAACTTCTGATTCCTTCAGAACCTCAACTTCTAACTCTCTTCAAAACGTCAGCCTCTGACCTTTTTCTTCAAAACTTCATTTTTACTCATTTTCAAATATTTTTCAAAACTTCTTTAAAACAAGGTGATTAAATGACAAGTCAAGCAAATGGCTCAGTGGTTAAACTTTTCACTTCTAAGCCAAAGGTCCTGGGTTCAAACCTCCTTAGGACCAAAACCTTATTTTTATCACTAATTTTCTTAAGTTTTTTAACAAACTTCAACATTTTCAAAAACCAATCAAAACTTCTCATTTTGAGATGATTTTTTGCACACTTGTCATTTAATATACCTATTTTATGATTATGTCAAAAATATCCAAAAATATTTTCTTTTTGATTATATTTTAATTAGGAGACGTTTTAAGTATTTTTAATACTTTTTCAAAAATGTTTTCTTTCCAATTTTCAAACCTAATCTTTTTCAAAACTTCTTGTGAATATCCTTCACTTTTCAAAATCATTTTCAAAATCCTTTCAATAAACTTACACACCTTTTTCCATGATCGATTTGATTTGAAGATAAACCGAACCAGGTTTTTCCTCAAATTTCTTTCAAATTGATCATGGGCCTCCCTCACGGTGTAAGTCTCAACCCTCCTATGTACATATTTATTTCCTTGTACATATCCACCCTTTCGTGTACATATTCATTTCCTTGTACACATTCAATCATCTTTGTAAATATTCAAGTATAAACAAACTTCGTTCGTTTGTTTTCATCCACTTGCTTATACACAGATTCCATTGGTGTTAAGAGGAGCATTATTCCTGGTGAAACTGCTCTTAAACCAATGGGCCTCCCTTAAGGTGTAAGTCCCAACTCTTTATATATATTCAAGTTACACTTGCTTTAATTTCTTGTTTTATACACTTGTTTATATATTTCCTTCATAAACTCTTGTGGATGCACATCACACACTCGTTCGTATAACTGTTCAGTTATAACATAACAACTAGTCTAACAACTAGGTTCCCTCTAGCCTCCTCTTAGGCTTCGTATAAGACAACTCACCCGTTGAGTTTAGCCTCTACTTAGGCTTCGTATAAGACAACTCCCCTACTGAGTTAGCCTCCTCTTGGGCTTCGTTCAAAAGAACTCCCCTGTTGAGTTTAGCCTTCTCTTGGGAATCAAACAAGAAAGAGACCTGGAAATCTCTTAACAGCCTCCTATTGGGCTTCCAATACAAAGAATCACCCGCGCTAGGATAGAACCCTAAGAGTATGATTTCGCGGTGAAATCACTCTCGAATCCTAAGATGATGGTTTCCCGGTGTAACCACTCTTAAAGCCAAAGCCAACCATACCCTAAAGCTTCCTCTTGAGCTTCATACAAGGACCCTCGATGACCCTCGGAATGCCTCCTCTTGGGCTCACAATGCAAGGACCCTCGATGACCCTCAGAATGCCTCCTCTTGGGCTTACAATACAAGGACCCACGGGCTTCTTAAAAGCATCCCCCTAATCCATAATTAATTTCTCCGAGAGATTTAGACATTTATCACCTCTATGGAAGAAGTATCTCATCTATAACATCACATACAAATCAAACACTTTTCAAACAAAACATCTTTTCATTGTAAGTGGTAACGCTTGTACACTCAAGTAAAACGCCTAATACTTACGATGAAAGATTCAATCAATCAACCCTTCAAAAATGTATGTGATGAAATAGATTAGGTACATTTTTCATTAAGATGACATTTGTCTTTGTCTCTTAATAACACCCTTTGCTTCCACTAGCATAAGTGGGAAGTATGATTGCTCTGACTTTCTCAACCTCCCTTTGAGAATACGTAGGCACAAGGTCTCATCCTTGGCGAGCATACTTTTCTCCCTCAAACCAAACAAAACCATGGTTCCCTTAGATCCGAGCTACAGATGCTCTAATTCCCATTAGGGGATATGTGTGCAGAGGATTCCAATGATCTTTGCGAGCACAATAATAACAAAACTTAGGATCCCGCCTAACCTACCTTTCTTAAAATCCAAAGGAGAAACTTTCCCAAGAATAGAATAGCAAATTAAAACACAAAAACATATCAAAAATATTCATATATATAAATAAGGCTATAGATAACTATATATATATATGGTGCCACAACCTTTCCTTTATATAACAAACCCCCTTACTCAGATCTCTCCCCAATGCGTTGCGTCTAGTTCACGCTAGTCGCACCACATATCTTTATTTAATTAGGGTATTGCAGTTTTCCCCTTTTTCATCTCATTTTCTTGTTTTGGAAACAATAAAGCTTGATGCTGGCGAGATCTTTTTAAAAACAAATCAAAAGAGTAAATTTTTTTGAGCTAGAGATTCGAATTCTGATTCGATTCCCTCATTCGTCACTTTTACCGCGAACAATAACCCTAAGGTCTCGTGGTACTTTGGGGTTGATTATTCTTATAAGAGAAGTTGGGGTAATCTCTTCACTGCGCGTTATATGTGTTGGAATGGATTTCATCGCTGATTGTTGACATACTAAATATTGTATTGATTAGACCCTCAAACGAGGATGATTTTATAGTCTCTAAAGGAATGCACATTGAACTCTCTAACCTCACAATAGAGTGCCATTGGGGTGGTATGAGATACATAAGCTACAGGTGTGGGTACAAATGGATTTACACTCATGCTCTCAATCCTTTTGTAGAATGTGTCTACCTTGGCTCTCAAGTGATCTAGTGGACTTACCTCATAACCCCTCCCCCCCTTTTGAGGGGGTCTTAACAATTTTTTATCATACTTTTCCCCACGAATGGTCGTTTTTTGCCATATCCATGATCAAGCCATAAACCACATCTTTTGGGATAATCATAAGTGGGACACTATAGAGTGAATCTAAAGTATAGTAGAAGACGACACCTTATCTAGAGATAGGTTGACTAGATTACCAAGCCAAAATTCCAAATAAAAATTGGTTTTTAAAACTGGACTGAAAAGAGTTCACACAGAAGGTTTTAATATAGATAGAAAAAATCATCTATATGAACCCAGCTATTAGAACTCAGATATGAAAAATAAATTTCCTTATAGAATGAACAACATAATAATCAAATTTATAAACTTGATTCAAGTAACACATTACTAGACATTTATAGAAAGTTACTAGCAAACTATCTGCAAGGGTAACTACCAAAAATTAACGAACTATGCAATTTGTCAAAATCTTGGTGTGCGACCGAATTTTAAGAATTTTCCTTTGATTTATGTGTATATGAAAAATAATTTATAGTAAAAAGTGATTATAAGCTAATCAACAACCAATTTCAATATAAAACCAGCCATGGAAAAATTCTCACGAGTCGATCATTTAATCAATTCTATTTGACAACTTACTTAATGAAAAATAAAAGTTAGTAAAGAGATAACAAAGAGAAACACAGTGATTTGTTTAGGGAGTTTTCCAATCGTGTTCACTACGGCTACGTATCCCCCCAATTCCAATTTTGGAATTAGGATAATTTCTTACTATGCAAAAAGTTGATTACAAGAGAAGTGTACCAAGAGCAACCCTACAAATCCTAACTGTTTGTTGTTGATTCAATTGTTTCTCTTCTTTTGGTCTTGAGAAAGACCAAGACACAATAGCAAACCAATTGATTTATCAAATCTTGCTACTTCTTTGGCTGCCAAACTTCAAAGCCCTTTCATGCACGATGAATTGTACTTATATTTCACACAAGACCTTTCAATTCGACTCTCCATTCTCGCGCTACTTCCTTGGGTACCAAACTCTAAAGGATTTTCATTAGTCCGTAATCCTCTCTTGAAAGTCTTAATCAAAAATTCAAAAATATCCCAAAGATATTAGAGGATAAACCCGAGGTTTTTTGGATGATACCCCTGCAGATCCCAACCCAATATTCTCGGCTACAGAAGAACCTAATTGGACATTATAAAACCTCGCCTAGATGGCACTGCAACAAAAGATGATTATGTGTGATTTATCAGTGTGTATGCATAGGTTGAAGGTTAGAGGCAAAGAGAAAATGAAGTAAGTGTTTATAGTTTCATCAAGTTGGAATGATGCCTAAATGATGTATTTATAGTTGTGGAAGTTTAGATGCAAATAGGTAATTTTTCGGATTAAAAATAATTGAAAAATTTACCCAATCAAATAATATGTGCCGACCTAAAACACAAATGTGCCAACACATAAGTCAAAAACTAATTGTATGTGCCGACATAAAAAGGAAGAGGTGCCAGCCTATGCAGACAACAACATTTTGCTTTAATACTGCAATACATGTGTCAGCCTGAAAATCATATGTGTCGACACAGAAGATAGAAAAATTGAAAGTTATAGTATGTGTTGACCTGTATGGATGGACGTGTTAGCCTATGATACATAGAAGCTACGGGATTTAATATTGAGTTACATGTGTCGACCGAAACACGTACGTACTGGCACACGCAAGAAAAATTTATGGAGAAAATAATTTTTCAAGTTTTTGGTTAATTTCAAAATGGTTTTGAATGATTCCTAAGACCTCTAATGCAGGGGAGTGCCACAAGACATAGAGATATTGTCCAATATACATAAATGCTACATTTTCTTAATTTTGACATCATGCAAAACATCTAATGGTGAAATTGCACTCACAAAGTTATCCTCATGGAATAGAGGAGACCATTGTAAAAAGTGTGTACTACTAGACTTTTTACTAGGCCATGGAACAAACATAGTCTTAATTGAGATTTAAAACACTCCCAGACATCAAAGAGAGACTCTCTTTCCTCTTGTCTAAAATTATTAGTTTCACTTATCACTTGGGCTATCTTTCTCAGCAAAAGTATCGCGCGAGGAAGGTAACTTTTAGTTCTGCCCATGTAACTATGGAATCAGCGTGCAAAAATTAGAGCCATGCTCGATCTCGATAGCTTAGAGAGAAAGGAACATTCTAAGACAAATTGACTTTTATAGTCGGCAACAAAAATGGACAAATGAAGGTTCAGGTTCTCTATAGGTAACCAAGTTTCAGTGCGGATCTCTTTGTTGGGAGAAAGGAAAAGGGAGAGATATCCATTGAGGATAAATACCTTGACTGGGGGTGAGGTGTTACTGGTTGGAGACTGATGTAACTTTACTTAGTTGAGTGGGAATTGCGGCTCGCGGATTCCCTATTGCTCTGCTGGGGAAGTTGTGTTGTGGGTGATACCTTTGTAGGGATCATGCTCTACGGGGGAATGTTTTTGGTGACTTTCGTCGTCGTCCCAATTCTTGGAGCCTGTAGTAAGCACTTTTGTATGTTCACTTTTCGTATGTTTGCGATTAGATTCTTATTGTCAAATGCATATAATCATTCAAAACAAACGTTGGACTTATTGCAAACGACAATAGAAATTGTAAAGAGAAAGAAGCTTGCGTTTATTTGAAAGGTGGCGTATGGCCAAGTAGTTTATACACAAGAAAGGTAAAAAAGCTATGCGGAAGCAATCTCGTTAAGTTCCAACTATGCTAGTACTCATATATTTCAACTATCTCATCTCCTTGCTGTCAGTAGAAAGTGAGTAGACTGATCTTCGCCATTTGAACCTTGAATGTTGATAGTAGTGCGAAGCGGTGATCGGAAGAGACATAGTAAATGCGCTTAAATCTAACTTTTGCCTAGACCGCCCTTCGGGTTTTAGTCTGGGATACCCTTTTTGCCCAAGCCGCCTTTTAGTTTTCAACTTGCCGGGTGCACATCTTTTGTATATATCCTTAACTTTTGCCCAAACCTTTTTGGTTCGCCAGGATGCCCTTATTTTTGCCTAGGTCGATCGACCTAGCGGGTCTATTCATCGTAGTATTTTTGACTATGTCTGCGTTCACGGGTGTGGGAAGTCTTCACCATCCATGGTGCTAAGTATCATAGCTCAGGAAAATCTTCTTGACTACAAATGGTCCCTCATAGGTGGGAGTCCATTTGCCCTGGGATCACCTTGTGGAAGGATGATGCGTTTGACTACTAGATCACCGACTTGGTAGACTCGATGCTTGACCTTCTTGTTAAATGCTCGATCATTCGTTTCGATAAATCATCCATGGCGGATGGATGCGAGTCGTTTCTCATCAATCAAGTTAATCGGTCAAGGCGATGCGGACCCAATCATCTTCGCCTAACTCGCCTCTGGAGGACTACGGTTGAGGGTATCCGAACCTCGATGGGTAAGGCGGCTTCCATACCGTATACTAGAGAGAGGGGTTGCCCTGTTGATGTTCGTCTTTGTAGTCACGGTAACCATGAAGAGCAAATGGTAACATCTCATGCCAATCTTTGTAAGTCACTTGTCATCTTACATATAATCTTCTTAATGTTCTTGTTGGCGGCTTCCACTCGCCATTCATCTTAGGCCGATATGGAGAATTGTGATGCTTGATCTTGAGCTGCGTGCGAGTTCGATGATCATCTTATTGTTGAGATTGGAACCGTTATCTGTGATAATCCTTTCGAGTGCCATACCGACATATAAGATTATGTTTGATGAATCGAGCCACAACATTCTTAGTAACGAGATGCGACGGGGCTTACCCACTTGGTGAAATAGTCAATTGCCACAAGGATGAAGCGATGTCCATTGGAAGTGGGCTTGATTTCTCCGATCATGTCAATGACCCACATTGCAAAAGGCCGGAGCGGTTAAAACATTCGATCTGGAGGTACATGCACTTTGTCGGCATAAATCGGCACTTGTGACAAAATCGAGCATAAGCGGTGACAATCGACTTCCATGGTGGACCAATAGTAACTGTTCTCAAAATCTTCTTAGCCATGGTATGTCCACTAGAATGGGTACCAAATGCGCCGTGTAACTCTTCCATGATACGTCTTGCTGTTTTCGGTCTACACAGATAAGCACAAGTCGTGGTTGCGCTTGTATAAGATGCCGTTCTTGAGGAAGAATTTGGATGCAAATCTTCTCATGAACTTTTATCATTAAGATGCCCTGGATATTCACGAGTCTCAAGATACCTCTTCACGTCATAGTACCAAGGTTTCTCTTACGTATCAAGCTCATGACAATACGGTTCGTCAAACTTCTCAATGATGATCCGGGAGCCTCGTTGTCCCATCGACCTTGAACATAGATGACATAGTAGCTAAGCGTGTTGATTCTCTTCTCGTGGAATATGATCAAAGTAATCTCTTCAAAGTAGGAGATCAAACTCGAACATGCTCTCGATCTGGAATGAGATTCGGATGCTTCGTATCCCACTCGCCTTTATCGGTGATCACTAAAGTGAGTCTCCATACACTTGTAAGAACTTGATTCTTAAGTCAATAGCGACTTTGATACCCATGATGCACGCCGTATTCGGCCATGTTATTAGTGCAATGAAACATAATCTGGCGGTGAAAGGGTATGTTACTGTAGGGGATGTAATGATGGCGCCAATGCCATTGCCAAGTCGTTTGAGGCTCCATCAAAACCATAGTCCATCGGGATCCTTGTTCGGTCCTTAAATGCGGGCCGGTTCTTCGATCGGTAACTAGTAAAACATCTTCATCGGAAATTGACGCATAGGCGATAGTCATCTATGGCTTGATGAGCCAAATGATCGGCTACTACACTTCCTTTGATTGCCTTACGAAGTGTCTTGGATGTCGTATTCGGTCAAGATCATTTGCCATCTTGCTATTCTTCCAGAAGGCTGGCTTTTCAAATATGTATTTTATCGGATCCATCTTGAAATCAACAAGGTAGTGTGAGTCAACATATCTTGTCTTAGTCGGCAAGCTGACCAAAGCGTTGCAAGTTTTCTCAAGTGAGTATCTTGTTTCACGATCGGTAAACTTTTGCTAAGGTAGTATATTGCATGCTCTTTTCGACCGGACTCGTCATGTTGCTGACACACACCCATTGAATTCTCTAGCACTGTCAAGTACATGATAAGAGGTCTTCCTTTGGTAGGTGGCATCAGGATAGGAGGATTCTGAAGGTAATCCTTGATTTTGTCAAAAGCGATCTGGCAATCGTCATTCCATTCCACCACTTGATTTTTCTTAAGTAACTTGAAAATTGGCTCACAAGTAGCAGTTAGGTGTGCAATGAATCTGGCAATGTAATTTAATCGGCCCAAGAAACCTCTGACTTCCTTCTCGGTGCGGGGAGCTGGCATCTCTTGAATAGCTTTAACCTTGGCGGGGTCAACCTCAATACCTTTACCACTGACAACAAACCCTAGAAGTTTTCCGGATCTAACTCCAAAGGTGCACTTGTTAGGATTAAGTCTCAACCTGTATTTCTTCAACCTATCAAACAATTTCTGCAAATGGTCAAGATGTTCTTCTTCAGTCTGTGACCGAGCTATCATGTCGTCGACGTAGACCTCTATCTCGTGATGAATCATGTCATGAAACAATGTCACCATAGCGCGCTGATAAGTGGCGCCCGCGTTCTTCAGTCTGAACGGCATAACCTTGTAGCAGAAAGTGCCCCACTATGTAACGAAAGTAGTCTTCTCCATGTCTTCAGGAGCCATTTTGATCGATTGTAGCAGGAGAAACCTTCCATGAAAGAAAACCTTATCTTTGACGGTGTTGTCAACTAGAACATCAATATGAGGGAGTGGGAAATCATCTTTCGGACTTGCTTTGTTCAGATCTCTGTAATCCACACACATTCGTACCTTGCCATCCTTCTTAGGTACGGGTACCACATTAGCAACCCACTGGGGATAAGAGGTGACAGCTAAAAAACCGGCGTTGAACTGTTTCATAACTTCGGCTTTGATTTTCTCTGACATCTCAGGATGCATGCGGCGAACTTTTTGTTTTACCGGGAGAAAACCTTCTTTTGTTGGCAATCAGTGCACTACAATATCAATGTCCAACCCTGGCATGTCTTCGTATGACCAAGCAAAAACCTCAATGTAGTCTCGTAGCATCGAACCAATCTTTCCTTGACACTTTGTTCTCAAGACCCGCTCTATCTTGATCTCTTTTACATCTTTGTCGGTACCCAATTCACAACCTCGACTTGCTCTTCGTGTGGTGTATAACTCGCTCTTCTTCTTTGTAGTAGTCGACAAGTTCTCCGGCACTTCACAATCTTCCTCACTTTCGTCTTGACTTGGTAGATCGGATTATCAAGTCATATTTAGCAATAGCATTATTAACGAGATTCGGAGTGACTGCAGTGGGTGTGTGTAAGAAACACATAGCTTTTTGAAGGGGTGATAAAGTAAAGAAAGAAAACAAACAATTGAATGCAAAAGTCCAACGAATTTATTGAATGAAAATCGCAAGCGATAGATAATAACCCTCATAACGAGCCATGATGCCGGGCAAGGCACTAGGCTTTCAAAGTTTATTGTTCAAAACATAAAGAAATACGAAAAGCAAAACAAAACAAGAGCAATTACTCGACTAAAGGAGATTGGTATGCGTCTTGATCTTCCAATTCTTGAGCCCATGATTTGGAGTTGGGAAGATCCACTTGCTGATGTCGAAGTCGTTGTCGTCGTCTTCTATAGCATGGATTCCACTCTGGCTGATGCGGAAAGGAAGTTGGCCGGCACGTTCGCGGCGTATCATCTTCTGTCCTTTGATGGTGAAGCCTAAACCAGTCTTGTCAAATTTGAAAGGAAGATCAGGGAGCTGTCCCCAAATAGAGCTACCTTTTCAACTACAGCTTGAGCATCTTTCAATGAGGCCATCCTAGGTGGAACTTGTGCAACTTCAAGAGTGACAGGAGAGTCAACAGGCATGACTCTGAGTATTGTTTCAAAAGCTTGACAGGGAGTCTCGAAGAATTCTCCTTCCATCTCAAGGTATGGAATGAGTAGATGGTGACCATATACTCTTCTTCACCACATGTAACAACCTTCCCTTTCACCGGGTACTTGAGTTTACGATGCAAGGTAGAATGGCCGCCCATGTATCCAGGGCTTCCAGTAGGCAAGAATAAGGTGGATGTCCATGACAAAGAAAGTAGAGTCAAAAGTCGGAACCGACTTTGACATGATGAGCTCTCCAAGTCTTCGCTTAGAACCATCAAAAGCTCTCACAATAATGTCACTGGGTCTCGAACCAACCCTTCGACATCAAGCGATCAAAAGCGATCTTGGAAGGATATTCGAGCGAGCCGGTATCAGCAAAACATGAGACAGGTAATGCCCTTGCATTCAACGAGAGATGTGCAAGGCTTTGTTGTGTTTCTTCCGGAGTCAAATCGACATCGAGAAGCCTAGGCCGTTGTTGGCGGCCGGGCTAGCAATACAAACTTCAAACGGTCGGTGGTAGTGTCTTGCGTGCGTGAGCATTCTTGAAACTTCACCAAGGCATTGGCATGAGCCTCGAGCACAAGAGCGAGCAAGCATGGAGATCTTGGGCGAGTCTGTCCCAACTGTTCCACAACATTGTAGTCACTCTTCTTGATAATCTTGAATTTCCTCCATTTCTTGTTTGGAGGTGTCTTGATAACTTCCTTTGGTACTACGGTTGAGCGGGGATGAGTCCGGTTCTTTCCTCTAGCTTGGGAATGGATTGAATAGCGGAATCGGTGGTCGCGGTGTCTTTTGGAGGAGAGATATCTGGAGAGAATACCCTTCCGGTTCGGGTCACCTTACTTGATCCGGTGATGTTGTCAATGTCAGGAATGGTAGCTTCAACTGTAAAATCTTCAACGGTCAGAGGGTCTTGCTTGACGCCATGATAGTAAACATCAGCTCCATAATTCCAAGGAATAGCTTTATCGAGGAATATGGGCGGCCTTGGAGAAGTGATGATGAGAGGTGCCACTCTAGGCACAGGATCAGCAGAGGAAATCCTTATTGTGTTAATATCAACATAGTCTTTTGGGAAATCGTCACCCCATCCGGTCGCCTTAACATCTTCAATAGGAATCTTGTAACTCTCAGGAACAGTGTACTTCACCATGTAATCATACTTTCCGCTTGGCTGCCCAAGGTATCCCACAGGATAGTCTTGTTTCATTCGCATTATCAATCTTCAAGTTGGACATTTCTTCACACACGCACGGTGGTTTCGAAATAGTATCTCACGGTTATTCATCATGCCGAACCGTCTTCTTAACCAAGCACAACCATCGGCGGATGGGCACCAACGATTCTCTGGGCATCTGGGTTGACACCGCTTGCAACAAATTCTTCTTAATCATCGGAGGAATGGTCAAGTCATCTATGTTGAAAACATAAGTATCGTCATGACATTGGAACCCTTGTCATGGTTAGGCATAGGCGCGTTGATCACATTCGAGTCTCATAGGAGGATCAAATTCAATGCTGCTTAGATTCAATCATATCTTGAATTTTGTTCTTGAGCCCAACATTCATCGATTACTATGTCACAGGCTATTGGAATGGTAAGCACACTTAGCATTTGGATTGTATCTCGGAGAGGAGGTATTGACATTACGAGGAGGATCCTCAAGGCAATCGGCTCGCTTTCAACATGTGTTGCAAGGTTTGCGACAATGGCATGTTGATCTTTATGCCTTCGTGGCGCGTTACGCTCCTGTCTCCGAGGTTGTCTTGATGGAGGATTGGAGATCCTGGCGCCCCAGATTGTGCAGTCGGTCTTGGCTCGGCTTTTCGACCATACACATTAGTTTCTTTCTTAGCACCAAAAGATCTCTTGACATTTGAAGATGTCTCTACGAATCTTTCCACTCTTGATACCGCTTCAATATGCTCGCCAAAATCATTTCGGTGAATCCGGCTGAAGAGCTTCCAATCAGGTGATTGAAGAATGGGCCTGTCAGTGTCCCCATGAACATATCAACCAACTCCCTATTGGACAAGGGTGGCTGAACTCTGCCTGCTAGATCTCTCCACTTTTGAGCATACTCCTTGAACTTCTCATCACGACCCATAGACATGCTTTGTAGTTGCATGCGAGTGGGTGTCAATTCAGCATTGTACTCATATTGTCTGTAGAAAGCATCAGCTAAGTCACTCCAAGTACGGATACGGTCATTCTCTAGCTGATAGTACCATTCCAACTGAGTTCCGGACAAACTCTCTTGAAAATAGTGCATCCACAACTTTCTGTCCTTAGTGTGGGGATTGATCTTCTGAACATAGGACTTCAAATGCAGCTTAGGGCAAGACATGCCATCATACTTAGCAAAAGTGGGAACTTTGAACTTGGGAGGAATCACAACACCAGGGACAAGACTCAGATCATCAAAATTTAGCTCGGACATCTTCGGGTTTTCCACAGCATTCAGACGATCTTCAAGTTGCTTGTACTTGTCATCCTCATCAGAGTATTGGCCATTATCATAGTCCTTCTCAAGCTCGGTGTGACTGCCTTCACCATTACCCTTGTTACTTTGTTCATCCTCCTTCTTGACACTTCCTTCTGAGAGCTCTATCCGATGACCTCTTAGGACCACCTTTGTAGCGTCTACCCATGTTGAGGAGACCAACAACCTTCTTCTTCTTGATGAGCTTCTTGGATCCTTTTGGCCTTGGACCAAGGTGGTAACGTCTGCTGGCCGAGCATTCGAGCTTGAAGATCTTTGACAGTCTGTTCAAGAGCCATTTCTGCTAAAATAAATAGCGAGCAAATGAGAAAACCAATCTCCAATGTACCTGTGATACAATGTTATGCTATGGTATGCAATGTTTATGTGAATGCAATGCAATGTTTTCAAGGACCTTAGAGATTTAAATTTGTTAGACAAGCAATGAACAAACATTTATTAGTACTCTTTTTATTATTCTTTTTTTCTTTTTAAGTACAAGAGATAGTTCAGAACAATAAAAGAAAACATAAACATCCTAAAGCTCTAAGTCTCCCATGGGCGCTTCCTCTTGGTGCCGATGTAGGCGTTGATGCTTCGCTCCTCGTGAAGTAGCATTGTCAACTCTAGCACTTTCTTCTCGCTTGCATAACACTGAGCTTCAAATGTATCCCTCTCTTCCTTAAGCTGAATCCAGGATCTCTTCAAGTCTTTAAGATCAGTAGGCATGTCAGGATGGAGAACAGTATAGGGTTCGTCACCTATAGCAACAGGTTCCATAATTCTTGGTAGAGCAGTGAATGGCATCATGAGGTTTTGAGCTCGAGCTCGCACCCATTTGAGGTAAGGTTCCCAAGGAATGGAGTTCGGGTGCCCCAAAGTCTTGGTATCAGTCTTCTTTACCATGCCCCAAGCGTGTATGAACCTTCGTTGGTAATTCTGGAGATCGTGATTGTAGTCGAACACAACATCTTGGAGAAGCATATCATGTGGACCATCCTTTCGAGCAAAACCAAACTGACGTAGAGCAAGAGAAGGATTGTAAGTAATACCTCCTCCTATACCAAGTAGCGGTACATTTGGGAATTCTCCACAACGCTCGATGAAGGTGAAGTCCTTTTGAGAGAAAAGGCTCCAACGGATATCTGAATGAGAGAGTGACATTAGCCTTTGAGACCACTTCATCCTTTGTTCGTTCTTCAAAACTGATGGAGGAAGGTGCGAAATAAACCACCTTGAAAGTAACGGTATACAACACATGAGAGTTCCTTGTCTTTTGATAGTACGAGTGTGGAGAGAATGTAGGATGTCTCCAAGTAAAGTAGGCATTGGATTGCGGGTAAGGAACAACTTGATGGCATTGATATCTATGAATTGATCCGAGTTAGGAAATAGAACCAAACCATAAATTAATAAGGCCACAATGTTTTCAAATGCATGGAAACTCATAACTTTGAGGAATTCTCGGGCTTTCTTAATTAGGAATTTGGAAAGTAAACCCTTAACTCCACTTCTAGTTTCCCAATTGGCTTCAATGTCTGAGCGCTTAAGATGTAAAGCCGATGCAATGTCTTCGTACTTAGGGACCTTTTCTAGACCGGTGAATGGCATTTGGTCAAGAATAGGTATCCCAAGTAGCAGAGAACTCTTCGGTAGGAACTAGCGATAATCGAATGTAAAGCAATAGTGTTTGGATCGAAGAACTGAATAGGACATGCATCATATCTTCTTCAAAAGGAGATAACCAAGTCAAGTAGATAACCATGTCTTTTGATGAATGAGCATGGTAGGAATTTCAAACCAATTCCTTAGTGAGAAGGTATACCCATGAAGTTGATTCGGATAGTCTTTCTAGAAGCCATAATACCCTACAAAGATAAATCCTAGGTCCTTGAAATAGTTAGAAATGATATGCAATGCGATGATGTCATGATATCATGCTTAGCACACACAAACAATTCACACAATGAGCCTAGGGTTAAGGCTTGCATGAGGTATAGGTGATTACCCACCAAAAGTTTGAGTTGGTTCATCTGTCCTATAATAATGTAAGGGTTCTAGGAATCTCACATCATAGATCTTTCTCGTGGCGTTTATTTCAATCGACGGCCAAGTGGTCGATCGAAAATATCCTAAAAGTCGATCTCAATGAGCGTAGCATCGAGTATCAACCAACCTCGGTCTACACCAAAGTCGGCCATCTCACTACCTTCTAATGGCCAAGATGGGTCAATTAAGGTTCTAAAAGTTTAGTTAGCGCTTGATGACACCACGAGAAGCCAAATACTATCTTCAACTTGGGAATGAAGAGTATCGGGACAACCAAAGTGTCACGCTAACGTAGCCATCATGTTGACCGTGTAGTTATCGTCTAGCGGTCGCGATGATCTAATGCTACTTACCTAAAGGAAAGAATCCGTGGGATCCCCAACAATATAATACCCAAGCAACCCTTAAAGATAAGCAAGCAAGTCAAACAAAAGCGTAAAGATGATCTAAAAATCCTAAGGCATTCTCTCTTTTTAGGGTGCCTCCCAGAGTCGCCGATTACATAATACGGTGAAGACTTTTTAGTTTTTATCGCAAATGTGCGGATAGCAAGAGTCCCCACCGACTTTTATTTTTATCCAATTAAGGGAAGGTAAAAGTACAGAAAAAGACCTTCTTAGATTCTGAGTAAGGGAGAAGGTTATGAAAAGGAAGGTATTAGCACCCTTTCCATCCGTAGTTATCTACGGCTCTTAGTTGCTCTTAGATCACTTTAAAAATTGCTTTCTGTGTGTTTGACAAAAATGTTTTGAAAAAGGCATTTCGCTTTGACTTTGTAATGACTCATGTAGGAGTGTATACAAAGTGTTCGGAAATGTATCATTTTGAAAAGAGTTTGAGCTTTGAAAAAAGTGTGAGGTGTGAAAAGCATTTGGTTTAGAGCAAGCAACTAAAAGACTTATTTACCCACTCAGAATTGATCGTTTTCGTACTTCTACGTTCCTTTAGAATGGCGCTAGCCGTACCATTAGTTAATAGGTAGCTCCATTCGTTGGATGTAAGCGGGACATTCGAAGGGACATCGGATGGTCATAGAAGGCAACTTGTAGGAAGTATCCTAGCACATTCGAAGGGACTATCATCATTTTTCGTGGCGACAATCGAGGTCAAGATCATGTATTCGGAGGCGACATCGTGGGTCTTATGATCTTTGTATCGAAGGGACTATGATGATTTGTTTGGAAGGCAACGGTGCTAGAATACCTCTACGTTCGAGGGACATGACCATTTTGGATTCGCAAAGGCAGAAGAATACCCTAAAGTGCGTGTGTGAAAGAAGTGTGTTGATTTCGGATATTTTATCTTGAAAATTAGCGGGCTAAGTTCATTATTATCTTGCCATACACGCCTAGTTACTAGCAATTTATAGGGTGCGGAAAGTAAAATGCGGAATGTAAAGATGCGGAAAGGTAAATGTCCTACGCTATTACATGGCTTTGGGGCAGATACATAATTTAAAAATGCGGAAAATAAAAACCTAATTTAAACTATTACATCCCATAAACAGTTACATTATTGGAAAAATAGAATGATAAAGAAAATCATCTGAATCGGATCAACCTGTACAAGAAAAATCGGAAAATGCAATATGAATCGAACAAGAGAAAAAATGTTAGAAAAATGCAAATTTTTATATGAGAAAATTATTACATGCTGGAAATAAGATAAATATGCTAAAATAAATTTTTGGGATTTTTTGGATGCAATTTAATAATTTAAAATGAATTTAAAATGATTTAAATGCAAAATTATGAATAAAAATAAATATGCATGCAAAATTATATTTTTTTATTTTATAAATTAAATAAAGATTTTCAGAAAACAAATGTAAAAGGAAAATTATTTTTGACAATTTTTAAATGCAGAAATAAAAATATGAAAAGAATTAGAAATAATGCAAAATATTAAAATAATTAGAAAATAGGAAAATATTGAAAAGTTGAAAGTTTGTGAAAAGAAAAAAGAGAATGGTCCCTGGCTGGTTCGAACCCATGACCCTTGAGGGCATCTGGAAACAGTGAGAGCCTTTACCGCTACGCCATGTGTGCATCTGTGTTTGAAAACGAAGTGAGTGGGATCAAAACACGCGTCGTCCCCTGGCTTCCTCCCGCTCGCGCCATCCATCGTCTTCAACCTTTTGAATTTTTGAAAGATAGCGTCGGCTTTTGCTCGATGCTACAGGCCCTGGCAAAATCAAAAACACAGCATACATAATATAAATGACATCTATGGCCATGGTTCGATTCCTTGAAGCATTCCGAACACGATTGTATAGGTCTCATGGTCCAATTTTTTCATTTAAACAAAGCCCTAATTCGAACTCAGAAACCCTAGCTATGGTATATCACGATTCAGGCCATGGAAACACGATTGGCTTGCCCAGATCGCTTGCAAACTTGATTCTAAACATGAACAAACAATCAAAACAGGTTAATAATGCATGAATGATGAAAATCGATTTTGAAAGAAACTTGACAAACCAAAATCGTGTTTGATGAATTCTTGATGGTTTTGAATGATGTAAGAGTCTGGATCGACTCTAAAGACCTCAAGGAATGCAATGGAATCCTCAAAAACGATTGAAAACGGCTGGAAGTATGATTGACACTTGCTTGTTTGCCACGGTTTTTTTGCTTTTAGGTTAGGGTTCTTAGAGCAATCTTTCTCTTCTCTTTCGTGTGGTATGCATCATGTATAAGTACTGGAAGGATTTGGCATTATTTTTGGTAAGAATCAATCAACATTCAATGAAAATCAAATTTGATTTTTGTATAAAATCAAATTTTCAAAATTTGATTAATTTCTAATCCAATCTTGCCATATTTGATCTAATTTCGAAAATTGCTGGCCTTGGTGAGTTACTTGAGTCTCAAGGAAAGAATAAAATCAATCTTGCAATTAATTTTTAATTTTAGACTTTATTTTAAAATTTAATTTGTATTTAAATGAATAAATTCCAAATTAAATAGAAAAATAAAATAAAAATTCATGGCATTGGGCTTGGATATTCCTAATTGTATGAGGAATAAGTTTGGATGAAGAAAAAGCAAGCCCATTTGCAAGAAATTTGATTTTTAGAAGCATCTCTCTTTGTGCATTCTTTCAAAATTGCCCAACTTGTGAATGGTGTATCTTGCTCCATTTTTCACATTTTTGAGTGTTCTTGGACTTTTTGGAAAGCTCAAATAGTCTTCTAACCAACCTTTTTGGTCTCATCTCAATTGGAGTTTCCATGCTCAATATATCTTCAAAACAAAAACTTGACTTTTTGTTGACTTTGAAAATGACCTGTAATGTTTTGAGCTATACCTCTCAAATGAAGCATTTTTTGGACATTCTTGTGAGACATGAAGTTGTAGAGAATTGAATTTCCTTCAAAACAAGAGGTGGTGGAAAAATTTCTGAGAAAGTATGAAGAAGTTATGATCAGTCAAAGTTCAGTTGACTTTTCACCTAGAAACCCTAATTTAGAAAGTTTGACTTTTGAGCAAATCTTGAGTTTTCTTGATGAATCATGATCAACCCTTGATCAAATGATGAATGTAACTTCAAAATGAGAATGTTGACCAAAAATTATGAAGTTTGATGTGTGTTGACCACATTGACTTTTGTCCAATCTGTTGATTTTCAACCATCGGCAATTGTCTAAGGAAATTTGACTTGTGAGGCTTGAAACTTGTCATGGAGAATCTTTGAAACATATGAGGAGGCATGAAGACCATTGGAGATGTTGGAAGTCCATCTGAGTGAGAATTGCCAAACCCTAGTTTGGGTTGATTGTCTAGGAGAGGTTTGTCGATCAACCTTGAGGAATCTTTGAGTATGGATGTATGAAATCTCTTGAGTGGATGGAGGGAAAATTTTGGGGTATGACAGCTGCCCTGTTCAATCTTCTTGTATTGGAGGTTAGATTGACACGCTTGTCTTCGTGACACGGAGGTAGAAGATGATTGAACACTCAGTACACAAAATTTGCGCTCATTGTTGGTGATGATGCGGGAATGGGCTTCGGATGCCATTTGGAGAAGCTGGATACTTCGCTGGGGGATGAGTCGTACGCTAGACTCGAGAATGTCGATAAGGGAATTGACGGGGATGGGCTTAAGATGCCATCTGGAAAGATCAATGCTGGGGAGTGAGCCATTCGCTAGGCTCTATAATCGTTTATGGAAGGAGCATGGAGATGGGCTTAAGATGCCATCTGGAGGGAGTCGTACGTTAGACTTCGTGTCCATTTTTTTTGAATGAAGTTACTTGGTTTGCATTGATTTTTAACCATATATGCAGCATTCTGAAAGTGAAGCACTGTTGATAAGTAGTCGGAGATGGGCTTAAGATGCCATCCAAAGCAATCGAGTCGTACGCCAGACTCTGTAGTCGCTGTTGAAAATCAAGAATAAGAATAAATCTTTATGTTGATTACTCTGAGGGAGGTTGTAGTTGGCCAAATGTGGATAGCTTCCCTGTTGTGCATCGGGTGTTGATCCATTGCCTGTTATCGGAGGATAACGGGCGGTCTTCGGATAGTTTTCCGCCGATTCGGGGCTTAATCTGGACCGATCGTCGGAGGACAACCAAGGCGGTCTTCGGATAGTTTTCCGTCGATTCGGGGCTTAATCTGGACCGATCGTCGGGGGACAACCAAGGCGGTCTTTCGAGATAGTTTTCCGTCGATTCGGGGCTTAATCTGGACCGATCGTCGGAAGTGCATTTTTGGAGAAAACAAGAGAAACTTTGATAGAATATTTGTTAGTTTTATGCAAAGTATGATGCATGACAGTGTATATGAATGACATATGCATGAATTATGACTTTATGAGTAATGTATGAATGATAGATGTTGTGGTATTTCAAAACATATCCATCTTGAAGAAGATCGGATGTTACTTTGAGGATTTCGACTCTGTTTGGGGATCGAGTAGGTGAGAACCCGCTTTTGAAGGAGAAGAAAGATATCCTGGATTCCTCCGATGCACTATCGACCAAGTCTTGGGCCTAGATATTGTTGAGGAAGGTAGAATTGAGAGGCTCGTTGTTGGAGATCTCATATCTGAGACTCTTGAAGAGAATGGGAGGCGATCATTGGGAACCTTGTATGTAGATCCCGCTAAGGAAATTTAGGAGCGCTCTCTTGGGGATTACGAGTGTAGATCTCGCTAGAGAGCATTTGATAGTTGCCGAGGCGGGTTGGAAGAGTCGGGAACCGTCGTAATCTTTGGGGGGTGAATGAAAATGTAGGATCCTCCGATGCACTATCGACCAAGTTTCAGTGCGGATCTGCTGTTGGGAGAAAGGAAAAGGGAGAGATATCCGTGGGATAAATACCTTGGTGGGGTGAGGTGTTCTTGGAGGCGATGTAACTTTACTTAGTTGAGTGGAATTGCTCATGGATTCCCTTTTGCTCTATTGGGAAGTTGTGTTGTGGGTGATACCTTTGTAGGGATCATGCTCTACGGGGGAATGTTTTTGGTGACTTTCGTCGTCGTCCCAATTCCTGGAGCCTGTAGTAAGCACTTTTGTATGTTCACTTTTCGTATGTTTGCAATTAGATTCTTATTGTCAAATGCATATAATCATTCAAAACAAGCGTTGGACTTATTGCAAACGACAATAGAAATTGTAAAGAAAAGAAGCTGCGTTTATTTGAAAGGTGGCGTATGGCCAAGTAGTTTATACACAAGAAAGGTAAAAAAGCTATGCGGAAACAATCTCGTTAAGTTCCAACTATGCTAGTACTCATATATTTCAACTATCTCATCTCCTTGTCGTTAGAAAGTGAGTAGGTGATCTTCGCCATTTGAACCTTGAATGTTGATAGTAGTGCAGGCGGTGATCGGAAGAGACATAGTCGTGCGCTTACATCCCTAACTTTTGCCTAGACCGCCCTTCGGGTTTTAGTCTACGGGATACCCTTTTTGCCCAAGCCGCCTTTTCGGTTTTCAACTTGCGGGTGTACATCTTTTGTATATATCCTTAACTTTTGCCCGAACCTTTTGGTTCGCCAGATGCCTTATTTTTACCTAGGTCGATCGACCTAGCGGGTCTATTCATCGTAGTATTTTTGACTATGTGCGTTCACGGTGTGGGAAGTCTTCACCATCCATGGTGCTAAGTATCATAGCTCCGAGAAAAATCTTGTCTTGACTACAAATGGTCCCTCATGGGTGGGAGTCCATTTGCCCACAGGATCACCTTGTGGAAGGATGATGTGTTTGACTACTAGATCACCGACTTGGTAGACTCGATGCTTGACCTTCTTGTTAAATGCTCGATCATTCGTTTCGATAAATCATCCATGGCGGATGGATGCGAGTCGTTTCTCATCAATCAAGTTAATCGGTCAAGGCGAGTCGGACCCAATCGTCTTCGCCTAACTCGCCTCCGGGACTACGGTTGAGGGTATCGAACCTCGATGGGTAAGACGGCTTCCATACCGTATACTAGAGAAGGGTTGCCCTGTTGATGTTCGTCTTGTAGTGCGGTAACCATGAAGAGCAAATGGTAACATCTCATGCCAATCTTTGTAAGTCACATCATCTTACGTATAATCTTCTTAATGTTCTTGTTGGCGGCTTCCACTGCGCCATTCATCTTAGGCCGATATGGAGAAGAATTGTGATGCTTGATCTTGAACTGCGTGCAGTGTTCAGTGATCATCTTATTGTTGAGATTGGAACCATTATCTGTGATAATCCTTTCAGGAGTGCCATACCGACATATAAGATTATGTTTGATGAATCGAGCCACAAAATTCTTAGTAACAGATGCGAACGAGGCTGCTTCTACCCACTTGATGAAATAGTCAATTGCCACAAGGATGAAACGATGTCCATTGGAAGCTGTGGGCTTGATTTCTCCGATCATGTCAATGCCCCACATTGCAAAAGGCCACGGAGCGGTTAAAACATTCAGAGGTATTGGAGGTACATGCACTTTGTCGGCATAAATCTGGCACTTGTGACAAGATTAAGCATAGCGGTGACAATCAGCTTCCATGGTGGACCAATAGTAACCTATTCTCAAAATCTTCTTAGCCATGGTATGTCCACTGGAATGGGTACCAAATGCGCCTTCGTGTAACTCTTCCATGATACGTACTGCTGTTTTCCGGTCTACACAGCGGAGTAAGCACAAGTCGTGGTTGCGCTTGTATAAGATGCCGTTGCTGAGGAAGAATTTGGATGCAAATCTTCTCATGAACTTTTTATCATTAACAGATGCCCCTGCGGGATATTCCTGAGTCTCAAGATACCTCTTCACGTCATAGTACCAAGGTTTCTCTTTTGTATCAAGCTCATGACAATACGCTGGTTCGTCAAACTTCTCAATGATGATTTGGGGAGCCTCGTTGTCCCATTTGACCTTGAACATAGATGACATAGTAGCTAACGCGTCTGCCAACTGATTCTCTTCTCGTGGAATATGATCAAAAGTAATCTCTTCAAAGTAGGAGATCAAACTCAGAACATGCTCTCGATACGGAATGAGATTCGGATGCTTCGTATCCCACTCGCCTTTTATCTGACTGATCACTAAAGCTGAGTCTCCATACACTTGTAAGAACTTGATTCTTAAGTCAATAGCAGCTTTGATACCCATGATGCACGCTTCGTATTCGGCCATGTTATTAGTGCAACTGAAACATAATCTGGCGGTGAAAGGTATGTCTTTGTAGGGATGTAATGATGGCGCCAATGCCATTGCCAAGTGCGTTTGAGGCTCCATCAAAAACCATAGTCCATCGGGATCCTTGTTCAGGTCCTTCGTCTAGGCCCGGTTCTTCGCAATCGGTAACTAGTAAAACATCTTCATCGGAAATTGAGCGCATAGGCGATAGTCATCTATGGCTTGATGAGCCAAATGATCGGCTACTACACTTCCTTTGATTGCCTTCTGTGAAGTGTACTGGATGTCGTATTCGGTCAAGATCATTTGCCATCTTGCTATTCTTCCCGAGAGAGCTGGCTTTTCAAATATGTATTTTATCGGATCCATCTTGGAAATCAACAAGGTAGTGTGAGTCAACATATCTTGTCTTAGTCGGCGCCCAAGCCAAAGCGTTGCAAGTTTTCTCAGTGAGTATCTTGTTTCACGATCGGTAAACTTTTGCTAAGGTAGTATATTGCATGCTCTTTTCGACCGACTCGTCATGTTGCCCCAACACACATTGAATTCTCTAGCATAGTACATGATAAGAGGTCTTCCTTTGGCGGTGGCATCGGGATAGGAGGATTAGGTAATCCTTGATTTTGTCAAAAGCGATCTGGCAATCGTCATTCCATTCCACCACTTGATTTTTCTTAAGTAACTTGAAAATTGGCTCACAAGTAGCAGTTAGGTGTGCAATGAATCTGGCAATGTAATTTAATCGGCGAAACCTCGACTTCCTTCTCGATGCGGGGCTGGCATCTCTTGAATAGCTTTAACCTTGGCGGTCAACCTCAATACCTTTACCACGACAACAAACCCTAGAAGTTTTCGGATCTAACTCCAAGGTGCACTTGTTAGGATTAAGTCTCAACCTGTATTTCTTCAACCTATCAAACAATTTCTGCAAATGGTCAAGATGTTCTTCTTCAGTCTGTGACCGAGCTATCATGTCGTCGGCGTAGACCTCTATCTCGTGATGAATCATGTCATGAAACAATGTCACCATAGCGATAAGTGGCGCCAGCGTTCTTCGATCGAGCGGCATAACCTTGTAGCGAGAAAGTGCCCCACTATGTAACAGTAGTCTTCTCCATGTCTTGAGGCCATTTTGATCGATTGTAGGAGAAACCATCCATGAAGGAGAAAACCTTATCTTTGGCGGTGTTGTCAACGAACATCAACATGAGGGTGGAAATCATATTTCAGACTTGCTTTGTTCAGATATCTGTAATCCACACACATTCGTACCTTGCCATCCTTCTTAGGTACGGGTACCACATTAGCAACCCACTGGGGATAAGAGGTGACAGCTAAAAAACCGACGTTGAACTGTTTCATAACTTCGGCTTTGATTTTCTCTAACATCTCAGGACGCATGCGGCGAACTTTTTGTTTTACCGGGAGAAAACCTTCTTTTGTTGGCAATCGGTGCACTACAATATCAATGTCCAACCCTGGCATGTCTTCGTATGACCAAGCAAAAACCTCAATGTAGTCTCGTAGCATCTGAACCAATCTTTCCTTGACACTGTTCTCAAGACCCGCTCTATCTTGATCTCTTTTCATCTTTGTCGGTACCCAATTCACAACCTCAACTTGCTCTTCGTGTGGTGTATAACTCGCTCTTCTTCTTTGTAGATCGACAAGTTCTCCGGCACTTCACAATCTTCCTCACTTTCGTCTTGACTTGGTAGATCGGATTATCGAAGTCATATTTAGCAATAGCATAGCATTATTAACGAGATTCGGAGTGACTCTGCGGTGTATCACGTGGGTGTGTGTAAGAAACACATAGCTTTTGAAGGGTGATAAAGTAAAGAAAGAAAACAAACAATTGAATGCAAAAGTCCAACGAATTTATTGAATGAAAATACATAAGCGAGATAATAACCTCATAAGCGAGCCATGATGCCCGGCAAGGCACTAGGCTTTCAAAGTTTATTGTTCAAAACATAAAGAAATACGAAAAGCAAAACAAAACAAGAGCAATTACTCGACTAAAGGAGATTGGCATAGCGTCTTGATCTTCCAATTCTTGAGCCCATGATCCGGTTGGGAAGATCCACTTGCTGATGTCGAAGTCGTTGTCGTCGTCTTCTATAGCATGGATTCCACTCTGGCTGATGCGGAAAGGAAGTTGGCCGGCATGTTCGCGGCGTATCATCTTCTGTCCTTTGATGGTGAAGCCTAAACCAGTCTTGTCAAATTTGAAAGGAAGATCAGGGAGTTGTCCCCAAATAGAGCTACCTTTTTCAACTGCAGCTTGAGCATCTTTCAATGAGGCCATCCTAGGTGGAACTTGTGCAACTTCAAGAGTGACAGGAGAGTCAACAGGCATGACTCTAGGGATTGTTTCAAAAGTTTGACAGGGAGTCTCGAAGAATTCTCCTTCCATCTCAAGGTAACGGAATGACTGTAGATGACTGACCATATACTCTTCTTCGCCACATACTGTAACAACCTTCCCTTTCACCGGGTACTTCAGTTTCTGATGCAAGGTAGAGGTAACAGCGCCTGCCCCATGTATCCAAGAGCGTCCGAGTAGGCAAGAATAAGTGGCGGATGTCCATGACAAAGAAAGTAGAGTCAAAAGCGGGAACCGACTTTGGCAGTGATGTGAGCTCTCAAGTCTTGTTCGCTTAGAACCATCAAAAGCTCTCACAATAATGTCACTGGGTCTCGAACCAACCCTTGACATCATGCCAATCAAAAGCGGTCTTGGAAGGATATTGAGGCGAGCGGTATCAACAAAACATGAGACAGTAATGCCCTTGCATTCAACAGAGATGTGCAAGGCTTTGTTGTGTTTCTTCCGAGTCAAATCGACATCGAGAAGCCTAGACCGTTGTTGGCAGCCAGGCTAGCAATACAAACTTCAAGCGGTCGTGGTAGTGTCTTGCGATGCGTGAGCATTCTTGAAACTTCACCAAGGCATTGGCATGAGCCTCGAGCACAAGCGAGCAAGCATGGAGATCTTGGACGAGTCTGTCCCAATGTTCCACAACATTGTAGTCATTCTTCTTGATAATCTTGAATTTCCTCCATTTCTTGTTTGGAGGTGTCTTGATAACTTCCTTTGGTACTACGGTTGAGCGGGATGAGTCAGGTTCTTTCCCTCTAGCTTGGGAATGGATTGAATAAATGGAATGCGTGGAGTCGCGGTGTCTTTTGGAGGAGAGATATCTGGAGAGAATACCCTTCCGGTTCGGGTCACCTTACTTGATCCGGTGATGTTGTCAATGTCAGGAATGGTAGCTTCAACTGTAAGATCTTCAACGGTCAGAGGGTCTTGCTTGACGCCATGATAGTAAACATCAGCTCCATAATTCCAAGGAATAGCTTTATCTGAGGAATACGGAACTGGCCTTGGAGAAGTGATGATGAGAGGTGCCACTCTAGGCACAGGATCAGCAGAGGAAATCCTTATTGTGTTAACATCAACATAGTCTTCTAGGAAATCGTCACCCCATCCGGTCGCCTTAACATCTTCAATAGGAATCTTGTAACTCTCAGGAACAGTGTACTTCACCATGTAATCATACTTTCCGCTTGGCTTCCCCAAGGTATCCCATACAGATGGTACTGTTTCATTCGCATTATCAATCTTCAACTTGGACATTTCTTCACACAGCTTCTGCACAGGTGGTTTCAGAAATAGTATCTCACGATTATTCATCATGCACTGAACACGTCTTCTTAACCAAGCACAGCCATCAGGCGCGGATGGGCACCAACGACAGTTCTGGGCATCTGGTTGACACCGGCTTGCAACAAATTCTTCTTAACAGTCATCAGAGGAATGGTCAAGTCATCTATGTTGAAAACATAAGTATCGTCACCAACAGCATTGGAACCCTTGTCATGGTTAGGCATAGGCGCGTTGATCACATTCGGAGTCTCAATAGGAGGATCAAATTCAATCTGCTTAGATTCAATCATATCTTGAATTTTGTTCTTCAGAGCCCAACATTCATCAGTACTATGTCCTGGGCTATTGGAATGGTAAGCACACTTAGCATTTGGATTGTATCTCAGAGAGGAGGTATTGACATTCTGAGGAGGATCCCTCAAGGCAATCAGCTCTGCTTTCAACATGTGTTGCAAGGTTTGCGACAATGGCATGTTGATCTTTGTAAACTGTCTTCGTGGCGCGTTCTAGCTACGCTCTCGTGAGGTTGTCTTGATGGAGGATTGGAGATCACGCCCCACAGTTATTGCGCAGTCGGTCTTGGCTCGGCTTTTCGACCATACACATTAGTTTCTTTCTTAGCACCAAAGATCTCTTGCGCATTTGAAGATGTCTCTACGAATCTTTCCACTCTTGATACCGACAATCGCTGTCTACCAAAATCATTTCGGTGAATCCGGTGAAGAGCTTCAATCGGTGATTGAAGAATGGGCTGTCGGTGTCCCCATGAACATATCAACCAACTCCCTTGGACAAGGGTGGTGAACTCACTGCTAGATCTCTCCACTTTTGAGCATACTCCTTGAACTTCTCATCACGACCCATAGACATGCTTTGTAGTTGCATGCGAGTGGGTGTCAATTCAACATTGTACTCATATTATGAAAGCATCATTAAGTCACTCCAAGTACGGATACGGTCATTCTCTAGGCGATAGTACCATTCCAAGCGAGTTCGGACAAACTCTCTTGAAAATAGTGCATCCACAACTTTCATCCTCGGTGTGGGGATTGATCTTGAACATAGGACTTCAAATGCGACTTAGGGCAAGACATGCCATCATACTTAGCAAAAGTGGGAACTTTGAACTTGGGAGGAATCACAACACAGGGACAAGACTCGGATCATCAAAATTTAGCCGGACATCTTGGGTTTCCACACATTCAGACGATCTTCAAGTTGCTTGTACTTGTCATCCTCATCAGAGTATTGGCCATTATCATAGTCCTTCTCAAGCTCAGGCTGACTGCCTTCACCATTACCCTTGTTACTTTGTTCATCCTCCTTCTTGACACTTCCTTCTGAGAGCTCTATCCGACTGACCCTCTTAGGACCACCTTTGTAGCGTCTACCCATGTTGAGGAGACCAACAACCTTCTTCTTTCTGTTGATGAGCTTCTTCGATCCTCTTGGCCTTGGACCAAGTGGTAACGTCTGCTGGCCAGGCATTCGAGCTTGAAGATCTTTGACAGTCTGTTCAAGAGCCATTTCTGCTAAAATAAATAGCGAGCAAATGAGAAAACCAATCTCCAATGTACCTGTGATACAATGTTATGCTATGGTATGCAATGTTTATGTGAATGCAATGCAATGTTTTCAAGGACCTTAGAGATTTAAATTTGTTAGACAAGCAATGAACAAACATTTATTAGTACTCTTTTATTATTCTTTTTTTTTTTAAGTACAAGAGATAGTTCAGAACAATAAAAGAAAACATAAACATCCTAAAGCTCTAAGTCTCCCATGGGCGCTTCCTCTTGGTGCCGATGTAGGCGTTGATGCTTCGCTCCTCGTGAAGTAGCTTTGTCAACTCTAGCACTTTCTTCTCGCTTGCATAACACTGAGCTTCAAATGTATCCCTCTCTTCCTTAAAATTGAATCCGGGATCTCTTCAAGTCTTTAAGATCGGTAGGCATGTCGGGATGGAGAACGATATAGGGTACGTCACCTATAGCAGTTCCATAATTCTTGGTAGACAGTGAATGGCATCATGAGGTTTTGAGCTCGAGCTCGCACCCATTTGAGGTAAGGTTCCCAAGGAATGGAGTTCGGGTGCCCCAAAGTCTTGGTATCAGTCTTCTTTACCATGCCCCAAGCGTGTATGAACCTTCGTTGGTAATTCTGGAGATCGTGATTGTAGTCGAACACAACATCTTGGAGAAGCATATCATGTGGACCATCCTTTCGAGCAAAACCAAACTGACGTAGAGCTAGAGAAGGGTTGTAAGTAATACCTCCTCCTATACCAAGTAGCGGTATATTTGGGAATTCTCCACAACGCTCGATGAAGGTGAAGTCCTTTTGAGAGAAAAGGCTCCAACGGATATCTGAATGAGAGAGTGACATTAGCCTTTGAGACCACTTCATCCTTTGTTCGTTCTTCAAAACTGATGGAGGAAGGTGCGAAATAAACCACCTTGAAAGTAACGGTATACAACACATGAGAGTTCCTTGTCTTTTGATAGTACGAGTGTGGAGAGAATGTAGGATGTCTCCAAGTAAAGTAGGCATTGGATTGCGGGTAAGGAACAACTTGATGGCATTGATATCTATGAATTGATCCGAGTTAGGAAATAGAACCAAACCATAAATTAATAAGGCCACAATGTTTTCAAATGCATGGAAACTCATAACTTTGAGGAATTCTCGGGCTTTCTTAATTAGGAATTTGGAAAGTAAACCCTTAACTCCACTTCTAGTTTCCCAATTGGCTTCAATGTCTGAGCGCTTAAGATGTAAAGCTGATGCAATGTCTTCGTACTTAGGGACCTTTTCTAGACCGGTGAATGGCATTTGGTCAAGAATAGGTATCCCAAGTAGCTTAGAGAACTCTTCCAAGGTAGGAACTAAGATAATGGAATGTAAAGCAATGGTGTTTCGGATCAAGAACTAGAATAGGACATGCATCATATCTTCTTCAAAACCGAGATAACCAAGTCAAGTAGATAACCATGTCTTTTGATGAACCGAGCATGGTCGGAATTTCAAACCAATTCCTTGAGTGAGAAGGTATACCCATGAAGTTGATTCGGATAGTCTTTCTAGAAGCCATAATACCCTACAAAACAGAGCAAAGATAAATCCCTAGGTCCTTGAAATAGTTAGAAATGATATGCAATGCAGATGATGTCATGATGTCATGCTTAGCACACACAAACAATTCACACAATGAGCCTAGGGTTAAGGCTTGCATGAGGTATAGGTGATTACCCCACCAAAAGTTTGAGTTGGTTCATCCTGTCCTATAATAGTAACCGGTTCTAGGAATCTCACATCATAGATCTTTCTCGTTTATTTCAATCGACGGCCAAGTGGTCGATCGAAAATATCCCAAAAGGCTGATCTCAATGAGCGTAGCATCGAGTATCAACCAACCTCGGTCTACACCAAAGTCGGCCATCTCACTACCTTCTAATGGCCAAGATGGGTCAATTAAGGTTCTAAAAGTTTAGTTAGCGCTTGATGACACCACGCAGAAGCCAAATACTATCTTCAACTTGGGAATGAAGAGTATCGGGACAACCAAAGTGTCACGCTAACGTAGCCATCATGTTGACCGTGTAGTTATACGTCTAGCGGTCGCGATGATCTAATGCTACTTACCTAAAAGGAAACCCGGATCCGGGTGCAGGATCCCCCAACAATATAATACCCAAGCAACCCTTAAAGATAAGCAAGCAAGTCAAACAAAAAGCAGTAAAGATGATCTAAAAAATCCCTAAGGCATTCTCTCTTTTTAGGGTGCCTCCCCAGCAGAGTCGCCAGTTCTGTAATACGGTGAACTGACTTTTTAGTTTTTGTATCGCAAATGTGCGGATAGCAAGAGTCGCCACCGACTTTTATTTTTATCCAATTAAGGGGAGGTAAAAGTACAGAAAAAGACCTTCGTTAGATTCTGAGTAAGGGAGAAGGTTATGAAAAGGGAAGGTATTAGCACCCCTTTCCATCCGTAGTTATCTACGGGCTCTTAGTTGCTCTTAGATCACTTTAAAAATTGCTTTCTGTGTGTTTGACAAAAATGTTTTGAAAAAGGCATTTTGCTTTGACTTTGTAATGACTCATGTAGGAGTGTATACAAAGTGTTCGGAAATGTATCATTTTGAAAAGAGTTTGAGCTTTGAAAAAAGTGTGAGGTGTGAAAAGCATTTGGTTTAGAGCAAGCAACTAAAAGACTTATTTACCCACTCAGAATTGATCGTTTTCGTACTTCTACGTTCCTTTAGAATGGCGTTAGCCGTACCATTAGTTAATAGGTAGCTCCATTCGTTGGATGTAAGCGGGACATTCGAAGGGACATCGGATGGTCATAGAAGGCAACTTGTAGGAAGTATCCTAGCACATTCGAAGGGACTATCATCATTTTTCGTAGGCGACAATCGAGGGTCAAGATCATGTATTCGGAGGCGACATCGTGGGTCTTATGATCTTTGTATCGAAGGACTATGATGATTTGTTTGGAAGGCAACGGTGCTAGAATACCTCTACGTTCGAGGGACATGACCATTTTGGATTCGCAAAGGCAACGAGAGAGAATTACCCTAAGGGGTGCGTGTGTGAAAGAAGTGTGTTGATTTCGGATATTTTATCTTGAAAATTAGCGGGCTAAGTTCATTATTATCTTGCCATACACGCCTAGTTACTAGCAATTTATAGGGTGCGGAAAGTAAAATGCGGAATGTAAAGATGCGGAAAGGTAAATGTCCTACGCTATTACATGGCTTTGGGGCAGATACATAATTTAAAAATGCGGAAAATAAAAACCTAATTTAAACTATTACATCCCATAAACAGTTACATTATTGGAAAAATAGAATGATAAAGAGAAAATCATCTGAATCGGATCAACCTGTACAAGAAAAAGAAATCGGAAAATGCAATATGAATCGAACAAGAGAAAAAATGTTAGAAAAATGCAAATTTTTATATGAGAAAATTATTACATGCTGGAAATAAGATAAATATGCTAAAATAAATTTTTGGGATTTTTTGGATGCAATTTAATAATTTAAAATGAATTTAAAATGATTTAAATGCAAAATTATGAATAAAAATAAATATGCATGCAAAATTATATTTTTTATTTTATAAATTAAATAAAGATTTTCAGAAAACAAATGTAAAAGGAAAATTATTTTTGACAATTTTTAAATGCAGAAATAAAAATATGAAAAGAATTAGAAATAATGCAAAATATTAAAATAATTAGAAAATAGGAAAATATTGAAAAGTTGAAAGTTTGTGAAAAGAAAAAAGAGAATGGTCCCTGGCTGGTTCGAACCCATGACCCTTGAGGGCATCTGGAAACAGTGAGAGCCTTTACCGCTACGCCATGTGTGCATCTGTGTTTGAAAACGAAGTGAGTGGGATCAAAACACGCGTCGTCCCCTGGCTTCCTCCCGCTCGCGCCATCCATCGTCTTCAACCTTTTGAATTTTTGAAAGATAGCGTCGGCTTTTGCTCGATGCTACAGGCCCTGGCAAAATCAAAAACACAGCATACATAATATAAATGACATCTATGGCCATGGTTCGATTCCTTGAAGCATTCCGAACACGATTGTATAGGTCTCATGGTCCAATTTTTTCATTTAAACAAAGCCCTAATTCGAACTCAGAAACCCTAGCTATGGTATATCACGATTCAGGCCATGGAAACACGATTGGCTTGCCCAGATCGCTTGCAAACTTGATTCTAAACATGAACAAACAATCAAAACAGGTTAATAATGCATGAATGATGAAAATCGATTTTGAAAGAAACTTGACAAACCAAAATCGTGTTTGATGAATTCTTGATGGTTTTGAATGATGTAAGAGTCTGGATCGACTCTAAAGACCTCAAGGAATGCAATGGAATCCTCAAAAACGATTGAAAACGGCTGGAAGTATGATTGACACTTGCTTGTTTGCCACGGTTTTTTTGCTTTTAGGTTAGGGTTCTTAGAGCAATCTTTCTCTTCTCTTTCGTGTGGTATGCATCATGTATAAGTACTGGAAGGATTTGGCATTGTTTTTGGTAAGAATCAATCAACATTCAATGAAAATCAAATTTGATTTTTGTATAAAATCAAATTTTCAAAATTTGATTAATTTCTAATCCAATCTTGCCATATTTGATCTAATTTTGAAAATTGCTGGCCTTGGTGAGTTACTTGAGTCTCAAGGAAAGAATAAAATCAATCTTGCAATTAATTTTTAATTTTAGACTTTATTTTAAAATTTAATTTGTATTTAAATGAATAAATTCCAAATTAAATAGAAAAATAAAATAAAAATTCATGGCATTGGGCTTGGATATTCCTAATTGTATGAGGAATAAGTTTGGATGAAGAAAAAGCAAGCCCATTTGCAAGAAATTTGATTTTTAGAAGCATCTCTCTTTGTGCATTCTTTCAAAATTGCCCAACTTGTGAATGGTGTATCTTGCTCCATTTTTCACATTTTTGAGTGTTCTTGGACTTTTTGGAAAGCTCAAATAGTCTTCTAACCAAACTTTTTGGTCTCATCTCAATTGGAGTTTCCATGCTCAATATATCTTCAAAACAAAAACTTGACTTTTTGTTGACTTTGAAAATGACCTGTAATGTTTTGAGCTATACCTCTCAAATGAAGCATTTTTTGGACATTCTTGTGAGACATGAAGTTGTAGAGAATTGAATTTCCTTCAAAACAAGAGGTGGTGGAAAAATTTTTGAGAAAGTATGAAGAAGTTATGATCAGTCAAAGTTCAGTTGACTTTTCACCTAGAAACCCTAATTTAGAAAGTTTGACTTTTGAGCAAATCTTGAGTTTTCTTGATGAATCATGATCAACCCTTGATCAAATGATGAATGTAACTTCAAAATGAGAATGTTGACCAAAAATTATGAAGTTTGACTGTGTGTTGACCACAGTTGACTTTGTGTCCAATACAACTGATTTTCAACCATCTGGGCAATTGTTTGAGGAAATTTGACTTGTGAGGCTTGAAACTTGTCATGGAGAATCTTTGAAACATATGAGGAGGCATGAAGACCATTGGAGATGTTGGAAGTCCATCTAGAGCTGAGAATTGCCAAACCCTAGTTTGGGTTGATTGTCTAGGAGAGGGTTTGTCTGATCAACCCTTGAGGAATCTTTGAGTATGGATGTATGAAATCTCTTGAGTGGATGGAGGGAAAATTTTGGGGTATGACAGCTGCCCCTGTTCAATCTTCTTGTATTGGAGGGTTAGATTGACACGCTTGTCTTTCGTGACCTGGAGGTAGAAGATGATTGAACACTCAATACACAAAATTCATTGTTGGTGATGATGCGGAATGGGCTTCTGGATGCCATTTGGAGAAGCTGGATACTTATTTGGGATGAGTCGTCGCTAGACTCGAGAATGTCGATAAGGAATTGACGGGATGGGCTTAAGATGCCATCCGGAAAGATCAATCTTGGGAGTGAGCCATTCGGCTAGGTAATCGCTTATGGAAGGAGCATGGAGATGGGCTTAAGATGCCATCTGGAGGGAGTCGTACGTTAGACTTCGTGTCCATTTTTTTTTGAATGAAGTTACTTGGTTTGCATTGATTTTTAACCATATATGCAGCATTCTGAAAGTGAAGCATTGTTGATAAGTAGTCGGAGATGGGCTTAAGATGTCATCCAAAGCAATCGAGTCGTACGCCAGACTCTGTAGTCGCTGTTAAAAATCAAGAATAAGAATAAATCTTTGTGTTGATTACTCTGAGGGAGGTTGTAGTTGGCCAAATGTGGATAGCTTCCCTGTTGTGCATCGGGTGTTGATCCATTGCCTGTTATCGGAGGATAACCAGAGGCGGTCTTTCAGATAGTTTTCCCGCCGAGCTTTTGTACTCTCTCAGATGAATAATGTGTTTGATTTTTCTAATTCACATTATTCATCTAAGAAATCGTATTTAAGTACAAATATATGGTTTTCTTAACCAAGAGCGAGATGCCTTGTCAATGGCACCGCTACTTGGTTGTTTAGAAATCTGTTTTCGGATATTGATCACTTACCTTTCAGTACATGGTCAATATATGCGTTACCATTTCTTTCACAACCGACACAAATAAATTTAAGTTCTCAAATTCTAAAATAACAATTATTATCGTTTTTTCATTATTTGTAAAAAGGAAATTCAGTTGGAATTTACAATGAGACATGTCTCACGACCCCTTGTCCCTAATAGACTACTCACTCATGGTGACATTGATCGCAAGTAAATAAGAAATAGACAGAACATGCAATTTCTAATAGATAAAGTAAAGGCAATAAAAATGGATAGGATAAACCTTCTATGAAGACAATAACTTAAAATATAAGAATAATCTCCAAAGGTATTTAAGTTTCTTTACAATATAGTGGAAATTGCAACAAATAACTCACCAAAAACATAGAACAAAAGCTTAAATGCTAGAAGTGAACTTAGAATGTGAAAGAGTACAACTTGATGCCTTTTACAAGAATCGTAGGAATATTTATAATAAATTATTTCATTCAAATCACTAAATTCATGTAAATGTTACTTTATGTCATTGAGTATGTCAATTGGAACAGTTTGGAGGTGTCAAAGGTCATAAAACATTCAAAACTTCAAGAAATTATAATTGTTGCTAGGCTGAAGACGAGTAGTGTCAACAAACATTGTATTTCAATGTTGTTCTCTTAAATATAGGGTGGAAGACTGGGAACAACATGACTCGTGCAGGGAACATGATCAACCCGTGTTGTTCTCGGTTATGGTATATGGTTGAAATGCCACTAACCAGCATGGCATGTGTAAGTTAACATAGCCGAATCATATAGTATTTGAGTTTTGTGTATTGAGGGACTCCTGTTCTTGCGCTTTTAAGTCCTATTTCGATCCACTTCATCTTTTATCACTCCTTATTAAATAAAAACAAAAAACACACCAAAGAGTAGTAAAAAGGAAATAAAACAAGAAAAAGAGAAAAAAATATATCGATAAAGACATACAATAAGCAATATAAATACTACTTATCACCACATGGGAAAAGGATATAAAATGTACGGATTATATAACTTAGATGGTTCCACTCCTATTGGTAATGTATCATTATCTAGAAAATGTTTTCATGACAAAAACAAGCTATGGAATTTAAGATTAAGACATGAAAGTGAAACAAGAAATGTTAATGGTCAAAGTTTATTTTATGACAATTTAATGTCTTTTTTCCAGAAACAGGGTATCAAGAGGCATCGAGTTGTTGGTGGCGCACCTCAAAAAAATGGCCTACTTGAATGCAAAAAAAATTTGGAGATACTAAGGTGCATGTTGCTCGAATTATTTTGTTGAAGAGCTTATAGGTTAAGGTTGTTTCTATAACATCTTATTTGATCAATAGATGTTCATTCACATGAATATATTTTTAAACATTTATGGAGGTTTGGAGTGGGAAACAATTGACTAAGGTAATTTAAAGTTTCTTAGAGCTTTAGTGTTTATGTGTATCAAACAAAACAAGCTTGATGTTAGGACTATGAAGTGTCTCTTCATTGGTTATTCTGAAGGTGTGAAGGGCTACAAGTTATGGAATGTGGGACGTGGATCAACAAAGTTCATTATAAGTAGAGATGTTACTTTCAGTGAGACGCGTAAGAGGTTGAAGTGTAAAAACCTGGTGGTGAAAGAATCATAAACTAAGGTGGATAATACTTATTTGGAGGTGGAGGTTCATACAAGAAAGACTATAGATATGGAGGAGGAAGTTAAGACTTCTGATTCTAGTCTTGGTGAGGAGATATATATAATGGGTCATGATTATCATTTGACTTGTGATGATAGGGCAAGAAGAGAAATTGTACCACTTTAGAGATACACATGTGTTGGCCTTATTTGATATTCTTTGAATGTAGCTGAAGAGTTATAAGACTCAGAATAAAAATACCATTAAGGATGTATTCAAAGACAAATGAGTAAAAAATGGTTAACGACAGAGAATGATGAAATACATTCTCTGATGAAAAATCGTGATTTTAAAATTTTGATACTACCTAAGAAATTAATGGGGTTCGATGCAAGTACCTAGATTAATGTTCAAGCATTGTTTGAACTTGATAAGTTTGGTGAATAATTATTCAATCATTGGAGAAAGTAAAAGGTGATTGATTTTTAAATAGGAATCACCATCTATTTTAAGTCAATGTGGATAATTATAGAAGCATGCCTCAAAATTCTTTTTCACTTTTCAACAATGTTAAGATATGTAGGTTGAGTCATGGATCGAGCCTGAAAATTTGATCAATCGTGAATTTTAAACCTTTATAAAACAATTATCTATCACTTATGTAAGATGAAGAAAAATCTAATAAAAATCCTATGGAGAGAACTTTAGAGAGAACGGCGGTAGAAATTATTAAGACTGATTCTCGTAATAATTAGATATTATATAATGATATTCAAGAGAATTAAAAAATATGTATAAGTACATTGAATTTGTGCGAATTACATAAAAAAAATGATAAATAAAAAAAATACTTTGATGGAAAATATAAGATATATATTTTTATTTGAAACACTCTTTTCGTGTAACTAATCTTGTAATTATGTGAGAACTCTTAAAATATAGTGGTTCTCTATATGGTAGATCAATTTGATTGAAATAAATAAATAAAGTATGTGTTTTTTATTTTATTATCTATCTCATATGATTTTTTAATACTATTAAACAGATTTATTTTATTTAAAATAATTTATTTTAATTGTTATTATTTCTTTTTACGGATCAACATTGTTAATGTGACTTATATTATCATATCACAATCCTTCAAGTTTGTCATGAAGGATCTAATTTGTTCTAAAACACGAGGTTATAACCATGAGAGAGTATAGCACAAACGGTTAGTATCATTGCGTGCACGTATTGTAAATTCTAGAGTATCAAGTGTAACATCTAATGGCTAATACGCAATGTGAGTTTTCCTTAATGTAAATGAGTCACAAAATGTTAGTCACCTAAACATTTATTATTAAAAAACAAAAAAGGTAACAAGATGTGAACGGGAGTGGACGAGGTTTGATGTTTGGGGGCTAAGGAATTGATTGCGGAGGATGTTTGTTTGTAAATTGTAGTTGTATTCAATTGAGATTGAAATTTTGCGTGAAAATGGAGGGAGTGTATCCAAGTATAGTGTGGTGGATGTGTGGGGACCATAACAAAAACATCATGTGGGGTCCACAAAATAGTTGCATTCCACGCGAAAGGGGGTCCCACATTGTTACAGAGACAGAGGTAATATGTTTCTTTTTTTTCTTTCTTATTTTTCTTTTTATTTTTTTGGCTTCACTATGAAACCGTTGCAGAATAGAATTTGGAAGTGTCTCGAATTCATTTCTTCTCTCTAACCTCATCCATCATTTCGTACGACAAAATTCATAATTACTCATTTCTTTCTCTCTCTAGGAATTGCTTTATATATAACCACCACTTCATCATTCATTTTTATTACTACCTCACTTCACTTTGCATAATCACTTCTCTACTTTCCTCTCTTTCATTCCCTCATTCATATATCTACACTAAAAAAATCACCTTTTCTTCTCTATCTTCAAGCTAAGCTGATCAAATAGTTGCTCATTCTAGTTGTATGGATGGATTCTTCTAGTGAACAACATCAGGTATTACTCATCATGTCTTTATATATCTAGTTTCTCTTCTTTTATATATATATATATATATATATATGATGGCTGACATATATTTTTCAGAATCACAATTTATTGTTGTTTGTCTTCTATTTTATTATAATTAAAAAAATATAAATATTTATATTTTATCACATATATTTTTCAAAATCGTAATGTTTGTTTTCTATTTATGTATAATTAAAAAAATATGTGTACTATATTTATCTTTAGATTACAAAAACTTGTTGGGATTTGGATTTTATGTTATGTCAACTAAATTTGGATATTTTGTGTTTTGTTGTGTTGTTGCAGCAAATGTCTAACCAGTCATTGGAGAGCATGCTAACATGTTCAAAAGGAGAACAAGACAAAAAGGCAAAACCTCAACCAGAGGCATTAAAATGTCCGAGATGTGACTCAAGCAACACCAAGTTTTGCTACTACAACAATTATAGTCTTTCGCAACCTAGATATTTCTGCAAGTCATGTAGGAGATATTGGACTAAAGGGGGTACGTTAAGAAATATTCCTCTTGGTGGGGGGTGTAGAAAGAACAAAAGATCATTGTCGGTGTCGAGAAGAATTCAAGATCAAGCATTTGTACACAATCAGAATCCAGTCAATTGTTTTCCTTCATTGTCTTATGATTCTAATGATCTCACTCTTGCTTTAGCTAGGCTTCATAAGGGTTATCTTGGATTTGATCATGAACATGATTTTTCCATTTTAGGAAACCATGCCAACACAAACACAAACATAAACACCTCATGTGATGTTCTTAATAATCATGGTATGAACAATTCATCAAACAATCATGGATTCTCTGAAGCACTCATGGGATCTCAGAGCAATGTGCAGAATATGTATTATGGATATGGAAATAGGGACATGAGGGAAGTAGATAGTGGCAATGTTAGTGGTGAGATGATCTTACCTTATGATCATGAAATGAGCATTGCAACCACTCAAGCAGTGACAGTAACTACCATGAAACAAGAAACGTGTAATGTTAGGGAACAAAATGAAAATAGGGTTTTGTTGGGTTTTCCATGGCAGTTCAACAATGGAGATTTAAGCATCGCTGAAATTGATCACGCAGGACGAGCTGGTTGGAATGGTCTCGCTTCACCTTGGCACGGCATTCTCAATAGCCCACTAATGTAGACACCGACCGAAATTTTAGGCTATGGTTTTAATTTGTAGTCGCAGTTTCAAATATGCTGCAAATTTTAATGTACGGATTAAAATTTAAAACCATGGTTGTCATACTTAGTTCTTTTGATCATGGAGGGATTTAATTTCATTCTCTTGCATTGTATCACCTCAATTTTAATTTTATTTTTTTTTTGTGTTTTTCTTACCACCTTGTTAAATTGTCAAAATTTTGTACTAGTGTTTTTTAATTGGTGAAGTCAATAGACTAATGGAAATTTTAGATGTTTTGTTAATCAAGTCAATGAAGTCGGAGAGAAGTAGATAAATCATCATTTCTTTATATGAAATATCAACGAGAAAAATATAAATATAAATTATAAACATAAAAAATAATATTACCTCTCATCTTTATTACTATATAAGAAAAAATTTATATTTTAGATTTATTAAATAATGAATGTATCTGAATCATATATACTAAATATATTAATTTTTGAATGAATCTAAAAAAAATAAATTTTCTCTTCTAATAAGAATCAGTGTGAGTAATAAAATAAAAGAGTCATGTTTCATGGTTGAATCCTAAATGCAGCCTGAGCCTGAACATTCATTTTGAGATAGAATCAGATTTTCAGGAGCCTTGGGTTTTTTAACTATAGGTTTTGATGATTTCAAGATATTCTGCCACCGCTTCCTCTTATTATACTCATCAGGTAGATTCTTGTAACATGTTCTTTACTTGCAATATATTACATAAATAACAGTAATTAATATATATATATATATATATATATATATATATATATATATATATATATATATATATATATATATATATATATATCCAAGAGCAAGTCTGTAAATAAAATTTGAGAATAATCAGAAATTTTAGGTTCGAAGTCATTTTTTAACATGTATTAATATTAAAATGTTTGTTGTTTATATTGTGATCGTCAAATCGAACAATTAATCTACAAATGTAGTTCTTATTGGCACTGAAGAGACAAAATCTAATTTAGGATTTGGGCTGATAAGCATTGTTTGATTTTTTAAATGGACTAGGATTCAGGGCATAAAAAATTCAACGGAGTCAGATACTGATTTGTTTGGCTGTCGCTCTTGTGGAATTTTTTCTAAGAACTAGTCAATTAGCTGTGCTTTCGCACGGGTTTAATATAAACTATTATTTTTATTTAAATTTATTAAAATATAAAATAATTAATATTTTTGATATATAAAAAAAATATAATATTAAACTAATTAATATAATTTAAATGAAGCAAAATAAATAAAATAAAAATAATAAAAGTTTAGGGAAAATTGATTAAGTAAATTTCACAACTCTTAAGTAAGGATTTATTTTATTTTTAAGTGATTAAATTTTGTATTTGTTTAATATTTTTTATATGAAAAATATGTCTATGAATAAGAAGAAACTAATGTGTTAATAACTATATAATATAGAGATTTAATCATAATGTGTAAGGTTTTGGATGAATTTCGTATTTGTCCAAACTTTTATCTCTCATCGATTCAAAGGTTTATTTATATTATATAATTGTTAATTAACTGTTTTTTATCGGATTTTTCAGATTTATTTACATCATATATTTGAAAAAATTTCTCTCATCAATTCAAAAGTTTATTTATATTATATAAATGTTAACTAGCTATTTTTTTTTTTGGATTTTTCAAATTTATTTACATTATTTTAAGTAAAAAAATATATTTTAGAACTACTTATAATTTACAAATAAAGTTATAATAAAGTGATGTTTAAAAATGTATAAAAAATATAAAAATAATATCAAATTTATATTTTCATAAGAAACTTGTGTATTCGCTCATCATAATTGTCTCATAATTTTTGATAAAAATAAATAGGCTTAATTGCAATTTTGGTCCTCATATTATTCATTTTTTTGAATATTGGTCCATCTATTTTAAAATCCAGAATTTTAGTCCTCTTATTTTAGTTTTTTGAAGATTTGAGTCCCCCTGCAAATTTGAAGGCTATTTTTAATGACATAACACATACATTGATGACGTGTCAGTGCTAATTCAGTAGCGAATTGTTCAATAAAACTATTTTTATTTAAGATTTGTGTGGAACATGTCATCAATGTGAGCTCAATGTCGTTAAAAATTGCCTTCAGATTTGCAGGAGGACTAAAATCCTCAAAAAACTAAAATAAAGGGACTAAAATTCCGGATTTTAAAATAGGAGGACCAAAACTCAAAAAAATAGATAATAGGGGGACCAAAATTGTAATTAAGCCAAACAAATATTTGTATCAATTATTTTAATATAAATGTTAACATTTTATCATAAAAAAAGATAATAGTTTTTCAAGTCAATTTTATTTTTCTTGTATCATGTCATAATATCATATAATCTCCATTCCAAAATAAGTATGATTCTATTAAGTATATAATTTTTTTTATCTAAAAGAAATCATACTTAATAGATTAGATTAATTATTATAGAAGTGGGAAAATAATTTGCATTCTAATTCAAAAATAAATTTTAAAATCCAAAATAAAATTGAATGAATTCATTAAAGTTTTAAATCTATAGCATAAAAAATTATTTAACCTTTTTTAAAAATTCATTTTTAATTCATTTATAATAAATAGTTATTTAACTATTTGATGTGTTTAATAATAGATTTTTATTTATAAACCATTCATTTGTACTAAATTTTAAATTTAGCAGAATTTTCCAATTATAATTTAAATTATAAATTATAAATTTTATTGTAACTTTTTCTTCTTAATGTCTAATTTCATTCCTTTAATAAATCTAAAACGTTATTTTCATTTTATCACAACATTAATTTTTATTAACGCATATTAATCATACAAAAATTTTATACCAAAAAATCATTTTTATATTAAAAAAATCAAAGTAAAAAAATATATAAGTAGAACTAATATTATATATTTTATAAAAATATAATAAAGAACACCTTATTGTACATTTTGATTTTTTTATGTACTGGTCAACAAAAAAATCAAGTTATATAATACTATAATTATGTTTTGGATAATGCTAACATGTGTGCTAACATGTGACCTTAGGACACATGTTAACACCTAAATAAAGAAAATAGATTTCTTAACATGTGTCGCACATGTTAGCATTACCCTTATTTTTTAAATATAGTAGTATAATTATTTCTTTAAATATACGTTTTAAATATAGTACTGCAGTTATTTTCTTAAAATACGCATTAGAAAAACTGAACTCACTTATATAAATATTCAAAAAGTTAATGCATCTAATTAATATATTAAAACAACAATTAAAAATTAAAATCTTTTGTGAGGTAATTTATAATTAATAAGTTTGTTATTATAAAATATAATAAATATAGAAATAGTCTATGATTTATAGACTAATTTGATTTACTAATGTCATTATGGTAAATATTATGATTTAGAGTTCCTAACTATTGAAATCATCAATTTTATTTTCTTATTATAAAATACAATAAATGTATAGAAACAATCTAGGATAATAAAATTAGGGATGTTCAAAACTAAACCAACCCAATAAAAAACCGCAAAACCAAACCAAACCGAAACCGCAAAAAACCGCATTTGATTCGGATTAGTTTGGATCATTTTTTAACAAAACCGCATGGTTTGGTTCGGTTTGCGGTTTGTATTTTATAAACCGAACCAAACCGAACTAAACCGCATTATGTTACAACTTAAATTTTACTTAACTCGCATCTAACCCAAACCTAAATCTATTATACATTAGCCTTATGATTACAGACAATTTTCTCATCTTTACAGTTATGATTTCATTTTCAATCTTCTTAAATATCTCCTAACATTATCACTTCATCTTCACCACTTACATCTTGCCTCTTCTTATATAATATCTACTCTCTTATATTGTTTCCTTTGCACGTTCTTATTTTTTATGCAATTTTTCTCTCTTTCAATTTCATTTTATCGCACATCTTTATCTCTAATCTCTCCTCTCTTATGTTCTTTCTTTTTCATCTTCACTAATTTCTCATCTCTTCTATTTTTTTTGTTTTATTATAATATTTTTTATATTGTTTTATGTTTATTATTTCATTTTTGTCTAATCTAACTTTTGCATATTAAATGAGAAGTTATTGTCCAAATATGATTAGTTTTTTGGTTATAATTTAGTAGTGTATCATGTATGAATGACCAAATACAAAGTTATGTTGTCATATATATGTGAATGTATGACTCAACAAATTATTTGTGAAAAACCGAACCAACCGCACCGAACCAAACCGCATTGGTTTGGTTTAGTTTTTTTTTTAAAAGTCAACCGAACCAAACCAAACCGCATGCCTTTTTCTCTCGCGGTTCGGATGATTTTTTGCGTCAAAACCGCCCAAACCGCACCGCGAACACCCCTAGATAAAACAATTTGATTTAATATTGCAATTAAAATGAATGTTATGATTTAAAGTTTTATTATTAAAATATATTATTGAAATAAATCAAAATCTAATTTATACCATTTGAATGAATTAATTACATGAAAGAAAAACAAAAGTTTAAAAATTTCAATTCTAAGTGACAAAGCCAAATGCTAAACACATAAACACATAAACCACACAATTTAAACATCACTACTACATAAATATTTTCTGTTTTACGCAAAATCAAAAATCAAAATATTGTTGGGAGACCAAATTATTCTCTTTTTATATCTCATTCCACATCCGTTTCATGAGTTGAAAAAGATTAACAGACCAAATTATTCTCTACAAAAAAACTTCATTATAACAGACCAAATTTTAAACATCAAATTTTACACATCTTTGATTTTATAAAGAAATTGTTCTCTACAAAAAAACTTCATTATAACAGATCAAATTTTACACATCTTTATTTTTATAGTCTGTTTTTCATGACATCCTAATCAAACGTTTTACACGTCAAATTTTACACATGGTAGTCAAACAGAGAAAAGAGGTATAAAATCAACTTCTGTTTTTCATGACATCGTAATCAAACAGAGAAAAGAGGTATAAAATCAACTTCTGTTTTTCATGACATCGTAATCAAACAGAGAGGGGTATAAAATCAACTTGTGTTAAAGGGGTATAAAATCAACTTGTATTAATAGAGAATTCAATTAGTTGACTTTTGGCTTTGAGGGGAGGATAATCTATATTCTGGCTTGCAACTCCCATTGGTATGGGACTCCAATGGAGTGGGACTCCAAGTTACTCATAGTGTCTTTGAATCTTTTCATCTCAAAAAGTTTGGTCACCACCCACCACTGTGACACCCCAAATAATTTGATTATTAAATAATTAGAGTTTTAATTATTAATTTAATTAGAAGTTTAATTATTGATATTTTTGAATTATCGGAATTAATCAATTAAAATATAAGAATGGAAGTGTTGGTGGTGTGAGGTGTAAAGTGGAGGGTGTGAGGAGTAAAAGACTCTACTCATACTAATTATTTTATTATTATTATTTTAGAATAATAAAAAGGAATAAAAGAAGGGAAAAAGGAAAAAGAGAAGTATTGAAGGATTTCATTCCACGTACAATTGGGAAGAAGAGAAGGAAGGAGGAAAAGCCAAAGCGTCGGAATCCAAAGAATTATCACGAGGTAAGGGGTGATTTTATCCAATTATGATGCCTTATGGGTTTTGGAATTCGATTGAATAGTTGAGTATGTTAGGAAACTTGAATTAGAAATTCTAGGTTTGTAGGATTATCCCTAATGTGTCGAATTGTGTGAAATTGAACCGTTAGTATGTTATGGGGTATTTGGGAATGATGAAATTATGCTATGTGTTATTGCATTAGTGTTTATTGGATGAATTTTGGTGTTTTTGGTGCTATGATTCGTATGAGAATTGAAAAGGAAAAGAGTTGAGAACATGCTACTGTCAAACTGCATTTTTGGTTCTGCAGGTCGCAGGAACCGGTTCCCATGTGGGAGGAACCGGGTTCCTAGTATAAAAAGCAACGAGGAAGTAATTATGGAACAATGGGAACCGGTTACTCCTGGGGAAGAACCGGGTTCTCAGTTGAAATTTTACAAAGAAAACCAATATTTTTAGTGGGAACCGGTTCCCAGTATAGAGGAACCGAGTTCCCCATAGTAAAACCAGGGAGCGGGTATTTTCAATGAGTGGGGAACCAGTTCTCCCCTGGGAGAATCGGTTACCCCTGTAGCTTTTCCAAAAATGTTTCAAACTTCAAAAACTTGTATTTTCTAAACCGTAAGTCCTTTTTAAACGCCAGTTTGGACGCTATTTTCTAAATTAAAAATCCTATTTTATAAAATGAAGAAAATACTATTTCATGAATTTTATTTTAAAAAGAGTCGATTATCCGAATTGTACACTATAGTAGTTCTAGAAATGGTGATGAACTGTTTGAGATTGTTCTGACTGATTGGAATGAGGATTACATGCTTATGTGTTGTTCCTGTTGTTATTCATGATTGTGTTGTTATCATATGATGATTGTTGGTGTTGGCTATACATGGAATATTGCTGTTTATATCATATTCCGTTGTTTGAATGTTGCATGCTTTTGATGTGCATGCATATGCATTCTGGTGTGGTTAATTCTCATTGTGTGGAATTGGACTTGCAGAGCCAATACCCGTACCTAGTGGTTTAGTGGTGGTGAGGCTGAATTTGTGTCCCAGTGGTGTATGGGCGAATCGATGATTAACGCTGTGTTCGAGGTGTAAACGGAACAAGGTGTGAATTTAATTCACGATTGGTACCACATGCATAGAGTTTGCATTACATATGGATTATAACATGATATGATGGTTTCCAGTGTTATAATCTTATTGTTGTCATTATGTGCATATTGAACTGTATGAACTGTATGGACTGAATCTGATTATGCTAATGAGGGTGAAATAATGTATTGAACTGTTTTATTGTTTTTAGAAACGTATAATGCATTTTAATTGTTGATGAAATCTCACCCTTACTTTGATGATTTCAGATTGAAGTATTAGCCGCTTAGGAGCTGGTGAGGATGGATTTGAGTTGTGCTATTTAGTTTATCCGCGTGTTAGTGTCATGCTCTGGTAGTTGTAACACTGGGGAACAATTGTTTTCGAGTTATAGTTCTAAACTGTTTTCTTTTGGTTTAGGTTGGAATAATTATGAATTGAATTTATTCCGGTTTTGATGTTATTTTCCGCTATGTAGAACATGTTATTAGTTTTGATTAATTTAATAAAGTTCTTCAGTGAAGCATGACTAGTGTTATGATATTTTTATATTCAATTTGAATTGTAATGTCCTTCATTGCATGTTAACTCTGATTTAATTATAATATTCGCGGGGTATTTTAGAAGGGGTGTTACAACCACCATTGGATCTCGCTTCAACAGATGCACAAATACTATCCAAGTATGGTCGCTAATCTATATTAGTTTAGTATATAATTTCCTTTAGTTTTTCCTCCGTTCAAGAGACCTAAAAACATTCTTAGGAGTGCGATTGAGAATCTTGTTCCTATGTTCCTATTTATATATGTTTATACAATAGAATTTGATACAAAATATATGGAAAATTGTTGTGATGTATGTTAGAGGGATTTATGGAAGGAATTAAGAAGAAAGAAAAGAGATAGTTTTTTAATGTGAAGAGGAAGTGAAGAAGACAAAGGAGTTTAAATTTTTTCGCTTTAACGTGTTCATAACAAACTTTTTTTTTTGCATTTTTATTAATATTTATTTAATTTAAAATAATTAATAATTAATAGAATTAAAGTAATACAAACTTTCCTTTTATAGAAACAATAAAAAAAGAGAATGTATGAGAGATTGACACTTGGTAAACTTGCCAAAGATCTCATCTTGATTTTTTCTATTGTATGATATTTTCTATTTTAGGCAAAATCAAAAATCTAAATTGGCTTCTTATATCTCATTTTCATTCACACAATCGTTGGGATTAACAGCCAGACCAAATTATTCTCTTCTTATATCTCATTTTCACAACCGTTTAAAATGTAATTTTTCATTACATTGTATTACTTTTATAGTCTATATTTCATGAGTTGAAAAGGATTAACAGACCAAATTATTCTCGACAAAAAAATTCATTATAACAGACCAAATTTTACACATTTTTTTTATAGTCTGTTTTTCATGATATCATAATCAAACAGAGAAAAGGGGTATAAAATCAACTTGTATTAACAGAGAATTCAATTAGTTGGCTTTGATGGGAGAATAATCTATATTCTGGCTTGCAAATCCCATTGGCATGGGACTACAATGGAGTGGGACTCCAAGTTGCAAAAATTTTGGTCACCACCCACCACATTGGATCTCGCTTCAACAGATGCATAAATACTATCCGATTATGGTCGCTAATCTATATTAGTTAAGTATATAATTTTCAATTTGTACCTTATTCTCTACCAAAGAAAAGTCCTTGACTTCCAGCAACATCGTTGGGTCCTTATATCTTCCAAGGTTTAACATAATTAGGAGTGCGATTGAGAATCTTGTTCCTATTTATATATGTTTATATAATAGAATTTAATACAAAATATAGTCTGTTTTTCATGACATCGTAATGAAAAGGGGTATAAAATCAACTTGTGTTAACAGAGAATTCAATTAGTTGACTTTGAGGGGAGATTAATCTATATTCTGGCTTGCAACTCTCATTAGCATGGGACTCCAATAGAGTGGGACTCCAAGTTGCACATAGTATCTTTTAATCTTTTCATCTCAAAGAGTTTGTTCACCACCCACCACCATTGGATCTCGCTTCAACAGATGCACAAATACTATCCAATTATGGTCGTATATAATTTCCAATATGTACCTTATTCTCTACCAAAGAAAAGTCCTTGACTTCCAGCAACATCGTTGGGTCCTTATGTCTTCCAAGGTTTAACATAATCCCTTTAGTTTTCCCTCCGTTCAAGAGACCTAAAAACATTCAAAACAAAAATCAAAACTCAAAATTAGGAGTGCGATTGAGAATCTTGTTCCTATTTATATATGTTTAAACAATAGAATTTGATACAAAATATCTGGAAAAATAGAATTTGATACAAAATATCTGGAAAATTGTTGTGATGTATGCTAGAGGGATTATGATTCAAACTTTGAGATTAGAATAGAGTAAGAAAGTGATTGAAAGGAAGGAGAAACTGAGATAGAGAACGTATCTTAGAGGGATGATGACGGCAGAACGTAAACGGTGGTGGTTGATTAGGGTTTATGTGGTGTTTTTGATTTTGTAGAAGAGGAGATTATGGAAGGAATTAAGAAGAAAGATAATTTTTTAATGTGAAGAGGAAGTGAAGAAGACAAAGGGGTTTAAATTTTTTCGCTTCTCCCAACTCACCTATTTGGGTTCTCAATTGATATCAATGACTCTACATTTTTTTAAACAAACTATTGAGTTGCCCAAGCATAAATGATTTAACGTGTTCATAACAAACTTTTTTTTTTGTTGCATTTTTATTAATATTTATTTAATTTAAAATAATTAATAATTAATAGAATTAAAGTAATACAAACTTTCCTTTTATAGCAACAATAAAAAAAAAGAGAATGAATGTGTAATATCCCATTTATTAATTGTTTTATGACTTATTAGATAAATGAGTAATAGCTAGTAACCAAATTAGTTGAAAACCAACCAAAGGGAATTTTGGTCATTATTGTATAGTTGGAGGGCCTTTTTGTCAACACCTTTCCTCACTTATTCCTAATCAAATCAGAAAAATAAAAGGGGACAAATAAGGAAAAGAAAGGAAGAAGAAGAACCATGAGAGAAGGAGGAGAGGAAGGGTGCTTCTATCATCAATCATCCATTCAACTCTTGCATGCATCAAAATCAATCATCTTCCTCACTCTAGCCACTGATTTTCACAGCGTTTTCTATCTCAAATAAGGTGAGTCTTTAGTTAAAGACTTAGGGTAAATGGGGTTTTCAAAAGATTTGGGATTTTGGGTTTTTGGAGAGAAATTGATAATGATTATATGTTGTTAATGATGTCCAGTTTAGTATTGTTCTATTTTCGTGATCTTCTTGTTGTGGGTGTTGTATTGGTAGCAATACAATGGAGGCGTTGGGACTCCATGACAGTTTTGACCCAGAACTAAGTTCTGCAGAATTCGCAGGCCGCACTTAGCGCGACAACCAGGCTAAGCGCGCCCTGCAGTTTCCTGAAAAATGAATTAATCCCCAAACCGTGCTTAGCATGACCTGGACCAGGCTAAGCGTGAGATGCTCTGCCCAACTATCTCTTTCTTGAGACTTGAAAAGTAGTTTTGGTCCATAGCCCTGACAAATAGTTCCATTAGCCCTATAAAACTCCCGTGCACTTAGAATAAGAGATAAATCAAAATTTTAACGATTATTTGACTTCGACCGATTTTTGGTGATGATACTTGTCTATCCTATAGTGGACGTATTTCCTTTGAATGAAGAATGTAAGTATAATACCAATATTTGGGATCCCTTAAGGATGAAGATGTGACTTCATCCAAATTGTCTATGACACGTATGATTATCGAAATGAGTATTATATTAATCTACGCACGACTTATGATTCAATGTCTTGTTTTGACATGCATGATGATTTTGAACCTTGATTTTTCCCGTCGTCCTGGTTGAACGTTCAGATGACTTGTTTAATGACTTGATTGGCCTTGGTGTGTGCCCTTGTGGCTTGTTGTAAACTGTAAATTCGAAATATGCTTGAATCGGAGTAGAACCAGACTGCCAGGTGGTAAATCCCGTTTGATATTTGTTGGCCAGATGTGCCTTGACTGTTTTATTCTATTTCTACACCTGAGCTGCCAAAGGCGATGTGCATGTGGGGTCTTTTAAGGCATTTTCCCACTAGACTCTCATCAGTATTCTTGGTGTTGGTAGGTGTGTGACGCCACGTAGGCTACATCACCGAAATTACTTACCATCTAGTGACGTCATGTAGACAAGGTCTCTAGGCTTTCGCCTAGTGGCGTGTACGTTCGAGACGGTGTATTGCACCTGTTATACTCACTGGCTTATATAAGATGAAAGTCATTGCGATGTGCTTATGGGGGTCTTTCACGGCGTTTCCCCGCCTTTTATACTCATCGGCTTGCTTGGTGATGGGCGTTGTGATGCCATATAGGCAATATCACACGCGGACTCATCTCGGATGGAATTCCATTTAAGAATGATCTTGTTTCATCGTGCAGTGTGTTTGTGCAAGTCTCTGACAACATATGTATCGGGGTCTCACCGAGGGTGTTTTGTGGTAGCCTGAGCAGATAAGTATAACTCTTGGATTCCTCACATATGGATGTGGGTCTGCATATTGTGTGTCATGATATTTGTGTTGTCACTCCAATGGTTAGTTATGGAAATTTCATTGGCGGTGGTTCCCTTGTTTGTACTTGTACCGTGACGCGAGGTGTAACCCCAGATTCTAGGTGAATCTGTTTATTATGCATGTACCCTGTAGAACCGAGCATACCTTTAGGATAGGGAGGCTCACTGAGATTTAGTAATCTCACCCCATTCCAATTATTTTTTTTTCAGAATCTTCGAGACAGGATAAATGCAAGGGTAAGATGGTCTAGTTCGTGCTGATGTTTCCTGGAGATGTTCCATCCCTTTTTTGTATTTTTCCGCTATGTACAATGGATGTTGTATTAGTTTCGGAGTGCATTAATCTGGCCATGACTATTTCGGCATATGTTGTAATCTACTAATACTCATCTACTTTCCGCTGCTTATGCATGACTTGATGTACCGTTATAATGTCATTTATATATTATCCTAGGCCATGATATGTATGGGCTGTTACAGAATGAGAGATTGACACTTAACAAGCTTGTCAAAGATCTCATCTTGATTTTTTTTATTGTATTATTATTATTATTATTATTAGTATTATTATTATTATTATTATTATTATTATCATTTATTTTAAAATTTAAACTTGAAATTTTTTGTACCAATAACCAAGTTTTGAAAACAAAAATACACAAATAATCATGTTTCAAAGAAAATTATATATTAATTCTGAAACATGGTTATTTGCGTAATTTCCTCTGAAAAGTTAATTGTGTATTTTTTTTCTCAAAATCTTGTTATTGCTAAAAACGATTCTTTAAACTTGTCTCAATAAAAATTATTAATATTAAATGCTAAAAATATATAATTAATTTCTTATAATTGTTCTCTAATATATTAAGAAAATATTAGTTTTAACAAAATTGTAACTGTGTTACAAAAGTATTTTCTTCTAATTATATATATTTCTAATTATTAAGTTAATTTAAAAAATATTGTTAAATTGTCTGGAGCAACAAAATTTATAATATTATAATTTTTTAATGAAGACAATTACAGTACTAATAAATTATTATAACATGATTTTAAGAGAAATTTTTTTATTAATTTTTAAATATGGAGAAAATATTAATTTTTCTTGATATGTATACATTTTTTTGTTCTTAAATTAATTAGAAGTAATCTCTTAAAAAATATTATTAAATAAGTTTGGAGTTACAAAATTTATAATATTATTAACATTATTTTAATATAGTATTAAGAGAGAGAAAATTTAACTAATTTTTAAATGAGGCACAAAAATATTTATTATATATATATATATATATATATATATATATATATATATATATATATATATATATATATATATATATATATATATATATATATATATATATATAAAATTAATTTGAGGAATCAAATTAATTTAACTGTACACACAAATTCTTTTTTAGTATATACAATCTTTTTGTTATAAACTTAAGTTCAGAAAATAATAATAAATTAGTTTGAAACAATAAAATATATATTATTATAAAATTATTTTAATGTTTAAGAGTAAAAATTCTAAATCACTCTTTAAAAACACAACGTGTCATAAGAAGAAGAAATGTTAAAAGGTTGGAGTAGTAAATTTGGTGGTAATTTGGTTTGTCAAGTTCATAGGAGATAAATATACTAAAATCACAGTTGTAAAGCATTAGAGTGAATGAGTCATTTTCCTCTTGTTTGAGATAAAATTATTGTGTTTGAGAAATTGATATTTGATAGAAACGAATGGGTGGAGGGGTTGATTTTTAATTCGATGATTGTGATTTATGACAACTAATATTTTTTCTAGGTTAAGATTTTATTTCAGTTGAATATTTGGGACTCACAAACTATTTAACATCTTATTTTACTTTTCTTTTAATTATATATCATTGATGATGGGTTTGATATCCAATTATACAATATATATATATATATATATATATATATATATATATATATATATAAAGTGAAAAAAAAAACAAATAATTGACACTTCAAACAAAATCGAATCGAAATGAAATTGATTGTTTTTGTTCGGTTTTAAAACTCAATTAATGAATCAATGAAAACAGATGTGATTTAGTTTGGTTCTTAGTTTTAGTTTTTTGCAATTGTCAAATCGATAAACCGAACCAATAGAATTATGTTTTAAATCCTTTATTTCACTCATCATTAAGCTCAAATTTTGTATCAGTTCAGTCATTCTCCATCTTTGCTCACATTTCATTTCTTTTAGTAAAACAAACGTCTAGAATCAAACTCAAAAACATAGAAAGTAGAAATCATAAGTCACAAAATTTGTTTTCTGTGAACTGCTGCTTCCGCTGCCGCCACAATGATTTCTCTCCCTACTATCGTTTTGATAATGTTATAGTCGTTTTCTTCGTGTTCAAGTTTTCCTCGTTAATTTTCATATTTTGTTTACCTTTTTTATTTCTTCTTCTTCAATAAAATTCTTTCTAGTGTTACTATAAAATAGCTTTGATTTGTGTTTGAGTAGTGAAACATGTTAATTGATGTGTGTTTTATTGTATTTATTTGTTAAATTTTAAAATCCTTCCCAAATATTTTGATTCCAAGTGACAACTTTTATATTTGATAGTGAACTTATTTCAGGATGCAATGAAAATCATGTCACTGTTTCGCATGGACTAAGAGCAAATTGTAAGTTGTTTGAAAAATAGAGCATGAAATAAATTACATTAAATGTATTATTTGAAAAATAATAGCACAAAATACGCCGAAAAATACGATAGTGGAGAATACAATGATGAATATAATGTTTGAAAAAAACATTGTAAAGCGATCAACCAAACCAACAAACCAAACTGGTTAGTTTGGTTTGATTCTATTTTTGAAATTTTTTAAAAACCAAACCAAACCAAAACAAAACGAAGGAGAAATCATCGGTTTAGACCTTTTCTTAATAAAAAAATCGGTCTAAATCGATTCGATTACACTCTTACTTATGCATGTATTATATACATATAGTTAACGATCCAACATTTTGTCTCGTACAATATCTCATGTCTTACCATTGCATGTTAAAATTTTCCTTACAGTTTCAGCAGTTATTTTGGCCACATAAAACCCCTGATGCCTTATTCGTTTCAGTCCCCCAGCTTAAATTCAATGGCCTACATCCCATTATATTTCTCCATTATATTGTATTACAAGCCTACAAATTTTAAAGTGTGTGACTTGTTTTCGAAAAAGCTACACCAAACTATTACAAAATCAAACCAAATTTGATAAATGAATATGAGTGGACTTATGGATCTATGGGCTTGTGGGTACTATCTAGGTTGTAGCTGCATATCGCATGGGGGATTTTTTGTTGCACATCTTATTATATGCAGGGGGAAATCTCAATATAGTTATATTTTGATTTATTGTCTTATCGCTTTTGTATTTGATCGTCTTGAGTCTCCCTGAATAGTTGTTCACTCATGATTTATATGTTTTAGCATGCATAAATCTTTTGGCATAAAATAATTGAATAAAATATTAGTAGTTGAGTGTATGAGTATATTGAATAAAATAATTGCGTGTTTTGTTAAACTCACGTGCAAAAAAAGTGTTAAAAACAAGAAAAAATAGTTTTCGAACTCTTTAATTCGAATCATTAAAGTTACACTTGAGTTGTGATTGAAATAAAATTAAACAGACTCTCAAAGTTTCTCTCGAAACCTTTGATTTGATTCAAGGATTGTACATGATTCAAATCACGTGAGTTTCCTAATCTTGATTCGAACCACACTTTGTACTTGATTCAAGTCATGCTTTTTTTTGTCTTTTCAAAATTCTCAAGACCAATTGATTCAAATCATAAATTGCACATGATTTAAATCAGGTGTCCTATGATTCAAATCACACAATTCACTTGATTCGAATCAACTACAAATGAGTTAGTTTTTCAGATTTTCTTTTGTTGCAGTCACTTGCTCATTTTACTATTTACATGCATTGACCTTGATTCGAATCTAACCAACTTTTTCAATATTTTGTGTGTTTTATCTCAAGCACATATATAAGCATTTAGTCAACCTTTTTATAAAAGAAACTCATAATAATTTGCGAAGTTCTCATAACTAATCTTGTTAACTTTTATGAAAAATCAACCACCTCTTTGAAACTCTTGCAATCAAAAATCGTTCATCTTCAACCTCTTTTATTTTTGACATCTTGATCACGAGAGGATCTGGATTTATTGGGGTGGATGTTGTATTAAAACTAATCATTCTTGGATATTTGTTCAAAGGTTTTTAGGTTCTAAAAATATTGGGGTTGTTGTGACTGGTACTTACAAATTCCAATGAAAAGAATAAGGTATTCTCTTTAGAAGTGCCTTAGAAGTGACTGTATGGAAGGCTAAGAGTTTTGTTTACATCTTCGGAAAACTTCACTACTCAAGAAATTGGTAGGATCAAGGGATTGATTGCTACAGATGAAGTCTTGGAGCAAAATTGGTGTTATTGGAAGATTGGAAGCATTGACTGAGTAAAGATTCAACAGAAGAGTGTGGCAGTTGGCCATCTATATAGATTAAGATCCAAAATCAAAGTTTGATTGTCTTTAGCATTATTACAGATAAGTGATTGTATAAACTCTTTTTATATTTGTTGAAATCTAATGAAATGAGACATGTACTTTCAACAGTGCGTGTGGACTCACATAAGGACGAACAAGTCGAAGCACTTTAAACCACTGTGTCATCTCTCTCTCACTCTTATATTTTCTTTTTGTAGAAAATTTGATTAGGTTAAATTTTTTATAATAGAGATTTAATTTGAAAAGCTTTAGATTTTGTTGGAAATGGAAAAACCATTGAAGGCTTTTGTGTCGGTTAAAATCTGAGAAACATTGTGAGTTTAAAATTCAACTTATTGAAACTTTGAGTAACCACACCTCGTGAAATATTAAAGTGATATAGTTTCATACTCAGTGGTTCTTCATCATATCATTATTATATTTTTGAAAGTGATTTGAGTTGCTATCTTAGAATTGTATATTAAGTATAATTTTACATTTTCACTCTATATTCTTCCATGCATAAACTCTAATAAAAACTTCCAATTACTCTTATTTAAAGAATCAGTTGAATTTTGTTTTTAAGTCTATTAATCCACCTCTATACTATTTTATATTGCCATATTCACACCTAACAAAGGTGTCAAAAGTGGTGGAGTTTGTTAGTATCAAATATGCAATTAACTGTTTATTTTTTATGATGACAACACTTGATATCCAATGATATTTGGTGAAGTCCTTATCTCTTAAAGATATATCAAGTGGCCAAAGATGCTCTTTGTAGAAAACCGTTTTATCAAGTTATCCTTTTGAATGTTCTCCTATTCAAATTCCAAGAATTCTTACCTTAAAAATCAAGTCATCTCTTTGAAATCAACTTCCATCCAACGATATTCAAGCGAAAACTTTTGTTTCAAGATTCTTTGGTGGTTTGGTCTCATAAATCACTAATGATGGTGACCTACTTGAATACATGTCAAGCCTCATAAAGTTAAAGATTCACAAATCTTGTGTGATGCTAAAGTCAAAGATAATGATGTCAAGACTTAAAGCTTCAAAATTATGAAAGAAATGAAATGTGAATGCTTGCTTATCTGTGTCTATCTGGGTGGCTTGAATCTTGTAAAAGCACAAAGGTACCTCTAGAATTACTAAGGAAAAATAACACACACACACGCATACACTTAAAACCTTTGGGAAACATCTATTGATTTTATATAACCACCTAAAAATGTTTTAAAGACCTAGCTAATTTATTAGAAAATTTTCTGATCAATTAGAATAACTTTTTACAGAGGATAATTGATTGGTTGTAGTGCTATAATCGTTTATTTTAATTTTTAATGACAACAATGATTTGGAACGAGTCTCTTTATAGCTAGAAATGGATAGAAATCAAAAGATTCCATGTTTGGGTGTAATAATCGATTAGACTAATTGGTTATGACACTTAAATAACCCATGGATTATTTTCAAATTTATACCTCGTTTTAGCCTATAAATAGAGAGATTCTCTACCCTTTCAAAAACTAAAAAAATATCTTTGATCCTACTTTATCACTCTCTCATATTTTTATACAACTCTCTCATTTTGTCACTTGAATTTTTCTTAGTGCTTTAAGAGTGTTCTTGTGCTTATTGGGGATCTTTGTTCTAAGTGAAGGTCATATTTGTAATCCACTTAATAATGTATTATCTCTTAAGTAAAGTGACTATTGTAAGAAGTTGTTTAATTGTAAGTTAAACCATTAAAAGCTCTTGTTTGTTTTAGGGATTTCCTTAGGAGTATCCATTTGAATCGAGAGTCCCGCCTGCAGCAAAAAATCTCATTTGATTTGTGAAGATCAGCCATTAAAAAACCCACAAAGGTTCCTGAGCTTAGCCCGTGTAAAAGCTATTTGCGATTTTGATATCTGTCTGTGTAAAATATTGTGCAAGCTTCTTAAACCAAGCCCATAAAAAATCTCTAAAAGGATATGGGATAAGTCCTTATAAAATCTCAAGGAAAGGTTACGATATTAGCCTGTGTAAAATCTCCCCCATAAGGATTGAGAGCACAGATTGATGTAAAAACTCCATTTATTTAGGTGGTTAGCCTGTGAAAAACCCTATCTCGGTTCGGAGGTCAGCCCATACAAAATCTATGTTTGCTTCGGAGGATAGCCAATCAAAATTCCAAGTTTGAGTGAAATTTATCCATTTAAAAACTTCAAATACTTGTAAAAGGAGGTTTGTGGACATTCCCTATTAAAAATCTCTTAATATAGTGGAAACTCTCAAGATGAATTATTGGGGAGAGGGTTAGATCATCTTCATTTAGACCAAACCTCTATAACATACTGGTGTCTTTCTCTTTCCTTAATCTCTTTTACTTTTCAATTATTTTTTTCCTTTGTGAAATTCTGGCACTTTAAAGACTGATGTCAAGACTGATGTCCCAACACCAAACACAATGTAAATATAAAATGTTAAGAAATTTGTTCCTAATACAAAAAATTTTAAAATATGAATGATGTAGAAAATAAATTGCTGAAGATAAAAATAACACAGTTAATTGTTGAACCAGTTCAGTGCAACATCACCTACTGGGGAGGCTACCAAGCCAGGAAGGAAATCCATTATAATAGTATTAATTCAAATCCTAAACAATCTCGATTTACAACTTATCACCTAATCAATACCCTATGCCATTTCTACCTAGGAACCTCCAAGATATGAGAACCCTCTCTCACTTCCCCCAATCACCTCAGAGATAAAAACAGTCACGAACCTGTGACAAAACTAAAACCAGAAGATTACACTTCCAATGAACAATACTCAACTTTTTTCTTAAAACCTCAAGAGTGAGAACAATAACTTGATACACAATCAAGTATTTGCTTAAAAGTTCATGAGTGATTGACAAGAAACTATGAACAATCAGTCTACCTCAATGTATCAGAAGATACATGAGTGACATACAAAAACAAACAAAGCACCTAAAGTACTCTCATGATCCTAAACATGTATTTCAACGACACACCGTTTTTTCAATGATAATGCTTAAGTTTCTAGGTTTAGTAAGTCCTTATAAACAGACTCTTGCAGTATAGGTTTGGACTCTTCAATCAAATCCAATCTATCAGTTGTAAATCAGCTGCAAGATCACAAAAATAACAAATCTTCAAAGTTTCCAAGATCTTTTTATAAAATCAAATCTTCAATGTTCCTAAAAAACCCTTCATTGGTTGCGACCATGTGAGTACTAAAATCCTTTAGAATCTCATATTTTAAAAACAAATATTCCAAGATTTAAAAACCTGAATTGTACTAATGTTCAGGTATAACATGTTACAACATTTGTCAAAACATTTGTCTTCAATAATGTCTTGATCAATATGACAATAAATAAATAAAAAAACATGTTTTAACAATTGGCAAAGATATCACAACATATTGCTCAACACAAGGAAGCAACAACACCTGTCAGCAGTAACACCTGTTATAATAGTTGTTCAAGATGTCACAACATCTTGTTCAATATTTTTCTGAAATACATGTCATCATAACCAGTGATGATATTTGGTTAAGATGTGATGACATCTTGCTTAGCATATGGACGTGATACATGTTTTTCCAACTGAAACATGGTTTACCAAAATGGTTACCAATTATAAAATCACAGACCTAACACTTTGTTTTTCCATCTATTTCATTATTATTTTGTTTATCTCTTTGTCTATATTACAAATGATTTTAAACTCTAATTTTCTTAAATATTTTTCTTTTGATTAAATATTTTAAAACCTTCATAATTAACCTCTTATCTTGTGTTTGGAGTCACTTGTCCAACAACAATCTAGACATATAAGCGATTGTTGTTACCCAGTTGTCATTATTAATTTATGTTGATTTTAACATCATAAATTTGGAAACCATTACTAGTCTATTGACCATATTTTATAGTATGTTCTCAATATTGTCACAATAATTGTTGTTTTTTATGCTTCAAATAAAGTTCATTTGATTAGGAAGATTTTTATATTTTGAATGATAGAAAGATTAATAGTTGCATAACTTATCAATGAACTCAATATTCTCACAACCTAATTGAGTTAGATAAGAATCAGATTTGGAGATGAGATTCGAGTATTAATATTTTTTCTTCCCCACCATATAGCTAGAGTGCTCCTTTCAGGACTATGTGTAGCCCTCTAGGAATTTAAAAAATTAAATTTGATGATGTTCATGATATGGTTCTCAATAAAGAGATCCCATGGAAAGATTTGGGTGAATATTAATCTTCTCTAGTATTACATACAAAGTCAAAAGGAAGACATTCGACAAGAAAGGTCTTTAACCTCGGCTATAGAGGCGAGACAGCGAAAGGTGTCATAACAACTTGCCACTTTATCCCTCGATTATTGTAAATCCGAGGAGTAAAATGTTCTTTACATGAGTTTGATCCCCAATAATAACATATTTATTATTTTCAAAATTATGTTGTGCTCGTCAATACCTTTTGATTTTTATAAACAACCAAGGAAATACTCCCTTATTTACGTCAAATTGTGTAAATAATTGAGAGGTTTGATCCTTTTTTTTGTAATCCAATTTTGATAAAATTTGATCATTTTGTTACACAAAATCTACAATTTATGTGACAGAATTAGATCATTTATATTTTATACAGAACATAATACAAAATATCAAATTTACATTGTTTACAAAATCAAATGTACAATTCTTACAATACATATAATGACATTTGCCATACACCTATACATATTTACACCTACTAGAACATGGTCCGTGCTTCACACAGGTATATTAGAAATAAAACTACAATTTTTTTATTTTTATAATAGTTAATATTTAAGTTTTTATTTGCATATAAAATTATCATGTTTTGAAATTAAAATACTAAAAGATATATATATATATATATATATATATATATATATATATATATATATATATATATATATATATATATATATATATATATATATATATATATATATATATATATATATATATATATGTGTGTGTGTGTGTGTGTGTGTGTTGCCTAGATGACTTAATAAATATGTGTTGCAATTACAAAGAGAAAAAGATTAACATTTTTCGTAGAATTTTAGAAATTATAAGAAATTACAGTATGAAAACCAATATTATTTAAAATTTATATATAATTTATAATATTTTTTTGAAAATGGAGGACCTAAGACCTAAACCTATAAAAATTATTTATAGTTATTTATACACTTTTTTAATGATTAAAATATATTAAATTGTACTAAAAAAATTTAATTTTCTACTACTGCATAATAGATAAATAATATGCTATGTGGCTGTGATTTTTACCAAGATGACATGAAGCTAGGGTTTTCCTCCGGATTTCTTTAGATTTATAATAAGTAGATTTTATTTTTTATAAATAATATTATTTTTATTCGTGAATATTATTATTTTGTTATAAATATTTATGATGTATGTTCATATCATTTAAAATATAGTACAAATAAAAATATATATTTGGAGAAAATGCTTGTAGAATAATAAGAAATGGCTTTTACAATAATTGTACCATTACGTTTTTAGGCATTTTTATTTTTAAATTAATTTAAATATATTAGAGTACTAATGATTTCTATAACATATGTTTAGTATTGGTATATATCAACTGGTATAAGTTTCAATTGAATTCTATAAAATTATAAAATAATACAGATGCGACTTAAAATTTAAATACAATAAAATTTAAACATAACTTTTAAAGAAACTTTATCAACACCAACAAAGCATGATATTCTAAATATATACTTTTCCTCATTGGAAACAAAAATAGGACTAAGATCTCTTCATACAAATTTTAAAAATTTAAACCGAGCTAATTTTTAATTTTATTTTATAAAATTAAGATAATTAGTTGGCATAATAAAAAATTGGCATGATTTTCTATAAGTAAAAAAATACTTGTTTTGAAATAGTGAATGATTGAAATGTATGGTCTTGTAATATAAATAAAAGTTATGAAACAACGACTTCATCAAACTGACTTAAAATCCTTTACATCAAAGTATAAGAAGTTATTTGGGACATAGTTGTATGATATAACACTTGGTATGACTGGTAAGTTTGACAATCCTCAAACATCAAAGTATAAAAATTTACATGCAACATAGATGTTTGATGTTAAACTTGGAACAACATGTTAGAGTTGAGAAAATCCTTAGTTCAAATGACATGAATAGTTATTTAAAATCACAAATTATTCTCTGAGAAGAAAATATACGAGGTTGATCACTACATTGTTGGAAAAAAAGGAAATTATTATATATGACTAAGATCTCATTACATATAGAAATTTAATTTTGTATGAGTCTATGATAACACTGAAACACATTGTGTATTTGACTTGGATTGCACATGATAAACTGTAGTTTTATTGTCTTTTTCCGCTTGATGTTTGCTTTTTCTTTAATTTACAGATGCCCAGCTATTTTAGAGCCTTTATGCGTAAAACAAAGCAAATCGGCCAAGAAATCAAATTTTTTAGCCATTTGTACACGTGGCAGTCAGCATGGCGGCTGGCAGAGAGGACACTATGACGTGTCAAGAACTCAACCTCCATCAACTGCCTTCAGCTCATGTTCTTCCCACTTTTTTACTTGTGGCGAGCGCCATGGCATGGTGGCGGGCACTACCTGTGCTACAACTTTCCCGCCTAAAAGGAAGTTGAAGGGCATCTCCGTAATTTCGTAGTTTTTTGTTTTTTTATAAATAGGAGCTTTCAGTTTAGTTTTATTTTCATCCAAGCTTAGTTACAAACTTAAGCCATATGTTGTTAGTATTGTAAAGCGATAAAATCCTCACATCGAAGGGTTATTGCACTGTCGATCGAGTCTGTAATCGAGTTTGGAGCACTTTGGTAGAAGTTAATCTTGCCACCATTTTCATTCCAGTTTGATTTACTTCTAGCTGTACCAGATTTAAAGCCTCCGTTTGGAGCAGGTTTTTATTTATAAGACTTGCATTTACTTTATTTATTTCATCGCATCTGCTTTACTTACTTTACTTTCCTTGTCTTGCATTTATTTACTTGCTTTATTTATCTTCACTATTTACTCGCCTTTTAAGCCCTCTTCACTTTATTTACCTTAACATGATCCATTTTAACATGTCTATTTACATTTCTATGTCTAGCTAATTTTAAAAGGTTAGAATATAAGGATCATGGTTAAAGTGATGTTCCATATAATGTATCTGTAGGAATGCTTAAGGGATATTTTGGTTTTTAACATAAGTTTTTCTGTACTTAATTTTTGTTGGGTAAGATCGAAAGCCGTCCAAGTTTTAGTAAAACTTGGTTAGTCTTAATTGTTCAAAGAAAGTGAAAACGCTTTGTTTGGTTAAGTAGGAGTTTTTAATACTATAGAGAAAACAATTTTAAAACTATTTTCAGACGCATTTATAGTTTTAAAGTCAGGTTCGCATGAACCTCTTTTTAAAAGTTCTAAATCAAAATACTTTTCAACTAAGTCAAGAAACTGTATTTCTTAAAAATAGGTTCACTACTTTAACACAATGTGCGCCTTTTTATAAGTGACAATTAAAGGGATTGATTAAAGAGTCAACTCGATTCTGAATACGCTAAAGCGACAATTCCCATTAAATTAATTTTTTGCATAAGTAGAAAACACTGTCCTTCAAGTAGCTCTACTTAGAAACATTCAGACCATGTGAATTACATTCAAGTCTGTTGTTTTCTATCTGAATATTTTTCATACTTTATTTCCTCTCCACACTCCCAAACATCTGAATTTGATCTGCCTTAGATAAACATTGTGACAATAGACTATGATAGATTGATATTTGATCTCTGTGGATTCGACAATCTCTTATATTACTCTGACGCGATTCGTACACATGCAAAATAACACATCAGTTTTTAGTTCATAAGTCTAACAATAAAAAAAATCAAAAACTTACAATTTTGGTGATAGGAGGAACCTCCTAAATTCCATAATCTACAATTTTTTGGATGGATCAGTAAAATTAAAAGATTGTATTCGTTGATGGAAGGTGGACATTAAATTGAAGGACATGACCATGAAAAATAATGTCATTATGAGGCTTTGTGTTTACTCATGCTTGATTTATATATGGATGTTGTTTATGTGTTAATTAAGAAATATTTCAAAGAACATTGAAATGAGCAAGTGAAGGAGTTTCGGTTACAAAGTGTAAAATATTTAGTTTGATAATTAAGAATGAATTCATGTCAATGTGTTATGAAGAAATTTTGGTTGCAAAGTGAAATACTAAGGATAATAATTAAGAATTAATTTATGAGCATGTTTAGTGAAAAAGTTTATGCTACCAAGTAAAATATTAAGCGTAATAATTAAGAATGAATTCATGAGCCACCTCATAAATTAGAGAAATAGGAACTTTGAAACTATGTTTTCGTTGGAAATCCATCACAATCTATGATGAATTTCTATCAATCTTGATGAACAAGATTGTTATCACCACACAATAACAACGATAATGAAAATAAAATTTAAAGAAGAAAAGGATGACAGTGATTTTCTGCAGAGTTTCTCTCTGCCGACAAACAATGGAAAATTTTCTTATTCACTTGTAACTGAAAATTCTGTGAATACAATGAGTTAATTACAAAAATAAGGGCTACTCCATCTATTTATATATTTAGGTTAGCTTTCTCTCTAAGCCAAAATCCAAAATACCTATTCTTGAACTAAATCAAATCTATCTAGTTTAGGCCTAAATCAAATCTTATATATTTTAGATCTAAAACAAATTTGTGTGTACCAAACTGTTTCCACACTTCTAAATCAAATCAAATCTTTTTGACACTTCCTTATATTTTTCAAGATAATTGCTTTGACATAAGGAATTACTTCAAATTGCACACCATTCGTCATAATGTATGTAATTTGATTTTTAGTTCTATAGTGTTTCAAGTTTATATTCCCATCTGCTACCTTCTTTTGAAGATAATGGAATCCCATTTTGATGTGCTTGCTTTTACCATGTGCTATCAAGTTCTTCGCCAGGTTGATAATTGACATGCTTTCGATCTTTATGGTAATTGTTCCATGATCTTTACCTATGATTTCTTTGGCTAAGTTCACCACCCATGTGGCTTGACATGCTCAAAGAGAAGCATCTATGCATTATGCTTTGCATTATGATAATGTCACTACTGGTTCTTTTCTCGAATATCAAGCAACTTGTGCACCACCTAACATAAACACATATCCTCCTGTGGATTTTAGATCTTCATCATCACTACACCAACTCGAATATGTGTATCCCACTAAATTGCACTCTTTTCCTTTATTGGTTACGGGAAACAAAATATAATAGTTGAGAGTTCATTTAAGATACCTCGGTATCCTCTTCGCGTTGCTAGGTGTGATACCTTTGGCTTCTGTATGAATCTACTTACCATACCCACATTGTATGCTAAGTCAGGCCTCGTGTGAAAAAGGTATCATAATGACCCAATAAGTATGTTGTATTGGGTTGGGCTTACATAATCTTCTTTTGCATCTTTCAACAGTTGCAGTCTTGGTTCTACAGGTGTCGAAGTCGAGTTGCATTCTTCCATCTCAAATATCTTGATAATTTCTCCTACATATCTTCTTTGATGCATCATCAAACCTCTGATACTCTTGTAGAATTTAATTCCAAGGAAATATCAAATGTTACCCAAATCAGACATTTTGAATTCCTTGTTGAGATCACCTTTGAAATCTTTTCTCCTTCTTCCAACTACCTGTTATTAACAAATCATCGACATAGAGACATAGTATAAGTAATTCACTATTGCTTCTTCTTGCGTATACTCCATATTCATTTGTGCACTTCACAAATTCCTTCTCCCTTATAAAAATATCAATCTTCTTATTACAAGCTCTTGGAGCTTGTTGCAATCCACATCGGGCTTTATGAAGCATGTACACCTTTCTCTCTTCGCCATGTTTCACAAACCCAACTGGTTATTTAACATAAACTTCTTCGTCTAAGGTTTTCTTCGGATTAATATTTTTTTTAAATCAACCGCGGGATTGAAACATACTATCATATAAATCATACCTACAAAATTTGAGATTAATCTATTTTTTTAATATTCTAAAATAAAAATACAAAATAAATAAATAAAAAATAAAAACATAAAAGAACTATACAAGTATCAACTAGTATCTATAAGTTATAAAAAAATTAATATTTAATCATACCTATATATTTTTGAATCTATTTTTTTTACTTTTTTTTAATAAAAAGAAATAATAATTAAAAAAAAAATCTAGAAGAATTATACAAGTATCAACTAGTCTCTAAGAGTTATACCACAAAAGGTTATAGCCTTAAGACTCTATTACAACACCAAGACAATGTCATATTTAAGCAAAATTTAAGTTAGGAAAAATGTCCTACAGTTTCTAAGAAACACATGGTATCATGCTCCAACAACTAGTTAATTTAAATGACAAAGGAGAAACATGCTTTTATACATCACTACATGATCAAAACTTGGGAGTTAAGAAAGTATTAAGTTAGACTAAGTATGAAACCCTACAAGTCAGTATCTAATCCATAATCATTGATCTCCAACAAAATTTACAAGAAAGAACATGATTGAAAACAAAATATACGTCAAAAATAGGTCAAAGCGATTAATTGACAATTTAGCGATCAAGTATCATGATATACTAATCATATGGCTCAATTATGGACTCTACATCATAGTTAAGATTAACTAAACATGTTAACATATTAGTCAAGAGTTTAATTGAGTGTTAGACCGAACATTAGGCATCATACACAAAAGATCAATTCCTAACTAGGTGAAATATTAGACAATTATTCATCTTTCTGTAACACAAAGGAAAAAATTCAAACCCAAAGTCTAAAGGGACCTCAAAAATAATGGAATTAAACCAAAAGGTATGTTAATATGTATATTATCATTTCATAAAATGTCTCTAAGATATTTCATAAATGCAAGCTTCAAAATCAAACAAACGCACAAACATGACTTTGTTAATTAGGGATGCATCGAGGCTCCTAAAGCTAATTGAAAAATGATTCGATTCTCACCTAAAAAATATCAAATTTACATTCAAACCATGGACACCTAGCCTTCTGACTATGGAAAAAATGGTTCAAAAATAATGATTAATCGTCATCAAATGCAAGCCTCGATTTAAACGTAAATTAAGTGAAGTACCCTTACAAAAAGGATTTAAAATACTAGGGAAATTAAATTGAAAAAATATGAAAAAATAACCTAAAAATTCCTAAGACATAATAGAATCAAAATATTATTTTTATGGATTTTTATTATCGAGAAATGATCAAAAATTGCACTGAAATGTGCAAGGTATCATGAAAGAAATTATTTCTAAACATATTATCAAAAACTCAATTAAAAGGGGATTAAAAAATAATTACAAAAACTCCCAAAATATATAATAAAATCTCTAAGATGCTAAAAAGTCAGGAATGTATTTTTCTACATTTTTATAACTCAAAAGAATAGAAATTACGAGCGAAACCGCATAAGTATTAACATTGTAGAACAAAGAACATGGGGTGCATTGCTGAATTCCATAATGAACTAGTTATAGTTTATATTGGCGCGAAGGCCCAAAATACAAGGGATGTAAATATTAAATTCACTGGGGCCAAACATATTTTATTCCAACTATTAAATAAAAATATTTGTTTTTAGTAACAATGGGTGAGTAATGGGAGTGATCTGAGTAAACTGTCATGATCCCTAGCTCGGTTCTAGAAAAGCATCTTTATCTTTGGTAAACACACACCATTATGCATGCATGCTCCACATATGTGTGGTCAATTGAGAAAATAAGTTGGTCTAGGATTTGGTTCTTCTTTATCGGACCTCAAGAAATTCCTTAAAATACCAAGTTCTAGCCAAACTGCATATTGGAATCATGGTCGTGTACCCGTCTTCTGAGCTCCACGATTCTCGATCCGAACCTCAAATGAACACGATTCCTTTTCCAAAGATGTAGATGACAAAGAGGTGAACAATATTGATGTTGACCATTTGTTGTACTCCCAAATTTACCCTCTTCATTTTATCTTTCTTGGCTTATAGTTCCATTATCATATACGTACATGCATATCATTGATTTCATGGTCATGGGGTTAGAAGCATCTTAAGTTGTGAAAGAAACTCTACGTTTAGGCCATTTCAGGTTATTTTGAACCAGAAATTGATATTTTTTTGTTTGTATTGCTTAATGCACGATCTTCTGGTCAGAAGGTTGTCTCGGGTTAGTTCTACAAGAGTTGGAACCATCTCAATATGTTCCCCAATTTATCTATTCAGATTGAAGGCCATTTCGTCAAGGAAGGACTTCGACAGTTCATTTCTTAATAAAGTGGAATTTGATTTCTCGTGCGTTTCAGATGCTCCGTGATTCATAACTCTTAGCTCGTTGGGTATTTTTGGATGGTTTTCGACTGACAAGTCCCTCTTGATGTTATCTACAACTTTTGTTCTCAGGTCAGAAGCTGACTGTGTGAAGAAAGTCCCCGGAAAATTAATCTTTCAAGTGGAATAAACTGAGTTTTATGGGTGACCCATGTTCATGGTACACTAAAAAATTCATAACTCCTGACTGGAATATCGAAATTGAGCGGGTCCGGTGTCTAAAATTCCATCTCGAAGTTCTCTTCAACTTTCATTCACAAGCCGAGAGCTAAATTCTTACGGATCAATACCAAAATTTTATTCTTTGAAGGGGTATTAGAGCCGAACCGAGCATTATTTCATCTAACGCGCAGTGTTCAAAAAATAATACCTCGCTCGATTTTTATCGAAACGTGATGAGACTGTTGTCAAAATTTCACAAGTTCCGTTGGCTTTAACTTTCATTCACATCCCGAGTTCATATTTTGATCAGAAGATCCCCGTTCGAAGCATTTTCCCCGAGTGGCGCAACCAAAATTTTGCATGTGTCAGATGCCCGAAATGTGTACTGAAACTTCAAAAATTCTTATCTCCTTAACCGTTTGTCCGATCGAGTCAAACTTTTTCCTTACGATACACAATTTTTCATTCCGGACATTTTTCGTTTTGGGTGCGTTTTCAAATTCAGCACGGTTCTCGAGGTTTGGGGTTGTACACCAAATTTTATCGGATAAAGGCGATTTGGGCCTAATCTTGGTTCCAAGCCATATTAAGCCCAAAAATTACGCCTATAAATAAAATTTCACTCTCACAAATCAAAGAGGAAGAATCATTTGTTAAATTTCACACTCAAAATCACCTTTTTGCTCTCAATTTTCTCTCAAAACACAAAAGGAAAATTCAAAGAAGTAGAAGCTTCCCCTCCAAGCCAAGAAAGGCACCGCCCGATCTCCTCCCTTGCTCCTCCTCCGTCCACCATACGCCACCCTCTCCGGCCAGCACTCCTCCAGACCAGCCTCTTCCTTCGGTCAATCTAACCAGTCTCCCTCGCCGCTCTCTGCTCGCCTTCAACCGACCGGTCCGAGACCTTATTCCCTTTCCACACGCTCCCTCTGATCAGAGCTCCTCCCTCGCGCCATGCGTCCGACCTTGCTCAACCGAACTGATCGGTCCGCTCATCTCTCTTCCGCTCGCCTTCAACCGACCAGTCAGAGACCTTATTCCCTTTCCACACGCTCCCTCCGATCAGAGCTCCTCCCTCGCGCCATGCGTCCGGCCTTGCTCAACCGAACTGATCGGTCCGCTCATCTCTCTTCCGCCTTGCTCGTCCGGTGCCTCCTCTAACCGGCCATCTCTTCATCTTAATTTTTCGGCCTTCCTTCTTCAATCAAGCAACCGACCTTCTCTTTTTCAAGCAAGATCTTCCAAGCTTCCTCATCAATTCTTCTTCAATCCAACTTCAAACTTCGATTTCAAGTAAGTTCAATTAATTGATTATTTAAATAAGTTCTTAATTTAAGTGATTTTCGAAATTGCTTATTCTTGAAATTAAATTGAGGAATCGCTTGTACATACATTGATTAATTGATATCTTGATTAATTGAGTTGGAATTGTTTGATTAAGGCTTGATTCTTGAACTCGATTGTGTCGAGATGTAGAATTTTTGAACATTGAGCTTGCATGAGTTGATTTCTTTGTACATAGAGCACTTGTGTTAGTGTTTGGATTGCAAATAACATGGTCATACATCAATTAACACTTGTATTGAATACTTGAATCAATTTCACATGCCATGACTTGATTTTGTGAACTCGAAAGTGTGTCGAGGTGTATGTTTAATGCATACTCATGAGTTTAAATTGCATATTCTTGATTGATTGGATTGATGCATTGAAACATGATTGATCCTTGATCTTTAATTGACTTTAATTCATAGTTAAGTCTATGTTGAGATGTGGCATTGGTTGATCATTTGATTGCTTGCATTTAGTTGCATATTCATGTGAATTTCATCCATAAAGCATTGCATTTAATACATGAACAAATGTGCATTTTCATGTATTGTTTCAATTCAAACAATTTTGATTTTTGCATATCATTTGTAAATTCAATCATGTAGAATTTTTTGCATCACGTATGGATTTAATATCCAATTACCCACTTCATTTCAAAACACAAAACAAACAAGAATTGAAAAATTAAATCGGTACATGGTTTTAACATTCCATAAGCATTTTCATGCATTTTTGTGAACCAAAATCGAATTTTCCTCAAAGATTTAAGGTAACAATACTTGTCCTAGAAGTTTCGGCATGCTCTAAAACTAATTTTCATGGTTTCGGAACCAAATTTCAAGTGCATCATGCCTAAAACATAGTTTCTGCCCTGTTCCTTTAAGGTCTAAAAAACGTCACTACCACTCGGAATTAATTAAAACCGCTCATATTTTTGAAACCGTTGGCACGTTTGCAAGCAACCATGTGATTTTTAATTAATTCCAACAAGTTGACTTTTTTGCCTTGATTTCGAATAAGTGATTTCCCAAGCCGACTTTTGAGTTTTTATTTCACTTCTTGTATGCTTATAATAGTATATCATCATGTGAATAATCGCTTTTGAGCTTTGTGCTTTCGATAAAGCACTTTCTTTGTTATTTCTAACACTTTGTTACTTGTGCAAGGTACCTTTGAGTGTCTTTTCGATTGATTTGGATGTGTACAACATACATCCCGATATTGTACACATGTGTGTGCATTCTTTGTCTGCATTGCTTGGTTTTCTCCTTCTTGCAGGTTTATTCGATTGATTCGGATGTGTACGACACACATCTCGATCTTGCACACATGTGTGTGCATTCTTTGTTTGCATTGCTTGGTTTTTACCTTCTTGCAGGTTTATTCAGCTGATTTGGATATGTATGACACATATCTCGATCTTGCACACATGTGTGTGCATTCTTTGTCTGCATTGCTTGGTTTTCACTTTCTTGCAGGTTTATTCGATTGATTTGGATGTGTACGACACACATCCTGGTCTTACACACATGCGTGTGCATTCTTTGTCTACATTGTCTGGATTGTTATCCCTTGAAGGTTTTATGTTGAGCTTCGGATGTGTACGACACACATTCTGATCATGCTTATTGATTCTTATACGCATTGCTCATCAGATTTCTTTATTGCTTGTCAGCAGTACACAAAGTTTTCCGGAGTATTTTTAGCTTGCTTTTGGTTATACAAATTGTTATCCATTTGGTATTCTCTTGCTCTCTTTATAGCTTTCCTTTACAACTTTCTTAGAGATCATGAGAATTAGGGGTTTACCACTTTTTTTTTGCCATGAGTAGGATAGGAGCGTGAGCTCAAAAGTCGTTGTTTAAATACTTGTAGCAGGCATTCTGCAAATTGTGTGTTAATTGTGTTTGATTTATTTAAAATCCTGCCATGCAAGGAGGTAATTTTTAGTAAATGTTTACTTTTGTGCTTGCATAGAGTCATGGGTGGTTAGGCAACCTTATATGGCACCACAAATAAATTCCTAATGATGATAAATGATGATGAAAGGCACACGAAAAAGGGTTAACAACCAACCCCCACACCGTTTAGCCCGTGTCAGCTCAGCTCACGCGAATCGTGACGCTTCCTTTATCAAGTCATATATACAGTGGCAAGGGTTCCCTATTTTGACCCTCCACACTTTTTCATGGGGTTCGCGTTGACACGTTGATACTCACACTCATATGCTCCTCACACTTGGTAATTCATATCAAGACGTGATCCCTTTTTGCCGTAGGAAACTCCTGATTGACGCGGGTATTTCCATTTGTGGCTATGGTTTTCCTCCGAAAGAAGGCTCCTGGTTGACTTTGAAGATTCACTACCTTTGAGGCTATGGGACTTGTTTCATCTCTCTCGCGCATGTGTGTATCATTTGTTTGTGCATTGAATTGTTTGTGTGCTTCTGCCAAAGCACTTGCTTGACTCCTCCCTTTGTATCCCTCGGTTTGTCAACCAAGGATGATATTAGGATAGTTTCCCCTAAGACCGCTCGGTTAGGGTAGCTTTAGAGCTTATACATTGGGATTGTCATCCTTTGCATGTCAATATAGGTAGAGATTCTCTTTCATCCTTGATTAGGGTCACTTTGTATGATAACATTAGGGATAGGGTTAGATAGTTTCCCTTAGAGGTTTTTCTTCCCTTTTGCATAATAAAACTAAAACTTTTTCTTTATTAAATCTCAAAACATGTTAATAAACTCAAACCCTTTCAATAAGGTAAAAACAACTCACTACACTTCAAATCTTTTTGTCTTCTGACCTTTTTCTATGAAAACCTTTTCAATAAGGGTATTCCTTTTCAAATCCAAGCAAGTTGCTAAGTGTGTGAGCGGCCGAGCAAAGAGTTCTCTGAACTAAGGAATACCTGGAGACCTTAAACAAAATTGAAAAATTGACATGACTGAGAACTTAACAAAGAGTTCTCTGATAATTAAGGAATACCTGGAGACCTTAAACAAAATTTGAAAAACTGACATGATTGAGAACTTAACAAAGAGTTCTCTGATAATTAAGGAATACCTGGAGACCTTAAACAAAATTTAAAAATGACACGATTGAGAACTTAACAAAGAGTTCTCTGAACTAAGGAATACCTGGAGACCTTAAACAAAATTTAAAAATGACACGATTGAGAACTTAACAAAGAGTTCTCTGAACTAAGGAATACCTCGAGACCTTAAACAAAATTGAAAAATGACACGATTGAGAACTTAACAAAGAGTTCCCTGATTGACATGATTGAGAACTTAACAAAGAGTTCTCTGATAATTAAGGAATACCTGGAGACCTTAAACAAAATTGAAAAATGACACGATTGAGAACTTAACAAAGAGTTCTCTGAACTAAGGAATACCCGGAGACCTTAACAAAATTGAAAAATTGACATGATTGAGAACTTAACAAAGAGTTCTCTGATAATTAAGGAATATCTGGAGACCTTAAACAAAATTATATGGCTAGAACAATATCGGAATTGTTGGTGCACGAAAGTGCGAGGAGCCATGGCATGCTGAATGTCTTTGACCGTGTAACCTCTGAGTTACCAACAGAACAAATTCAGTAGCGCACCCGAGAGTACAATTCTCTGGGGATAAACAAAACAATATCCAGCACACCGGCGTGATATAGATGTTTATAAAGTCGGTAAATCTTGTTTCCGACGTTTCTGCTGATGAGAGATCTTACTGAACATGTACGGACATGTTGAACAACTTCTGAGTTGACAAGATCTTCAATTTGTATGCAGATAGCTTTATCATTGATAGAAGAATCGATTCAAGTGGATGAAAAACTTCTAGGGTAATGAGCTTCATTTCTCGACATTGTATGGACAATGCATTGTAGCAAGTGGATATGTGGATCAACGTCTGAGTTGGAGAAATATCCTGAGATTGAATAAACATCCCGCCGGGTGGATATTTATTTGTTGAGTAGTTGATAACTTATTGGGGAAATAAACACACCAGAAGTTTGATGTAATTTTCTGAGAACAGCTTAGAGAAGTATACTACAGAAGTTACCGCCAATAGCATTTGCTGAGAAGATTCTTGTCTGAAAGAAGTCTTTGAAAATACCAAGAATATTGTTGTAATAATCCTTTCTGAAGGAGACCCACTTGGGAGTAAATTAAGCTTCGTTGGGGAAACTTCGTAAGGAAACCATGTGGAAAATTCGCTGGGGATTCCCGGTTGATAATTTTGCTGACATTAGAGTCCATCTGAAAAGACAAGCATTTATGGGAAGAAATCTCGATTGGAGAAACCATCAGTTGTTGAGATCCATACAAGTATATAACTTGTGCTTGTAGAAAAGAGGATAATTTTGTCGTATGAGAACTAATCCTTCAACTTTGATCCTTACGAGGACAATTACAGTTTCAGTTGAAAAACCTGCAAAACAAATAGTCGAGGCTGATGCATGAGTATGATATGCATGATATGATTTTTTTTCTAATGCAAATAGTATATGGTTTCCTGATACCGTTGAGAGAAGAAAGACATCACTGGGGAATCCAATTGAACGATCTTGTTGTCATAAGAGTTCACTGGGGATGATCAATCGATTCTCTGGGGAAGAGACTTCATTGGAGAATTGACACTACTGTCGATTTTCTGTTACCCAAGCGTTCACCTGGCACTGGGGAGAGAAATAAGATTGTCATTTGAGAAAAGTCTTCTGCTTGTAATGGGATACTTTTAGAAGAAACTCTATAAAGAAGGTCCATTGGGGAAATCCCGAATAAGAAGCTTCATTGATACAAGAGTTCGCTTGGGGAAACCCAATCCCTCTGGAATAGATTCGATTTGAGAATCGTCATCGTTGTAGACCAATTATGGTCGAGCCCTCAAACTTGTGATCGGAAGAACTAAATTTGTCATTCAAAATAGTCTTCAAATTATGATTCTGCTGAGAAAAATCACTAACCGATCGTGAAACATCCCAAGTCCTGGCTGAGGTTTATGAATGAATGTGCTATGTAGTATATGATATGAATGCATGAATGAATGAATGTATGAATATACTAGTTAATGCACTGGCTATCAAACTGAATCCTCGACACCGTTAGTCCGGAGGATAAAAGAACATGGCACAACAAGATGATTGACCAAGCTCCGAATGTTGAATTGCCGCTGGAAGGGCTGCAATGCTAACTCTTGTAGAAAGAATAACAAACTTCTGAGTTGATTAGATAATGATGTGTAGAGGCGTGCCCCATGCGTGGGAATGCAGCTGCATTAGATTTTGCGCTTCAGAATCTTTATATGCCCCGGTCTGGTAGACCTTCTAAAAATCTTTCCCGAAAAGGAGTGCCCCGGCATCCTGTATTCTTACGCAATACTTTACTGATCATCAGTATTTCAAAGGAACTGGATATTCTGATATGGGAATATCATGCCTCGATAGGAGTCTTGGAGGTATTTCCGCATCTCAAAATAACCTCCTTAGATTTATCAAATCTTAGAGTGGCAGACTTTGCGTAGATGGACGACATGCCCTAGGATGAATATTGGAGAGACTCCAACACCTCGAAGTAGTTGCTTCAGATGAATCTTTTCAGCAAGCTTGCTTTAAATCTTGGAGAGACTCCTACGTCTCAAGTTGTTTCCTCAGATTGACTGCATCTGAATAATTGCCTATGCAAACATAGGGAAGACTTGCTCCAGGACGAGCTTTAGAGAGACTTCTACGTCTCGAAGTAATTGCTTCAGGCTGATTTATTCTTGAACGAACACTTGCTCCAATTAAGAGAGCTTCACCGTTATGAAGTAACTGCTTCAGATCAACAACAAGTGAGCGACTAACTTGATGGAATGAGAGCTCTTGAAAGCTTCCACGCGTCGAAGTAATTATCTCAGATTGATTGGAACCGAATGATTAGTTCGAAATGTCCCAATGTAAACAGCCTTAGAGAGACTCCCATGTCTCAAGGTGATTGCTTCAATTTGACTGAAACATGGAATGACAGTTGTCCCAGGCTAACTGCTCTTTTGAGAAGGACTAACTCAATTGCTGATTGCTCTTTAAGGATTTGCCCCCAGATTGGCTGAATTTCGAGGAGCTGAATTTCGATTTGATTACCCCCAAGTTAACAGAACCTTGAGAAGACAACCTGTGATATGCTCAAAGGAGTCCTTAGACGTCCTGCCCCTTGCTACAAATAACTGCTAACTCAGCAGAATAATCAAGTTTCTCTTCTTTGGACAAAGTTAAACTCTTCACTGATGTTCATTATGAGAACTTCTTCAATGTCAAACAATTGTTTTACATGTAGAAGAATGTTTGTTGTGACAATTATAATGCAACATTTATGCGTCTTGAAGTTTTGTATGAAAAACATTATGATTTTCTTTTCCTTTTTGCCTGACTTTTGCCTAAGCGACTTATTAATAAGTTCCGACTTAGCGGGCTTTTTGTCTCTTTCTATTCATCTTTTTTTTTTTGAACAAGTCGTGGATCTTTACACAATCATTGATTTGTTAAAGTGATGGTGACTGTCTGAGTCCTTAGGGTTGATGAGGGATAACCATTATGGTGTCATCATCCGTTGACCTTTCTGATGTGCGAGAGACAACTATTTTGGTATCATCCTCTTTTGATGCACATTTTTGATAGACGACGGTCGACTATCGTGGTTCTGACCTAACTCAACCTTTTGAAGGATAACCATTGTTGTATCCTTTGACGTGCACTCTCTTGATGAGTTTTGAACGCTCGATCATATTAATTGAACACTACCCGCCCATAGGTTAAAAATGAGGGTTTTTTCTAAACAGAAAAGAAACTCCTACTTCAAGGCTCAAAGGGGGTTAACGAGGGTCTATCTCCCTTATAACTCCGGTGTTTAGGGATTTGAAACAAGGCCTGTACATCATCAGCAAGGTCTTACTCAAAAGCACATGACTAGAGACCTGGCGTTTTTCAATTATCGTCATCCTCCCTCCAATCTTTGCCTAGGCGAAAGGATTTGTAACATTGGTATCAAAGTGCTCGTAAATCAAATAAAGAGTGATAACGAATGGATTGAGTGACCACGAATGGATTACTTCAATACAAACATATTCATTGCATTAAGATAAAAACAAACAAGTTTCTACATGCAAACAAAGTTTAGACAATTAAACAAGATACACATGAAAATGCAGTAAAGAAATAAAAGACTGTCGTTGTTGAGGAGACTTGAGCTCCGCCTTGACTTGTTGATTTAGATGACTTTCAGTAGTCTTGGCGTTCACTTGAGTACAGGGTTGCCATTCACAAATAGAATCCCTCCTTGAAGAGTCAAGTATTGTCAATCAACTGTTGAACTTTGGCTTTGTAGGCGTTGCAGTCCTCTGTCGAGTGTCCTACTATTCCGTCATGGTATCCACATCGCGCGTTATGATCATAACCAAGCGGGAATAAATTTGGTGGGTTAAGAAATTTGGGAACCACCAATGAATTTTGAACCAGATATGGCAGAAGTTGACTGTAGGTCACTGGAATTGGATCAAGAGGAGCCTCCCTTCTTTCCAAATTATTCCGAGGCACAGTTTGATTTTGAGAGTTCTGACTCTGAAGTTGAGGAATCTTTGAAGGTGAAGGCCGAGGGTGATGCTCAGTAGGAGAATTTCGAACTGGAGAGTTCACCACATGCGGATGTCCTTGACTCATGGGGACATCAGATGATAGAGCAGCAACCAAACTTGCGGAGATTGGCGTGGTGTTGCATTCTCTTTTCAACACGACTTGCAAGAGATCCATGACCAGACTCATCTGACTCTTCAAGTGCTTAACTTCTGCCCTTAATAGTTCCTGACCATGTTGAAGCTCGTCTATAGTCCTCTAAGACATCCTGGGAGTTCTGAACGCGCGTCGAGTAGACAGTTTGATATTTCTGGACAGAAGAGATGAAATGAGCTTTTCTGGTGAAAATGGAATGCATGGTAATGTATGAAAGAATGCAAATGTAATATAATGGCAACGTATGTAAGAATGCGATGTAATATAGTAGTAACGCATGTAAGAATGAGACATGATGGTAATGCACATAAGAATGCCATATGATGGTAATGCATGTAAGAATGCGATATGATGGTGATGCATGTAAGAATGCGATGTGATGGTAATGCATGTAAGAATGAGATGTGATGCTAACATATTGATGTTATGCGCAAAATCACATGTAAAGTTAAACAGACAAGGGTTTAAGAGGACGGTCGGACATGGCTTCGACGTCTACCCAATAATTCCCCAAACAAGGTTGGTTCTAGTGTTTTTATGCTAAATGCTTCTTGGAGTCTCAGATCCCCTTTTTAGAAATATTATCACCACGTGATCGGACTATGTGGGGATAATACTTCCAAAAGTATACTCAAGAAGCGCTCTTAAAGGGATACTCAAAAATCCTTTGAGCGGTCGGTTTGTTTTGGACATCCTAATACTTAGAGTTATAGGCCTTTTGTCCAATAATTATCATCCCGCACTATCGTACGGTGCAATAACTCCCTTAAAAAGACCAACTCTAAGTTGTGATCTTCACGTCGATCCAAGGAACACGGATGTCCAATGGACCTAAGCTACTCAACCACTCTAAGCTTATGTTTCCTAGAAGCCTGGGTATTGGGCTTATCTATGAACCATAACCAATAAATGCCCCAATATCAAAATACATCAATAGGATATAAAGAAATAATAGGCAATGAATAGTAAACACACAAGCGAAGAATTAAATTAGGGTTAACTCGCTTTTAAAAATTTGTCCCCAGTGAAGTCGCCAACTGAAGCAACTCGATTTTCAAAAATCTTTTAAATTCTCGAAAACAGTGAAATCGCCACCTAATTTTATTTGTTCTAAAAAGAACGGGGAAATATAGATAAAACCCCAAACAAGCGGATAAGGCGGTCTACGTGACCAAAAAGTGGGATCGGGAGTCGGTTATGTAAGGGGAAGGTATTAGCACCCCTTACATCCATCGTACTCGATGGGACCCATTTAATTCTACGCGTTTGTGTGTGTGTTTACTAAGTTATGGATGCTAAAAGAAAACAAAATTTGTTTATTATTATTTTGAGTTTGGCACGGTTTCAGAACCGTGTGCCTACATATTCCCTCGTGCAATGGGAAAGTCAAAACTCTGTAGTTCCTCTTAAAAAAGGCTTTAATTGGTTGTATTGATTTTATCTGAAAAATCGTGCGTTTAGGCGTTTCAAATGCTTTGATCTAGGACTTGTTTTGTTTGTTTGAAAAGCTTAAGTCCTCGCTCGCATTTGAAACGACTATTACACTCTCTTTATCCGAAAAGAGTTTTTTTATGATCGCGTATGAGCGAGAAAAGGATTTGAATGGGTTGAATTGTTTTTTATGTGGATGAAAAAGTACCGAACAACGAGGCTAGCGTCTCACGATTCAAATACTAGAAACCCGAGGAACGAATGCTCGCACGAGTCGTCTATCACCCAAAAAGTTTTCTTGAGAAAAAGTGAAGTGAAACGAGTTCACGTTATTTAGGAGTCTTTAAGCCACAGGTCTAGCGTCCAACGACTTAAAGACTAAAGTTTGTTTGGGGGACAAGTTTTTAAGCAATTGGTCTAACGTCCAACGACTTAAAAACTTGTTCTTTATTATGAAAAAGGTTTTAAAAATGCACTCGACGTTGGATCGAGGTTTGAAACCTTATTATGAAAGTGTTTTGGAGATACGGGTTATAGTTGATTACGCATATGGACTAAGGTGTGATAATGGAAATGAATAAATAATTGTATACAAGCATTAAATAAAGCGAGTAAACAAATTAAAAGCCCATACAAGGTGGCTTGCACAAACAATTTATATTGTGTAAGTGCATGCACGAAATAAATTTAATCGACTAATTAAACGAAACTTAATCAAGTAATTAGTTTACTAAAATTAATTAGGTAGACTAATTAATTTTAAATAACCTAATTAGATAATTAAGTAACGTTTAACCAATCAATCAAAGTTTCATTGTAAGCCCAAGAGTAAGCGTGGTGTGTGCACAAATGTGTGGCCGTTGTGACGCTTCAAAGCTTTGTCAACTCAGGATAGTAAAAATGGCTCGCACGAGTATTAGTTTGAAAAATATTTTTGGTTTGTGCTTTGTGAATGAATAATTAAACGATAAAGCAATAACAATATTTACTAATTATTACATCACGTGGGGAATGGGGGTACGAATTTACAAATGGGGACAATATATAAAAAAATGTTAAAGAAAATTCCTAATAAAAATCTAATTAACACTACTATTATTATATTATTATTTTTTCAAAAAAAGAAAAAAGGAAAGGAAGTTAGAAAGAAACAACAACTGGTTTTTTCTCTCTTCATCGTGTTCTCACCTTCCTCGAACCCTCATCTCTCTCTCGCCGGAACCCTCGCCGTTCACTCCTCTCACCTCTCGACCCTCATCGGCGATCGCCGCCATCAGTCTCTCTTCACCGGCGTCGCGATTGTCTCTCTCTCGCCGTCGCTCTGCCTCTCTTCGTCGTGGCCAGAAATCTCTCTTCTCTCTCATCGTTGCGATCCTGTTTGCATGTTCATCGATTTCTGATGCTTGCTTTTGATTTTCGTTTTCTGTGTTTGATACAGGTTCGAACTGGAAAGGGAGGAAACCCTAAGCTTGGCCGATTCCGGCAACGGCGAAAATACCCGAGCTTTGGAGACGTGTCAGTGCGTGAGCTTGCTTCCTAACCTTGTTTCGGGTGAGACCGTTCCTCTTCTTCTTCTTTCTTTCTCGATTTCAGAAGGTGAATTTCTGAAAAAATAATAGAACTGAATATTGTTGGCGGCGAAAATGAAGATGTTTGCTGTTTATGTTGCTATGTTTGTATTTTCGTTCTTGCTGGTTTGGTTATAGAGTGAACTGATGTTGTGTTTTTTTGGTTTTGGTTTGGAATGTAGAACAGAACACTATGCTTTTTCTGGTTTGATTTTGTGTTTTGAAAGATGAACTTGATACTACACTTTTTCTGAAAAATGAACCCTTTCCTTGAGTTTTCTTGTTTGGGTTTGTAAACTGTGTTGGTTTTTTCTAAGAACAGATGCTGCTCTTTTCTGGCTTGTTTTGTGTTCTTTTAGATGATCTGTCTGATACAGGTTGTTGGGACTGATTGTTGGACAGATGAAAACGGAAAGGGGAAAGGACGGCGACGGAAATCGCAACCTCCTCGTCAAAACCCAGTAATACCTTTCTAAAACTCTTCTTCTTTCTCAATTTTTCAGAATATATGATTTCTGAGAAAACGATTTCTGAATGCGTTTGGTTGGAAAATGATGAATGCTGTTGTTTTGATGCTTTGTCTGCGTTTTTTTCGATTGTGTTATGTTGCTGGGTTGGGTTTTGGAACAGAACAGATGCTGCACTTTTGGTTTATTGCTTCTCTAGAACAGATGCTAATACTTTGATTTTTTTTGAAATGGTTTGGAAAACAAGGTTTTCTTTCTTTTTCTTGTGTTGGGGTTAACACTGTGATGAATATTCTGAGTAAATTTTGTTTGTGAACTGAGTTGAATCACAATTTGCAAACAAAATTGATTTCCGCCGATGATTAATCTTTTTACAAGATTCTGAGGCTTAGCGTTCAAAACCTGATTCCCGCCAACGCCTAATGATGAATCCCTCGACAAAAAGAATAATTCTCTGATAGTTTCTTGCTTTTTGTTCATTTATGTTTTGTAACTTCTAACCCGTGCTTGTTTCTTTGTTTCACGTGGCATGTGGAAGTTGGAAGATGACAAAGAATAGGAAAGCTTGAAGATTGAATGGCGATGGATGAAGAATATGGATAGAGCAAGAATAGGAGAGCTTGAAAAGAAGATGGCGATGATTTGAAGACACCGCTAGAATATAGTTTTTTAGGATTTAGGATTTCTTTTGTAGAACCTTGCAAATTAAGAACATGCTTGTAACAATTCTTTTTGTAATATTCATGACACAAAACTTGAATGAATGATATTGAAAATTCAATCTGTGCCAATGTTGATAATAGCTTTAGGACTTGTAATTATCGGAAATAGAATGCTTGTATCTACTTTAGAGAAAGTATGTAACCGTCTCCTTGTAAACTTGTTGAATCTTGAATGACAACTTTGAATGAATTTGGAAATTGAATGATATTTCCCTTGCACTTTAAATTTCTTGCCATGGTATTTGTAAGAACACATTACTTCTTAAAATGAACTTCCATAGAACAAATGAGATTATTCCATCCTCACTTCGAAATTCTAAATGAAACTAGAATGAAGTCATTCTTGACTATTTGAAATGATGTGAAACTTGTAAATTTCGCAAATGAAATTGATGCCATGAATTTTTGCACCAAAAATCCTCAACTCCCTTTCTTTCCTTTCTTTACGACCAAACGGTATCCTTTACTTGTGAGTCCACAATAACAGCAACAAAATATTCTCAATAGTTCTTGCATAATATACTCCCGTAACTGTCCTCAAAATGAATGGCCCAACAAATAGCCCAAAAAAAACTCGCTTTAGTGGAAACTCGATAAAAACCTTTCTAATGACAATTCTCGGAAAAAACTTGACTAATGAGCAAGCAAGCACCGAGATAATCATCATCTTGATAATGCTTCAAGAATTTGAAGTTCTTGCAATTATGGCTCCTCTGATGAAACAATTAATACGTCTCGAGTCATAGGAATCCTTGATAACTGAGTGAACAGCGATGCGAGAGAATACGGGAACCATCTTAGACTAATCGTCAACACAAACCAAATTTTGCAGCTTAGAGGAAATACGAAAGTTGAGAAAACCTCGGTTCAACCACGGTACACGAATATTTGATGAAACGTAGGCTTAAATTAAGTGGGTAAATTTTGGGGTGCGACAGTAGAGTACTATGGGAGTATGGGGTGCTAATACCTTCCCCTTGCGTAACTAACTCCATTACCCGATCTCTTGGTCAAAAGACTATGATTTCTCCCCCTTAGGTTTATTCGATGTTTTCCTTTCCTCTCGCAGGATAAAAAACGTTCGATGGCGACTTCATTGATATTTTATCCGATGATTTCAGCCGGTAGTTACAGCTGGCGACTTCACTGGGGACGTACGGACCTCTTGTTGGTCCATTCAGGACTCGATCCTAGCTTTTATTTTCATTCCTATTGGGTGTTTATTTATTTACCAGCTTTATCACACCATCCTTTGTATGTTTTGCATTGCATCCTATGTGACATTTTATCGCTTCCATATATTGTATCTGTTGTTGTGTTGGATCTGTTCCTGGATTGGGTGGGAGTTACATGAGGTAAAAGGCCATATACCCAGGCTATGAGAGACATATAGGAACACATAGGACTAGAGTGGAACATGACGGCTATGGATGTAGATCTAGTAGTTCGGTTATGTCATCAATGCTCAAGGGAGGTTTAAATAGGTTGTTATCGTCATCACGTAGGTGTTACAATGGTAGTATTCCTGGGACGAACCTGATCTTGGAGTTACCTTTGCCTTACCCAGACCTTAGTTTCACCCGTGAGTGGGGCGGGAACATATTTTTCACATGTACTGTTGGTGACTTGATACTGATGGTGACTTGGTATTTTCTGTTGGTGACCGTGGTTCTATTCTATGGTATTTTCTAGCCATTAATCTGTTCGTGGTTTTGGTTTCACATACTAGTTTAGAAACAGTACAACAGATGAACAATGTCATGGAAGTCGTAAACCCATGATTAATGCACAATGCACTTGCACCATTAAAACCACCCGACTGAACTTCTGACTGATAGGGGTGTATCAATGGAGTCGCTATCGAACGTCTTTTATCCCACGACAGAGAAAGGAAAACATCGAGTAAACCTGAAGGGAAGAAATTGCGGTCCTATGACCGAGAGATCAAGAGAATCTAGGTAAGGGAGTTAGTTACGCGAAGGGAAGGGATTAGCACCCCACACGCCCGTAGTACTCTACGATATCCACTTTCCATTTCTAGTTAAAGGGTGTGTAATATCTATTTATTCTTAATCGCTACAATGCATGCAAAAGAAAAAGGAAAATAAAGAAACCACGGGGAAAAGAAGGAAGTATTTACAAATTTTGCTCGATCGAGCCCCGTGACAAGATGCCTACGTATTCCCGCGTGCAATGGGAAAGTCAGAGTGTCGTAGTTCGGCTCACTTGTTTTGGTGATTTTTGTATTTTTTTACTTGTGAAAAAGGTTTTAAACACAAAAGAAAAGCACACAAAGGCGAAAAGAGTTTGTGTTGGTTGGTTGCTTTTACCTTGAGAAAGGAGTTTAAACCATTATTAAGTGTCTTTGTTTTCAAAGGAAAAAGAAAGCAAGTTTTAGTTTTATTACATGCAAGGATGCAAAAGAAACTAGCAAAACAAAGGTTAGACCTATGGTTTGAGGATGTAAAGGAATCTCTACCTATTTTGACATGCAAAGGATGTGGACCCTAATGTCTAGGTTAGAAAACCTATCCTAACCGAACACCTAAAAAAGAAACAATCAAGCATGCACAATCCACAAGTAGAATTGCCCTAAACGAGTCTTTAAATAAACCAGAGGGGTTCCTGAACATGCTCAAACTACGGAAGCCCCATCATGCATCTCTATTCCTACTTCTCATGGAAAAATAAAGCTATAAATCCCTAATTCTCATGATATCTAGGAAAGCTATAAAAGAATGCGATAAATGGTGTAGAAACTACCAAACAGATATAGAATCCGAAGAGCACTGCAAGCTAGAGAATACTCCGGAAAACTTCAAGTACTATTGCCACGCAATAAGAATAAACCGGTTAGAATAGCTCGAGGTGTAAAAAAAAAGGGGATGCGCGTTCATGCGCATCCGTAGCAATAAGGCCTGCAAGAAGGGAGTTAGACCCAAAAAACAAGTAGAGGAATGCACACGTGGGTGTACAAACGCAAAACATTTGCAAGAAGGGAGTTAGACCCAAAACGCAAACAAAGGAATGTATACGCGGGTATACAAATGCACAACCAACTACGATGAGGGAGTTGGACCCAAAAGGCAAGCACAAGGAATGTATACGTGGGTATACAAACATGAGAAACCTGCAAAAAGGGAGTTAGACCCAAAACACAAACAAAGGAATCTATACGTGGGTATACAAACTCACAACCAACTGCGAAGAGGGAGTTGGACCTAAAAGGCAAGCACAAGGAATGTATACGTGGGTATACAAACATGAGAAACCTGCAAAAATGGAGTTAGACCCAAAACGCAAGTAGAGAAATGTATACGTGGGTATACAAACATGAAACAATCAAAGAAATGTGTCATATATGCTTACAACACAAGCCTCGGCATCAAACACATGTCAAACAGTGTCTAAGAAAGTTAGAACACTTGCTGTTTGCACTTAGAATTAAGAAATAGCAGAAAAAACCAGTACAGGTCGCGTTAAGCCTGCTATACCGCGCTAAGCACGACCCAACTGCGAAGAGGGAGTTGGAATGTATACGCGGGTATACAAACGCACAACCAACTGCGAAGAGGGAGTTGGACCCAAAAGGCAAGCACAAGGAATGTATACGTGGGTATACAAACATGAGAAACCTGCAAAAATAGAGTTAGACCCAAAACGCAAGTAGAGAAATCTATACGTGGGTATACAAACATGAAACAATCAAAGAAATGTGTCATATATGCTTACAACACAAGCCTCTGCATCAAACACATGTCAAACAGTGTCTAAGAAAGTTAGAACACTTGCTGTTTGCACTTAGAATTAAGAAATAGCAGAAAAAACCAGTACAGGTCGCGTTAAGCCTGCTATACCGCGCTAAGCACGACCCAAACAGAGGCCATCGTTCTTAGCCTGATCTAGACCGTGCTAAGCGTGACCTGCAAAAAAAAAGTCAGTGAGTTTGGCGCTTAGCGCGCTCCTGGTGGCGCTAAGCGCGACCTGTAGCTTGCAGAAATGCTATTTTTGATCCGGATCACCTGTCCATGAAGCTCTCATGCCAAAAAGTTGATCCATACAGTTAAGAAATTATTCCAATGCTCATGTATGCGATGTTATGCATGGACATGTATAGTAATGCAAGTTGACACAATGGTTTCAATGCTCGTATGCGCAATGCAATGCGTGAACATGTGCGGAATGCAAGCGGTGAAACAATTTCTCCAATGCTCATGAGTGAGGGTTAAGGCATGAACATGCTTGTAATGCTAATGGTGGAATAATAGTTCCAATGCTCATGTGTAATGCTATGCACGAACATATACGGAATGCAAGTGATGAATCAATAGTTCCAATGCTCATGTATGCAATGTTATGCATGAACATGTACGGAATGCAAATCAACAATCCTAATGTTCTCACATGTATGGTTATGTATGAACATGTTAGGAGTGTCATGTGAAACCGGACTTCAAATGCTCATGTGCAATGCTAGGTATGAACATGTATGGAATGCCAGGAATTAACCATTCTAATGTGTGTATGATGAAGGTCGATGCATGAACATGATTACAATGCAAGTTGTGTCGAAAACCTAATGTTTCACATGCAAAGTATAGATGCAAGCAAGGCATGCCACAAAGAAATAAGGAATGATCATGTCAAATCCTAATTACACATTAACACAAACACTTGGGGTGCGTATGCATGAAGTATGTACAATGTGCAATGTACCTAGTGATCAAAATGCCTTGGAAGCTACATGTCGACACACTACGAATGCAAGCTATGCTTTAAATCATCATGTGCCAATGCAATTCAATCAAACTAAATGCTCTCCAATGCATGAGCATGTGTTAGATGATGCAAGATGCATAGGTTTGTGGCTTGAATGCAAAGAAAATACAAATGCATGTATGCTATGTACAAAAATCTTCACACCGACACCAATAACGTTGCAAACTCCGATTCAAAACAAAGAATTCAAGCATGACAGTTCAAGAATTAGAATCTACATGGAATTTGCTAGCCATGACAGTGTTCAATTTCAAGAAAAGCTAAAAGTCAGTAATAGCTTAAAATAAGTGCTTAATTGACCTAAACACTAATCTGAACTTGAGGTTTGAGTCAAATTGAAGAGGAATTTCTTTTGCTCGTCAAAGAAAATACCAAATCAGCTCCGGGTTGATAATAATCCTTGCAATCAACCTTGAACTCTTGAAGAAATTTGAAGTCTTCAATGGAGGATTGGGGAAGATGAAGGAGAATTGCTTAATTCTTGAAATTGACGAGAAATCCAGAGAAATTGGCTTCTTCTAGGTCAAATTCGAACAGAAGAAGGAGAAGAGGAGCAAGATCCTGTAGAGAGAAGGTTGCGACGAGAAGGTGAAAGTTGCAGGGCGCGCTTAGCGTGTTCTGCGGTTGTGGCAGTTGTTATGCAGAGGTCCGGTGGCGGCCTGTGGTGGTTGCTTGGAGGGAAAGTTGAAATTTGACTTCAGTTTTACTTTTGGTTGAGAGAGAATTTTGGAGTGAGTTGTGGTCAAAATTAGACAAATGATTCCCTCCCCAAAATGATCCCCCCTTCCATTTGTGAAGACAAAATGTATTTATATCTTTGGATCTATAATCAAGCCCAAATTATGACTATCCGAATAATTTTCGTAATTAACCCAAAACTGTCAAATCCGTCAAGAATTTGAAGTTGGACTCTAAATGAAAAGTGTCCGGAATGCGAATTTGGTTGCGTGAATCAAATTTTCAACATGATCAGATGAACGGTCAAGGAAATACTAATTTTTGAAGTTTCAACACAACTTTTAGACCACTGACACATGCAAAATTTGATTTGCGCCCTTCGGGGAGAATGACCCGAATGAAGGTCTTCTGATCAATATTTCCAAATGAGTATTTCTAAGACAATCAAAGATAACTAAAATTGTGAACTTTTGGCACTGGTCCCATCCCGTTTTGATGAAAATCGAGCGAGATATGATTTTTCGAACTTCGCTTATCAGATGAAAATTGCTCAGTTCAGCTCAAAAATCAACTTCAAAGAATGAAATTCTGGTATTGATTGGTGAGGAATCAGCTCCTGTGTTGCAAATGAGAATTGTATAAGACTTTAATACATAATTTTAGAAATTGGTCCCGCTCAGTTTCGAATTTCCAACTAGGAGATACGGCCTGTTTAGTGGGCAGACGCACGGTTCAACACTAAAACTTGGTTTAATCCACTGGAGAAATCAATTTCTTTTAGGGACCTTCCTCACGCCATTTGCTTTATGATTTCAAAAAAAAGTTGTAGATAATAATGAGAGGAAACTGCCGGTCAAATATCATCAGGAAATACCCGACGAGCTGAGAGATATGCCTTCTGAAGTGCCCGAAATGCGCCGAAAACCCAAAATTCAGATTGTCGAGAAACAAGAGAATAGGTTCTTTTTTCTTTTTTCACTTGGGATACCTTGAACCAGATAACCTTATGATCAATGCTATGTATGCGACTATATGTATGTTTATGAAATCGAATTATAAGCCAGAAGTACGAGAAAAATGAGGATAAATTTTGGGGTACAACAACAGTAACATGTTTACTTTAAAAAAAATGTCAGAAAAAAAATGTTTATTTATCTAACCCTGCATGCATATCGTTTCCAGGATATTCTGTGATCATCATCAGCATTAGGATGGATAACGGCATTCAAACCAACAGTGAGGCTCGCAAGAAGACCGCGGTCTATTCCTTTTGTCAATTTGATATTTCCGAAGTGAAAGCGATGGGTGCTCGTGTGAAAGGGTCGATTGAGAAAAATTTCAGAGAGACTTATGGAAACATCTTGCCTTTGTTGATAAGGGTTATGAGTTCCATGCAATGCAATCATTGCTATAGTTCTATGATAGCCAGCTCCGGTGTTTCACTTTTCAGGACTACCAGCTAGCGCCAACTCTCTAAGAGTATTCCTTCCTTCTAGATCGTAACATTACAAGCAACATGTCATTTGTCAGCGTACCTGCTACTCCAGATTTTGAAGCCATCGCTAAAGAGCTTTATTTGCGCGTTAGCGATGTGAGGGCTAATTGGATCTCTAAAGATAGTACAAGCGGGCTTCCGTTGGGATTTATTTTGGCTAGAGCAGATGACTTTGCCAAGAATGAAGATTGGTGGAATTTCAACGTTGTGTTAGCTGCCGTGATTTATGGCATGGTTATCTTCCTTGTTGTGGAGAAGTTTATGGACTTTGTTGCTCTATCTGTGTTCATGAACAACAATCTGGTTCCGACTATCTTGGCAGATACTTATTATGCCATCCATACTAGCCATGGTAAAAAGGGATGTGTTGTCTGTTGCATACCTTTGCTCTTCAAATGGTTTAAAATGCATATGCCGAAGAAAGGGGCATATGTGGATTGTGCTAATTCGTCGCTATGGTCCCATTGGATCTTCGCACTCAATTGTTATGATATAGTGTGGAATACCATGTCAAGTGGAGCTGATATTATTGTAAGTTGAGGGGAGTTCCCTAATGTTCCGTTGATGGGAACCAAGGGTTGCATCAACTACAATCCTATATTGGCACTGTTGCACCCCAAAATTTACCCTCTTGATTTAGGCTTATGTTTCATCATAAACATCATATTGCATTGCATTCATACCTTGTGATAGGATCAAAGTTCTTTGGGTTCTCAAGTCCTCTACAAGATGAGGAGGTTGATTGTATTAGCATACCCTTCTGAGAGAATCCCAAATTCTCATATCTGTGGATATTTCAAGTCACAAGATGTATTATACCTCCAGACATTCCACGTGTCTCATTAATTCCTCAAGAGTTGAAGTTTTGCAAAGAGTTGGTGAGGAATTCATCTGTTGGCATTCATCTGATGAAATTAGGGTTTTGGCCCATTATGAAGTTTGAAGTTTGGATGAGCCAATTTCTTGAAGTTTTACCTTCCCATGATCATCTGAGTTATCATGATTCAAAGAATTGCTCAACGCATTCAGAAGATTTGAGGTTTTGAAGCTTGATTGGCTATCTCCTAGCACATGGTGCAAAATTAGGGTTTTGAGTAAAATCAGGGTTTCTCCAGATTTTTCACTCAAACTTGATTTTACTTGTTTCTATATGTTGTTAGACATCCATGGTTGAAATATTGAGGCTCAATTTTGTCATATTTTTATTTTTTTCACGACCAAATTCACCATTGAATCAAGAAAGTTGAAGAAATTAGGGTTAACTTGTTCTTGAAGTTATTTGAAGTTTGAAATTTTTTCTAAGTGTCCACCCTATGGAACTTTGACATGTCATAACTTTCTCAATTTTTATCCAATGGTTGCATACCATACATTTCTGGAAAGCTTGGAAAAAATCCTACAAGTTTTTCAATGCGTAAAATTTCTCAAAAATGCACCATTTGAGAGATATTTGAGTTAGAAGTTTCATGCACAAGTTTTGACCAAGGCTGGGCAAGCATGCAATTTCTGGGCATTTTCTGCGCATAATTTTCACAAACAGGTGGTGAGCATAATGTTGAAGCTTATATCTCTTTATTCAGATGGAATTTGGGAAAACCACTTCGTGCATTTTGAAGTATGCCATGAGACCTTTAATTAGAACTTGGAATCGCATCATTTGGTTCAAAATTGAGTAAGATACAAAGCTCACAAGTGGAGGTCAGGAAGCTGACTCCATGCATGGCCATGCAAGCCAGAACGCGCGCGAGGCTGCCCAAAAATTTCCTTGTTTGTGCATAACTTCAAATAACCATATCTCACTCATTTTAACTCCATTTTCAGTGAACCAAAGCTCATTTTAATCCTCATTCCAAGAGCTATTGGTAGGCCTCAAAAAGCCAAGAAACGCACGAGCCATTTGTGAGAAAATTGGAGGAGAAAAAGGTGATACAAGGCGGTTTTGTGTAGAGGTGTGTTTGTGCATTTTTTGTGTTGATTTTACAAGTTTGTTTTAAGCAAGCAATGCCAGGACTCAAAGCAAGCTTGCCAGTACGCATTCTTTGTCATAAAAGCCCAACAATTTGAGTATTTTCTCACACACTTATGCCATACACCACTTGATTTTTCTTGATATATCTAGTAAAGCTGAGGATTGGATCATTATGAGCATATTTCACCACTCATCCAGCTCATCAAAACGCAACCAATAAGTGTGTGAAGAAGCATAAAACACAAGCTACATTCAAGATGCCATTTTTATCATTTTTTGGCTCTAACGGATTTGTGAAGATAAAAGGACCAATGTACCCTTGTTAGACTCACACATTATAAGTTAGAAGCTTCCTATTTGCAAAGGAGCTTTCTCTCTCTCGTTTTCCAGATCCAAAAATTGCTCTGTATTTTTTAGTTTTTCTCATACTTTGAAGTAGCTGCAAATCGTGCTTGTGAGAGATTTCCTTCATCATTCAAGCTTCATTGAGGATTCAAGAACAAGCAAGTAGTATTTTCTCTTCAAATCCAGAGGCATATTTGTATTTATCTTCCAAATCAAGAGGTAACATTCAAATTTCAAATCTGGATTTCTAGCTTGCAATTGATGAATATGAGCGTATACATGCGTGGTTAGCTGGCCAAACAATAGGTTTGATGTATAATTGCTTCTGTTTTTGAAGAATATTGCATAGGATGAAGTTTTGAAAATCCAGATTTGGATGATTTTCTCGCTCTGATTTCTTGGTGTATGGTGGATCGTTTGATTTTTTACAAGTTGTGTGTTGTAGCTTGCGATGTGATCTTCATTTAGAGCTTTGAATCACTTAATTTGGTTGGGAAATGAATGAGATACGAATGCTAGAAGTTGCATGCATGAAATTGTCCATTCACGTGTTTTAGGGTTGGCTGGAGGTTGAAGATGATGCGTGGCATCATCTGATTGGTTGTTGGCATTTTGAGTTTTCATTTAATCATTTTTATAATTAGCATCTTTAATCAATCTGTTTTGCATCCAAAAATTCCAAAAATAAATACCACATACTCATGTTGACCTAAAATATTTTGTGGAATTTTTTCCAAATTTTTAAAAAATGTTTTGACTAATTAAATAAATTATGAGATTAATTAATTGTGTTTCAATTGAAAAATTTATAAAAAATACTTTCTCATGTTGAAAAATTCCACAAAAAATATTTTGAATCCTCTAAGGGATTAATTTTGCATTTCTGAATTTTATTTCATAATTTTTGCATTTTTGCATAATTAAATAATTTCATGCATTATATTGCATCTCATGCATATTTAAATCATTAAAAATACTTTTATGCATATAAAAAATACATAAGAAATATTTTAGTTCATTTAAATCATGCACCATGCATTTTTGAATTTTATTTCATAATTCTTGCATTTTTTGCATAATTTAATAATTTCATGCATTATATTGCATTTCATGCATATTTGAATCATTTAAAAATCCTTTCCATCATATAAAAAATGCATAAAAAATATTTTTGGAGCATTGTATCCATGCATTATACATTTCTGATTTTTATTTTATAATTTTGACAATTTTGCATAATTAAATCAATTTTTGCATTAAATACATGATTTGCATTATCCATTTTGCATTCTTATTGCTTTTATCATTTTTCCTTGAAAATAAAAAATGACAAAAATAGTTTTGATCATGATTTGAAGCTTGTGGACATGATTTAAGGCCAAGCTTTATGTATGTGATGATCATTTTAATGCTCTATTGATGTATAAACATGTTTTCATTCATTGGAAATTACATGTTGATCATTTGGTTTCTACCTTGAGCATAAAGCTTCGTGTGGTTCACAATATCCTATTTTGTTGATGTCTTGGTTCTTAGACCATGTTCTTGTATAGTTTGTGTTTCTAATTGATGTTTAGGGGTATGATAACATCAAGGATATTCTTCTAAAGACTTGAGAGACATTTGACCTCAAGGGATCATTTTGATCCTTTAACTAGAAGATGTTTGATCTTTGTTTCACTTGTTGCATTCTTGTGCATGAATTGTAGGGTGAGGAATGCATTCATGCAATTCTTTGGGAATTTACTTCTGATTTCCTTACTTCATCCTTATAGAACATTTAGGGCCTTGATTCTGGTCTGATTGATTCATTTAAGCCCCTAATTTGCTCAAGTTCATGTTGATGTTGTTGTAAGAATGTCACTACTTTATTGTTATGGTTGTAACACTTGTGTTATGTGCATCGTGTATGGCTTTAGAATTCCAATTCCAATTGGATCTTTGATCTTCACCTCTGACCTTGTACATTATGTAATCAATAACTCAATTCTCTTTGATTCATTGACTTGCACTCAATTGTAATGTCATCATGATGATTTAGAAGAGCTAGATCTTCTTTTTCTTCTATTGTTTGCTTGGACCATACCTTAAGGGATTATGGGTTCATAATGTTTGAGGTATGTCACTTCAATTGACCTTACCTTGAGCTCATGACAAGCATCTTGTGATGGTTCTATCATCACCCTATGACATACAAGACATCTTTCTCTTCCTATAAATCTTAATCAATGTCGTTTGATCTAAGATAGGTGGTGGTTTATTTTAGATGATTTCGTTCATCAAATAGGTGACTTTTTTGTGTATGGAAGTTTCATATTTTACATTTGGTTTCTCATGAATCATATCTTGAGTTAAACTTATGACACAAGTCACACATGGTTTTAATTTTCTAATTAAAACTACTTTGTTTCAACCTTTCTTAAGTGTCATGGTTAACTAGTTTAGACGCTTTCAAACCCTAATTCAATGTACTTGTGTATGTAAGATTTTTACTTTGTTTGAATTGCTTATGTTTATGGTTTACTTAGGTCTTAATCTACTGACCTTGTGTGTCACATTACTTTCTCATCTTGCCTCTTCATCATGATTGACTCATTAACTTGTTTGCTCACTTAAAACTAACTCTAGGGTTTAGGACCACTCTTTTCCATTACTAATATTTGCACCATGAATGATTGTGAGGCATGATGATTTATTATTTTTGTATGAGCATCATTTTCATGTTCCATCTCTCATCTCACTTGAATATGACACTTGACACACGCATGATTGAATACACACTTAAGCACTTTCCATCACACATTTCTAGTATGAGCATTCATGTTTTCTTATGGAAGGTTGCTCATGTAAAGGTTTTGATGATTGTGTATGATTGTCATACCCCAAAATATTCCCTCCTACTTCTCAAAACATTTCATACATCCATACTCAAGGATCCCTCAAGGGTTGATCAGACAAACCCTCTCCTAGACAATCAACCCAAACTAGGGTTTGGCAATTCTCAGATCAAGATGGATTTCCAGCATCTCCAATGGTCATCATGCCTCCTCATATACTTCAAAGATTCTCCATGTCAAGTTTCAAGCCTCACAAGTCAAATTTCCTCAGACAATTGCTCAGATGGTTGAAAATCAATTGTGTTGGACAAAAAGTCAACTGTGGTCAAAATACAGTCAAACTTCATGATTTTTGGTCAACATCGTTATTTTGAAGTCACATTCATCATTTGATCAAGGGTTGATCATGATTCATCAAGAAAACTCAAGATTTGCTCAAAAGTCAAACTTTCCAAATTAGGGTTTTCCAATGAAAAGTCAATTGAACTTTGACTGAGCATAACTTCTTCATACTTTCTCAGAAATTTTTCCACAAACTCTCATTTTGAAGGAAATTCAATTCTCTACAACTTCATGTCTCACAAGAATGTTCAAAAAATGCTTCATTTGGAAGATATGGATCAAAACATTTAGGTCCTTTTCAAAGTCAACAAAAAGTCAACTTTTTGTATTGAAGTTTTATTGAGCATGGAAACTCCAATTGAGATGAAACCAAAGAGGTTGTTTAGAGGACATCAAGAGCTTTCTAAAAAGTCCATGAACACTAAAAAATGTGGAAAATTGAGCAAAATACACCTTGCACAAGTTGGGCATTTTTGAAGAGGTGCACAAAGAGAAATACTTGTCAAAACCCAAAATTTTGCAAATGAGCCCAACTTTTCTTGGTTTAAACTTGTTCCTCAGCTTATTTGGAACCTCCAAGCCCAATGCCACGATTTTTGTCTTTATTTTTCTATTTATTTTGAATTTTATTCATTTAAAAACAAATTAAATTAAAAAATAAGGTATAAAATCAAAATTAAATGCAAAGTTGATTTTTCTCTCATTCTTGAGATCCAAGCAACTCATACAAGCTGGAAAATTTCGAAATTTACATTAATTTGGCAAGAAATTGATGAAAATTGGATCAAAAAAGGAAGATTTGATTTCATACAAAATCAAATATTTTTTACATTGATTGATCAATATTTGCTCTTGAATTCAGCCCAAAATCCATCCATTATAAATATACAATGCATACAACAAGAGAAAGAACATAAAAATTGCTTGGAGGAACCCTAACCTAAGTCAAAAAATCCGTGCCTTTCAAGCAACCTGCAACCTTGGTTTTAGATCGTTTCAGTTGATTCCAAGCACTCCATTGAATTCCTTGAAGCCTCTTGAGTTGATCCAGACCTTTACAAGTCACAAAACCATTCAGAAACATAAAATCCAGAATTTGGTTTGTCAACTTTTTTCCAAAATCGATTTTTGATTATCATGCATCTCTAACGTATTTTGATGTTTGTTTTGTGTTTAGATTGAAGTTTGCAAACTTTCTGGATAGTTTAATTGCATTTTAGGTACCAAAAACGCAAGATGCCATGGCTAGGGTTTTCTGTTGCGTTTTAGGGTTTCTCTAAATCCGTTAAATTGGACCAAACCAGTGCCACCATCGTGTTTAGAACGATGTTTCCAATCGAACCATGGCTTCATAACTCATTTATATTGCTTGTACTGGATTTTTGATTTTTGCAGGGGCCTTAACGTCGAGTGAGACCGACGCTAAGTGTTTGAATTTTCAAACGAAGAAGACGATGTTCTTCGCGCGTGTTCTGGGCAATCAGAAGGTGTTTGCGCTTAAAACATATTTGTTTCAACTCTTAAACACGTGGAGGCTCTAGCTCAGTTGGTCATGGCAGCGCGTGTGTGAAGCAAGGGACACCGGTTCGAATCCTGGCAAGACCAAATATTTTTTGTCACTTAGAAAACTAACATATTTTTCTATTTTCTCTTAATATTTTCCATACAATTTAATTTATCTTCAATATTTTTTATCATGCATCTAAAAATCACCAAAAATATTTCTTTTTTGCATTATCATCAGAAAAATACTTATTTAATTTTTAATATTAAAATTATTATTTTTGCATGCATATTTTATTTAATTATTAATTAATCATTTAAATGACTTTTAATTGTTTTTAAATTACTTAAATGATCTAGAAAATTACCAAAAATTTATCTTATCATATTGTTGTCATTACTAACATAAAACCTTTTTCCTCATTCAAAAATCATGCTTTTTGCTAACATTTTCTTCTTATGCAATTTCTCTCGTTTTCCGATTATGTATCTGTTCACAGGTTGTAACGCTTCGGACAATTTTTCTTGCTTTTTTTCTTTCAATTATGTAACTGCCTATGGGATGTAATAGTTTAATTAGGACTTTTATTTTCCTCACTCTTATTATGTAACTGCCCCAAAGCCATGTAATAGCGTAGGACTTTATCTTTCCGCATTTTACATTTCCGCAATTTATTTTCTGCACCTTATAAACTGCTAGTAATTAGGCGTGTATGGAAAGATAAAATTGGACATAGATCACTCATAATTCTAAGATAAAATATCTGAATTCAACACACTCTTTTCACACATGCACCCCTTAGGGTAATTCTCTCTCGTTGCCTTTATAAATACAAATGGTCAAGTCCCTCGAACGTAGAGGTATTCTAGCACTGTTGCCTTCAAAACAAATCATCATAGTCCCTTCGATACAAAGATCATAGACCTACGATGTCGCCTACAAATACATGATCTTGACCCTTGATTGTTGCCTACGAAAAATGATGATAGTCCCTTCGAATGTGCTAGGATACTCCTACAAGTTGCCTTCTATGACCATCTGATGTCCCTTCGAATGCCCCTTCTACATCCAACGAATAGGGTTACCTACCAACTAATGGTATGGATAGCACTATTTTAAAGGAACGTAAAAAAAACACGAAAACGACCATTCCGAGTAGGTAATAAGACTTTTAGTTGCTTGCTCTATCAAAACCTCACACTTTTGTCAAAGTTCAAACACTTTTCAAAAACGAAACATTTCGAACACTTTGTATACATTCCTACATGAATCATTACAAAGTCAAAGCGAAATGCCTTTTCAAAACATTTTCAAACACACAGAAAGCACAATTTTAAAGTGGTCAAAGGGCAACTAAGAGCCCGTAGATAACTACGGATGGAAAGGGGTGTTAATACTTTCCCTTTCATAACTTTCTCCCTTACTCAGAATCTAACGAAGGTCTTTTCCTGTTCTTTTCACCTTCCCTTAATTGGATAAAAGAAAAGTCAGTGGTGACTCTTGCTATCCGCACATTTGCGGTACAAAAATCTCAAAGTCAGTTCACCGTATTACAGAACTGGCGACTCTGCCAGGGAGACACCCTAAAGAGAGAATACCTTAGGGATTTCTAGATCATTTTTACTGTTTTCTATTTGACTTGCTTGCTTTATCTTTAAGGGTTGCTTGGGTATTATACTTGTGGGGGATCCTACACCCGGATCCAGGTTTCCTTTAGGTAAGTAGCAATAAATCGTCGCGACCGTTAGGCGTATACCGAAACGGTCAACATGATGGCTACGTTAGTGTGACACTTTGGATGTCCTGATACTCTTCATTTCCAAGTTGAGGATAGTATTTGGCTTCTGCGTGGTGTCATCAGCACTAACTAAACTTTTAGAACCTTAATTGACCCATCTTGGCCATTAGAAGGTAGTGAGATGGCCGGCTTTGGTGTAGACTAAGGTTGGCTGATACTCGATGCTACGCTCATTAAGATCAGACTTTTGGGATATTTTCGGTTGACCACTTGGTAGTCGTATTAAAATAAACACCTACGAGAAAGATCAATGATATGAGATTCCTAGAACCCGGTTACTATTATAGGACAGGATGAACCAACTCAAACTTTTGGTGGGGTAATCACCTATACCTCATGCAAGCCTTAAACCTAGGCTCATTGTGTGAATTGTTTGTGTGTGATAAACATGACATCATGACATCATCACATTGCATATCATTTCTAACTATTTCAAGGACCTAGGGATTTATCTTTGCTCTGTTTTGTAGGGATTATGGCTTCTAGAAAGACTATCCGAATCAACTTCATGGGTGTACCTTCTCAGCTCAAAGATTTGGTTTCAGAAGTTCCCGATCATGATCAGTTCATCAAAAGACATGGTTATCTGCTTGACTTGGTTATTTCCGGTTTTGAAGAAGATATGATGCATGTCCTATTCCAGTTCTTCGATCCGAAACACCATTGCTTTACATTTCTAGATTATCAGTTAGTTCCTACCTTGGAAGAGTTCTCTAAGCTACTTGGGGTACCAATTCTTGACCAAATGCCATTCACCGATCTAGAAAAAGTTCCTAGGTACGAAGACATCGCATCAGCATTACACCTAAAGCGCTCAGACATTGAAGCCAATTGGGAAACAAGAAGCGGAGTTAAGGGTTTACTTGCTAAGTTCCTAATAAAGAAAGCCCGAGAATTCCTCAAAGTTATGAGTTTCCATGCATTCGAAGACATTGTGGCCTTGTTAATCTATGGTTTGGTTCTATTTCCTAACTCGGATCAATTCATAGATGTCAACGCCATCAAGTTATTCCTTACTCGCAATCCTGTGCCTACTTTACTTGGAGACATTCTACATTCTCTCCACACTCGTACTACTAAAAGACAAGGAACTCTCATGTGTTGCATACTGTTACTTTCCAGGTGGTTTATTTCGCACCTTCCTCCATCAGTTTTGAAGGACGAACAAAGATCGAAGTGGTCTCAAAGACTGACGCCACTCTCTCATTCAGATATCCGTTGGTGTCTTTTCTCTCAAAAGGACTTCACATTTATTGAGCGTTGTGGGGAATTCCCTAATGTACCACTCCTTGGTATAAGGGGAGGTATTAGTTACAACGCTTCTCTAGCTCTACGTCAGTTTGGTTATGCTCAAAGAGATGGTCCACATGACATGCTTCTCCAAGATATTGTGTTCGATTACAACCACGATCTCCAGAATTACCGACGAAGGTTCATACACGCTTGGGGCATGGTAAAGAAGACTGATACCAAGACTTTGGGGCACCAAAACTCCATTCCTTGGGAACCTTACATCAAATGGGTGCGAGCTCGAGCTCAAAACCTCATGATGCCATTCACGCCTGTTTTGCCAGTAATTATGGAACCTGTTGCTATAGGTGACGTACCCTATATTGTTCTCCATCCTGACATGCCTACTGATTTTGAAGACTTGAAGAGATCCTGAATTCAACTAAAAGAAGAAAGGGATACATTTGAAGCTCAATATTATGCAAGCAAGAAGAAGGTACTAGAGTTGACCAAGCTACTTCACGAGGAGCGGAACATCAACGCCTACCTCGGCACCAAGAGGAGGCGCCCATGGGAGACCTAGAGCTTTAGGATTTTGTGCTTTTCTTTTATTTTTCTGAACTATCTTTTGTACTTAAAAAGAAAAAGAATAAAAAGAGAACTAATAAATGTTTGTTCGTGCTTGTTTAACAAATTTAAATTCTTAAGGTCCTTGAAAACATTGCATTGCATTTGCATAAACATCGCATATCATGGCATAACATCTCATAACAGGTACATTGAAGATTGGTTTTCTCATTTTCTCGCTATTTATTTTAGCAGAAATGGCTCTTGAATAGACTGTCAAAGATCTTCAGGCTCAGAATGCTCAGTTCCAGGAGATGTTCACTAGCTTGGTCCAAGGCCAAGAAGATCTGAAGAAGCTCATCAATAGAAAGAAGAGGGTCGTTGGTGTTCTCAACATGGGCAGATGTTACAAAGGTGGTCCTAAAGTGGTCAGCCGGATAGAGCTCTCAAAAAGTGTCAAGACCGAGGGGAGTGTCAAGGGCAATGACGAAGACGATCAGCGTGAGCCTGAGAAGAAAGGAGAAGACTATGAGGATCAATACTCTGATGAAGATGACAAGTACAAGCAACTTGAAGACCGTTTGAATGTTGTGGAAAATCTGAAGATGTCCGGGATGAATTTTGATGATCTGAGCCTTGTCCCTGGTGTGGTGATTCCTCCCAAATTCAAAGTTCCTACTTTCGCCAAGTATGATGGCATTTCTTGTCCGAAACTGCATTTGAAGTCCTATGTTTAGAAGATCTACCCCCACGCTGATGACAGAAAGTTGTGGATGCATTATTTTCAAGAGAGTTTTTCTGGAACTCAATTGGAGTGGTATTATCAGCTAGAAAATGATCGTATCCGTACTTGGAGTGACTTAGCAGATGCTTTCTACAGACAGTATGAGTACAATGCTGAATTGGCACCCACTCGCATGCAACTACAAAACATGTTTATGGGTCGTGATGAGAAGTTCAAAGAATATGCTCAGAAATGGAGAGATCTAGCAGGCAGGGTTCAGCCACCCTTGTCCCATAAGGAGTTGGTTGATATGTTTATGGGAACGCTGGCAGGCCCATTCTTCAATCATCTGATTGGAAACTCTTCAGCCGGGTTCACCGAGTTGATATTGACATGAGAGCATATTGAAGCTGGTATCAAGAGTGGGAAGATTCATGTAGAGTCGTCATCGAATGCTGCGAAGAGATCTTTTGGTGGTAAGAAAGAAGCTAATGCTGTGTATGGTCAGAAAAGCCAAGCCAAGACTGACCGTGCTAAATCTGTGGGGGCAGTTGTGATCTCCAATCCTACATCAACACAACCTCAGCGAGACAACGCGCGTAACCAGAACGCGCCACGAAGACAGTTTACTAAGATCAACATGCCATTGTCGCAAGCCTTGCAAAACATGTTGAAAGCAGAGATGATTACCTTGAGGGATCCTCCTCGCAAGCCTTACAATCCTAATGCTAAGTGTGCTTACCACTCCAACAGTCCAGGGCACGACACTGACAACTGTTGGGCTCTGAAGAACAAGATTCAAGACATGATTGAAGCTAAGAAAATTGAGTTTGATCCTCCTGTTGAGACTCCGAACGTGATCAACGCTCCTATGCCTAACCATGACAAAAGTTCCAATGCTATTGGCGAGAATGCTTATGTTTTCAACATAGATGACTTGACCATTCGTCTGATGACTGTTAAGAAGAATTTGCTGCAAGCCGGTGTCAATCCAGGATGCCCAGAAAATTGTCGTTGGTGCCCATTTGCGCCTGACGATTGTGCTTGGTTGAGAAGACGTGTTCAGTGCATGATGGATAACCGTGAAATACTATTCCTGAAACCACCTGTGGAGAATCTGTGTGAAGACATGTCTAAGAAACTGAAGATCGAAGATGTGAATGAAACTGTACCGAATGTGTGGGATACCTTGGGGCAGCCAAGGGGAAAGTTTGATTACACAGTGAAGTATACTGTTCCTGAGAGCTACAAGATTCCTATTGAAGATGTTAAGGCGACCGGGTGGGGTGACGATTTCCCAGAAGACTATGCTGATGTTAACACAATAAGGATTTCCTCTGCTGATCCTACGCCTAGAGTGGCACCTCTCATCATTACTTCTCCCAGACCAGTTCCATATTCCTCCGACAAAGCTATACCTTGGAATTATGGAGCTGATGTTTACTATCATGGTGTCAAGCAAGACCCTCTGACCATTGAGAATCTCACAGTTGAAGCTACCATTCTTGACATTGACAACATCACCGGATCTAGTAAGGTGACCAGAACCGGAAGAGTGTTTTCTCCAGAGATCTCTCCTCCAAAAGACACTGCGACTCCAGCTCGCATTCCAGTTATTGAACCAGTTCCTGAGACTAGAGGGAAAGAACCAGTGACTCATCCTGCTCAGCCAGAAGTACCAAAGGAAGTTGCTGAAGACACCTCCAAACAAGAAATAGAGGAAATTCTGAAGATTATCAAGAAGAGTGACTACAATGTTGTGGAACAGTTGGGGACAGACTCCGTCCAAGATCTCCATGCTTGCTCTGCTCTTGTGCTCTGAGGCTCATGCTAAAGCCTTGGTGAAGTTTCTGAAGAATGCTCACGTACCGCAAGACACTACTACTGATTAATTTGAAGTTTGTATTGCTAGCCTGGCTGCCAACAACGGCCTAGGCTTCTCTAATGCTGATTTGACTCCTGCCGGAGGGAAACACAACAAAGCCTTGCACATCTCTGTTGAATGCAAGGGGATTACATTGTCTCATGTTTTGGTGGATACTGGTTCTGCTCTGAATATCCTACCAAAGAGTGCTTTTGATCGACTTGATGTTGAAGGACTGGTTTTGAAGCCTAGTGATATAATTGTGAGAGCTTTTGATGGTTCTAAACGAACAGTACTTGGAGAGCTCATTTTGCCTGTTAAAGTCGGTTCCCAGACTTTTGACTCCACTTTCTTTGTCATGGACATCCGTCCAGCTTACTCTTGCCTACTTGGACGCCCTTGAATACATGGGGCAAGCGCTGTTACCTCTACCTTACATCAGAAGTTGAAGTACCCGGTGAAGGGGAAGGTTGTTACAGTATATGGTGAAGAAGAATATATGGTCAGTCATCTACAATTATTCCGATATCTCGAGATGGAAGGAGAACTTTTCGAGACTCCCTGTCAAGCTTTTGAAACAATCCCCAGAGTCACGCCTGTTGACTCTCCCATCACTCCTGAAGTTGCGCAAGTCCCACCTAGGATGGCCTCGCTAAAGGATGCTCAAGCTACAGTTGAAGAAGGACGTAGTGCTATTTGGGGACAGCTCCCTGATCTTCCTTTCAAATCTGACAAGACTGGTTTAGGCTTCACTATCAAAGGTTAGAAGATGATACGCCGAGAACGCGCAGGCCAACTTCCCTTCCGCATCAGCCAGAGTAGAGTCCATGCTATAAAAGACGACGACAACGACATCGACATCAGCAAATGGATCTTCCCAACTCCTAACAACAGACTCAGTAATTGGAAGACTGAAGACGTCATACCAATCTCCTTTAGACAGGAGTAATTGCTTTTGTTTTTGCTTTGCTTTTCGTATTTTCTACGCTTTGAACAATAAACTCTAAAGCCTAGTGCCTTGCCCGGGGAATCATGGCTCGTTTGTGAGGGTTATTATCTGTCATTTGCATATTTTCATTCAATAAAATCGTTGGAATTTTGCATTTAATTGTTGCTTTCTTTCTTTTACTTTATCACCCCTTCAAAAAGCTATGTGTTTCTTACACACACCCACGTGATACACTGCAGAGTCACTCTGAATCTCGTTGATAACAGCTATGCTATTGCAAAATATGACTTCGATAATCCGATCTACCAAGCCCGAAGACGAAGGTGAGGAAGATTGTGAAGTGCCAGGAGAACTTGTCAGACTGCTACAGCAAGAAGATCGAGTTATACAGCCACACGAAGAGTCAACTGAGATTGTGAATTTGGTTACTAATGAAGACAGAAAAGAAATCAAGATAGGAGCGGGTCTTGAGAACAGTGTCAAAGAGAGATTGATTCAGATGCTACGAGCTTATATTGAGGTTTTTGCATGGTCATACGAAGACATGCCAGGCTTGGACATTGATATTGTGGTACACCGGTTAACGACAAAAGAAGGTTTTCTCCCTGTGAAATAGAAGGTTCGTCGCATGCGTCCTGAGATGTCAGAGAAAATCAAAGCCGAAGTTATGAAGCAGTTCAATGCCGGTTTCTTAGCTGTTACTTCTTATCCGCAATGGGTTGCAAACGTGGTACCCGTACCTAAGAAGGATGGCAAGGTACGAATGTGTGTGGATTATAGAGATTTGAACAAAGCGAGTCCGAAAGACGATTTCCCACTTCCTCATATTCATATTCTGGTCGACAACACTACCCAACACAAGGTCTTCTCCTTCATGGATGGTTTCTCCGGTTACAATCAGATCAAAATGGCTCCTAAAGACATGGAGAAGACTACTTTTGTTACACAGTGGGGCACTTTATGCTACAAGGTCATGCCATTCGGACTAAAGAACACAAGCGCCACTTATCAGCGTTCCATGGTGGCAATATTTCATGACATGATTCATCACGAGATAGAGGTCTACGTCGACGACATGATAGCTCGATCACAGACTGAAGAAGAACATCTCGATCATTTGCGGAAACTGTTCGATAGACTAAAGAAGTATAGACTAAGACTCAATCCCAACAAGTGCACCTTTGGAGTCAGATCCGGTAAACTCTTAGGGTTTGTAGTCAATGGAAAAGGTATTGAGTTTGATCCCGCCAAAGTTAAAGCTATCCAAGAGATGCCAGCACCCCGCACTAAGAAGGAAGTCAGAGGTTTCTTGGGCCGATTGAACTACATTTCCAGATTCATTGCACATCTAACAGCTACTTGTGAGCCAATCTTCAAGTTACTGAAGAAAGATCAAGTGGTAGAATGGAACGACGATTTCCAGATCGCTTTTGAAAAAATCAAGGAGTACCTAGAGAATCCTCCTATCCTAATGCCGCCTGGCGAAGGAAGACCTCTTATCATGTACTTGACAGTGTTAGAGAACTCAATGGGGTGTGTGTTGGGGCAACATGACGAGTCTGGTCGAAAAGAGTATGCAATATACTACCTTAGCAAAAAGTTTACCGACTGTGAAACAAGATACTCACAGCTCGAGAAAACTTGCAGCGCTTTGGCTTGGGCTGCTCACCGACTAAGACAGTATATGTTGACTCACACTACCTTGTTGATCTCCAAGATGGATCCGATAAAATACATATTTGAGAAACCAGCTCTCTCCGGAAGAATAGCAAGATGGCAAATGATCTTAACTGAATACAACATCCAGTATATTTCTCAAAAAGCGACAAAGGAAGTGTAGTAGCCGATCATTTGGCTCATCAAGCCGTAGACGACTATCAGTCTATGCAGTTCGAGTTTCCAGACGAAGATGTTTTACTAGTTACTGATTATGAAGAACCAGGACCAAACGAAGGGCCTGAACGAGGATCCCGATGGACCATGGTCTTTGATTGAGCCTCAAACGCACTTGGCAATGGCATTGGCGCCATCATTACATCTCCTACAGGCGGACATACGCCTTTCACCGCCAGATTATGTTTCAACTGTACCAACAACATGGCCGAGTACGAAGCGTGCATCATGGGTATTAAAGCTGCTATTGACTTAAGAATCAAGTTCTTACAAGTATATGGAGACTCAGCTTTAGTAATCAGTTAGATTAAGGGCGAGTGGGATATGAAGCATCCGAATCTCATTCCGTATCGAGAGCATGTTCTAAGTTTGATCCCCTACTTCGAAGAAATCACTTTCAATCACATTCCACGAGAAGAGAATCAGTTGGCAGACGCATTGGCTACTATGTCATCTATGTTCAAGGTCAGATGGGACAACGAGGATCCCCAGATCATCATTGAAAAGTTTGACGAACCAGCGTATTGTTATGGGCTTGATACAGAAGAGAAACCTTGGTACTACGACGTAAAGAGGTATTTTCAAACTCAGGAATATCCCGCAGGGGCATCTGTCAATGATAAGAAGTTCTTGAGAAGATTTGCATCCAAATTCTTCCTCAGCAACGACACCCTATACAAGCGCAATAACGACTTGTGCTTACTCCGCTGTGTAGACCGGAAAACAACGGAACGTATCATGGAAGAGTTACACGAAGGCTCATTTGGTACCCATTCCAGTGGACACACCATGGCTAAGAAGATTTTGAGAACAGGTTACTATTGGTCCATCATGGAAGCTGATTGTCACTGCTATGCTCGATCTTGTCACAAATGCCAGATATATGCAGACAAAGTGCACGTGCCTCCGGTACCTCTGAATGTTCTAAAAGCTCCTTGGCCTTTCGCAATGTGGGGCATTGACATGATCGGAGAAATCAAGCCCACCGCTTCCAACGGACATCGTTTCATCCTTGTGGCAATTGACTATTTTACCAAGTGGGTAGAAGCAGCCTCGTTCGCATCTGTTACCAAGAATGTCGTGGCTCGATTCATCAAGCATAATCTTATCTGTCGGCATGGCACTCCTGAAAGGATTATCACAGATAACGGCTCTAATCTCAACAACAAAATGATCACCGAACTCTGCACGCAGTTCAGGATCAAGCATCACAATTCTTCTCCATATCGGCCTAAGATGAATGGCGCAGTGGAAGCCGCCAACAAGAATATTAAGAAGATCATACAGAAGATGACAATGACTTACAAAGATTGGCATGAGATGTTACCATTTGCTCTTCATGGTTATCGCACTACAGTACGTACATCAACTTGGGCAACCCATTTCTCTCTTGCATACGGTATGGAAGCAGTCCTACCAATCGAGGTTCAGATACCATCAACCAGAGTCCTCCAGGACACAAAGTTAAGCGAAGATGATTGGATCCAGACTCGCCTTGACCAAATCAACTTGATCGATGAGAAACGACTCGCATCCATCTGCCATGGACAGATCTATCAGAAGCGAATGATTAGAGCATTTAACAAGAAGGTCAAGCACCGAGTCTACCAAGTCGGTGATCTAGTAGTCAAGCGCATCATTCTTCCACAAGGTGATCCCAAGGGAAAATGGACTCCCACTTATGAGGGACCATTTGTAGTCAAGACAGTATTTTCCGGCGGAGCTATGATACTTAGCACCATGGATGGTGAATACTTCCCACACCCTGTGAACGCAGACATAGTCAAAAAATACTACGCATAAACGAGACCCGCTAGGTCGACTGACCTAGGCAAAAATAAGGGCATCCTGGCGAACCAAAAGGGTTCGGGCAAAAGTTAAGGATATATACAAAACATGTACACCCGGCGGCAAGTCGAAAACCTGCAAAGGCGACTTGGGCAAAAAGGGGTATCTCGGTAGACTGAAAACCCAAAAGGGCGGTCTAGGCAAAAGTTAGGGATTCAAGCGTATGACTATGTCTCGTCCAGATCACCTATCTACAGACTACTATCAACATTCAAGATTCAAATGGCGTAAATCAATTCACTCACTTTCTACTGACAGCAAGGAGATGAGATAGTTGAAATATATGAGTACTAGCATAGTTGAAACTTAACGAGATTGTTTCCACATAGCTTTTTACTTTTCTTGTGTACAAACTACTGGGCCATACGCCATCTTTCAAATTAATACAAGTTCTTTCTCTTTACAATTATTACTGTTGTTAATTGCATAAAGTCCAACATTTTCCTTGAATGATTATATGCATCTGACAATAAATATCTATTCACAAACATACGAAAAGTGAACATACGAAAGTAATTGCTACAGGCTCTAGGAATTGAGATGACGACGAAAGTCACCAATACATTCCCCTGCAGAATACAATTCCCACAGAGATGTCACTTGCTACACATCTTTCCCAATGGAGTACACATTTTCCTCCACTAGTCCAGACATCCCAGGCTCCATCACGTTAGTCCCCGAGCAGTGATTCCAATCAACTGAACCATATTACATCAGTTTCCAAGCAATAACGATTCATCAACAGCAGAGGTATTTATCCCCGGCAGAATATCTCTCAACGATTATCATTCCCCGGCAGCAGCGGTATCCAAACTTGAAACATGGTCAGATAGTGCATCAGAGGAAACCTACATCTTTTATTCCCCAGTCAGAGATCTCGACGGGCTCCAGATCCTTCTAACCCGATCTCCCAACAACTATCAAATGCTCTCCAGCAAGATCTATGCGCAAGATCCCCAGTAGAGCGCCTCCTAAACATCCCCCAACAGGGACTATGCACAAGATCCTCAGTAGGGTACCTCTTGATCTCTACCATCCTCAACAACATCTAGGCTCAAGACTTGGTCAGATAGTGCATCGGAGGAATCAAGGTTATCTTTCTTCTCAGGGCTTCTAATTCGTTTCGTCCCCAAACAGAAGTCAGAAATCCCCAAGGGGAACATTCGCATCTTCTTCAAGATGGATATGTTTTGAAATACCACAACATCTATCATTCATACATTATTCATAAAAATCATAACATGTGCATGTACCATTCATACACATTGTCATGCATCATAATTTGCATAAGACTAACTATATTCTATCAAAGTTTCTTTTGTTTTCCCCAAAACAAGTGAGAATCACTTCCGAAACAGAAAGGTCCAGGATTAATACCCGAAGCCAGACGAGAAACCCTATCCGAACGACCATCCCAGTTGTCCTCCGATAACAGATCCAAGATTAATACCCGAAGCCAGACGGGAAACCCTATCCGAACGATCACAAGTTATCCTCCGATAATAGGCATTGGATTAATACCCGAAGCACAACAGGGAAGCTATCCCCATTCTGCTGCCTATTATCCCCTCAGAGTAATCAAGACAAAGATTTATTCTGACTTTCTCTTATTATCAATAACAACTACAGAGTCTAGCGTACGACTCAGTTGCCTCGGATGGCATCTTAAGCCCATCTCCGACTATTTGTCGACATCTCTCCACTTTCAGAATGCTGCATATTTGGTTAAAAAACCAATACAAACCAATAACTTCATTCAAAGATGAACACAAAGTTTAACGTACGACTCCCTTCGGATGGCATCTTAAGCCCATCGCCGCGCTTTCTCCTTATTTTCAAGAATACATACAGAGCCTAGCGTACGGCTTGTTCCCCAACATCAGTCTTTCCGGATGGCATCTTAAGCCCATCTCCGACGATGCTCCTAATTAGATGACATCCTTGAGTCTAGTGTACGCCTCATTCCCCAGTGAAATCTCTAGCTTCTCCAAATGGCATCTGTAAGCCCATTCCCGCGCCATCAGCCAACAGCGAGTGCAAATTTTTAGGTGTACTCGAGTGTTCAATCATCTTCTACCTCCAGGTCACGAAAAGCAAGCATGCCAATCTAACCCTTCCATTTCAAGAAGATTGAACAGGGGCGGCTGTCATACCCCAAAATTTTCCCTCCTACTTCTCAAAACATTTCATACATCCATACTCAAGGATCCCTCAAGGGTTGATCAGACAAACCCTCTCCTAGACAATCAACCCAAACTAGGGTTTGACAATTCTCAGATCAAGATGGATTTCCAGCATCTCCAATGGTCATCATGCCTCCTCATATACTTCAAAGATTCTCCATGTCAAGTTTCAAGCCTCACAAGTCAAATTTCCTCAGACAATTGCTCAGATGGTTGAAAATCAGTTGTGTTGGACAAAAAGTCAACTGTGGTCAACATACAGTCAAACTTCATGATTTTTGGTCAACATCCTCATTTTGAAGTCACATTCATCATTTGATCAAGGGTTGATCATGATTCATCAAGAAAACTCAAGATTTGCTCAAAAGTCAAACTTTCCAAATTAGGGTTTTCCAATGAAAAGTCAATTGAACTTTGACTGAGCATAACTTCTTCATACTTTCTCAGAAATTTTTCCACAAACTCTCATTTTGAAGGAAATTCAATTCTCTACAACTTCATGTCTCACAAGAATGTTCAAAAAATGCTTCATTTGGAAGATATGGATCAAAACATTATAGGTCCTTTTCAAAGTCAATAAAAAGTCATTTGTATTGAAGTTTTATTGAGAATGGAAACTCCAATTGAGATGAAACCAAAAAGGTTGTTTATAGGACATGTAGAGCTTTCTAAAAAGTCCAAGAACACTCAAAAATATGGAAAATTGAGCAAAATACACCTTGCACAAGTTGGGCATTTTTGAAGAGGTGCACAAAGAGAAATACTTGTCAAAACCCAAAATTTTGCAAATGGGCCCAACTTTTCTTAGTTTAAACTTGTTCCTCAGCTTATTTGGAACCTCCAAGCCCAATGCCATGATTTTTGTCTTTATTTTTCTATTTAATTTGAATTTTTTTCATTTGAAAACAAATTAAATTAAAAAATAAGGTATAAAATCAAAATTAAATGCAAAGTTGATTTTTCTCTCATTCTTGAGATCCAAGCAACTCATACAAGCTGGCAAATTTCGAAATTTACATTGATTTGGCAAGAAATTGATGAAAATTGGATCAAAAAAGGAAGATTTGATTTCATACAAAATCAAATTTTTTTTACATTGATTGATCAATATTTGCTCTTGAATTCAGCCCAAAATCCATCCATTATAAATATACAATGTGTTCGCGTTAAAAAGTGTCGCGCTAGGGAATCGAATCTAAATTCGGATCCTCTAACTCGAAACGATTTACTCTTTTGATTTGTTTATAAAGATGCCGCAAGCATCATGCTTTATTATTTTCAACACAAGAAAGATGATTTAATGATTATGAAAAAGGGGAAAGCTGTTAATACCCTCAATTGATTTTGATATGCGGAATGTGAAATCAAGCCTCTCCAACTATTAGTTTTGATGAAGACATCTTTTAGAAGCAAATGATCATGACAAAAGAATGGAAAAAGTCTCAAGTAAAAAGATTGCAAAATGGAATGACTCAAGTCATCAAATAAATCAAATTTCAAGGTATAATACATTCAACCTTTCTCTATGCATACAAGTGTTCACAAAATAATCCATGCATCCATAAATTTGCTAAAAATATTTTACATTTCAAAATCAAGTTAGAACATTGTTGAAAAACAATTTTGAAGAAAAAATGAACTGGGAACCGGTTCCTCCATATGGGAACCCGGTTACCCAAATCCTGAAAAACCATGCCCCTGGAAATTTGTATGGGGAACCCGGGTTCTCCAAGCTGGGAACCGGTTCCCCTGTGTAAAAATTCAAATTATTTAACCGTTGGTTCAGCAGGAACCGGGTTCTCCAAGGAGGGAACCGGTTTCCCACGAACCAGTATGAAAAATACTTTTATTTTTTGGGCAGATTTTTCATGGGTTCTTTGTATTGAAGCATGGCAACTTTTCATATGATTATACACTTTTGTAAAGGTGTATAGAGACTATATAAACTGCATAATTTTCAGATTTAAATTACCTTCTTCATCTTGCAACTTTTAAACATTCAAAATTATCTTATCTTTCAAAAAAAATTCAAGTGTTGTAAAAAACAAGAATTTTTATTGAAATTTTTTGCACTTATTTTTTCATTGAAAACTAAGAGAAAATTCATATCATTCATTGAACACTTGTATTACATCATTGAGAAAAGTTGTTTGCTTGAAGAGGAAGATCAATCCAAGATTGATATAGTGTACTACATCTTCAAATCTCCTATAAATTCAAATATACTAGTTGTATTCTTGTTGTCCAGGATTGTTGGAAACAAGTTGTGCATGGAAGAGGATTGTTCTTCTTGCACATAGTGTTGTTAGATCTTAAAGGTTTTAAGAACCTTTGGTCTCCCTATAGGTTAGATAGTAGGCTTCACCTTTTGGTGTGAATAGGCTGTCGATAATTCGACTATAGTGAAATCTCTTCGTGTTGGAAAGGGATGGAGTACTCTCGGATTGTGAGGGGAACCAGGATATATCTTTGTGTTCTTTACCTTTCCGCTTTTATTGCTTTCATCACATCATAACCAAAAGGAAAGAAACACTTGTTAAAAACTTCATATACCAAACCAGAAAAATTAGAACAAGTTTTCATTAAACCGGATAAAATTTTTAAACACCTAATTCACCCCCCCCCCTCTTAGGCGCTCTCTTAGACTTTCAAAGATGGTGGTAGCAACAACAAGCCTCCATTGTTTTGTGGTGAATACTTTGACTTTTGGAAAATTCGCATGAAGGCTCATCTTGAAGCGCAAGGAGAAGAAATATGGAATGCTGTTGAGAATGGTCCATTCACTCCCGTGTGTGTTGTCAATGGTGTTGGGTCATCAAAGCCTAAAGCATCATGGGATGACGATGACAAGAAAAAAGTTCTCTTCGACAAAAAAGCAATCAACATTCTTCAAAGTGCTCTTAGTATGGATGAATTTTTCCGAATATCGGCATGTACAACGACAAAGGAAATTTGGGATACTCTTGTAGAAACTCATGAAGGAACCGCCGAAGTCAAAAGGTCTAGATTGAACACTTTGAGTCAAGAATATGAATTATTCAGAATGCTGCCCGGAGAATCCATCCTTGACTTGCAAAAGAGATTCGTTCACTTGACAAACCATTTGAAGGCACTCGGTAAGACTTTAACTAACGATGAATTAAATCTTAAAGTGCTTAGGTCTTTAACTAGGGAATGGCAACCAAAAGTGACGGCAATATCCGAAAAGAAAAGCCTAGCAACTATGACTTCCGCAACATTATTCGGAAAGCTTCAAGAATATGAAACGGAACTTGGAAGACTTGAAAAACATGAAATCCAAGTAAGAGATTCAAAAGACATTGCTTTAAAGACAAGGATCAAATATCATGATAGCAATCAAGAGGATGAATCCACAAGTAGTGAAGATGAAGCTTTTATCAAGAAGTTTGAAAAATTTCTAAGAAAAGAAAAGAAAAAGGAGATCACTAAAATGGAAGCACCATCAAGGAAAATTAAATGTTTTGAATGTGGAGAAAAAAGTCATGTCAAAAGTGAATGCCCTACACTTGAAAGGAAGAATAAACATTTCAAAGGAAATAAGGACAAAAGGCCAGAGAAAGCATATATAGCATGGGATGATAATGAGATAAGTTCATCATCAGATAAAGAACATGCAAATCTTGCATTTATAGCAACACACAATTCCGAAGATGAAGAAGACGAGGTTAGTCATGATAACTCTCTTTATGATAATGATGCACAAGGTGCTATAGATGAACTATTAAATGAATGCAAAATTCTATATAAGACTATTTCATCTCAAAAGAAATTAATTTCATCTTTAGAAGAAAAAGTTAAGACTATTGAAAAAGAACATAAAGATGAAAAAGAAAAGATGATTAGTGATCAAAAACAGAATTTTGTATGTAATAATTGTGAATCACTTTCTTTCCAAATTGTTCAATTAAAAAGAGTCCTAGAAAGGTATGAAAAAGGACAAGTTGGATTGGAAAATGTTCTTAGCACTCAAAGATATCCTAAAGATAAAAGTGGACTTGGTTTTTCAAAATTTTCTCAACCAAGTTCCAACAAAACTATCTTTGTTAAGGCTAATAACCAACCAATTCAAGAGAAAGTGAATAAGCCTAAAGTAGTTCATCATTATCCTAAAAATGAAAGAGTTGTTAAGAATAAATCTTATCCTCCTAGATATATAAGTAACTTTGAACCTACTTGTTTCTATTGTGGTATTAAAGGCCACACACCTAATGCTTGCTATATAAGAAACTTTAGTGTTCCAAGTGGGCATTATGTGTGGGTAATGAAAGGAACTAACTATGATGGACCCAAAGCACATTGGGTACCAAATCAAACTTAATTGTTTTGTAGGTTTGCTTGGAGACCACTTCAAACTTTTGGTATCTTGATAAGTGGTGACTCTAAGTATTTGATGGGAGATTAAATTAATTCATTTAGCTTTCAAATCTAGTCTTAAAGGCCAAGTGTTATCTCACATTTTGGGAATACCTTAAAGGAAGATTTCTTGGCATAGTCAAAGTTGGAACACTTTAACTTTTACATCCTTTGAAGATGTTCTTTATAATGAAGGACTAAAGCACAATCTTTTAGAAAGACAACTTTACGACAAAAGGCTTCAAGTTCATCAAAGGTGAATGTTTGATGAAGTCTCTTACATGAGGTAAAAATCATAAGCATAAGTTGTTTTTATTTCCAAAATTTCATTATATACCTTGTTAGTCTTTTCCCATCCTTTTTGCTAATGACAAAGGGGGAGAAGATATATATGTGTATGTGTATGCTTGTCTCTAACTATTGCAGAGCCCCAAAGACGTAAAATTATCTTAAATCAAGGGAGAGCTTTGATCAAGGGGGTGTTATCAAAGATAGGGGGAGCATTCACATAAGACACTATCATTTGTTCTACATATTAAAAGCACCTCAACTTTCAATGGGTTGTCATCATCAAAAAGGGGGAGAATGTGAAATCAAGCCTCTCCAAATATTAGTTTTGATGAATACATCTTTTAGAAGCAAATGATCATGACAAAAGAATGGAAAAAGTCTCAAGTAAAAAGATTGCAAAATGGAATGACTCAAGTCATCAAATAAATCAAATTTCAAGGTATAATACATTCAACCTTTCTCTATGCATACAAGTGTTCACAAAATAATCCATGCATCCATAAATTTGCTAAAAATATTTTACATTTCAAAATCAAGTTAGAACATTGTTGAAAAACAATTTTTAAGAAAAAATGAACTGGGAACCGGTTCCTCCATATGGGAACCCGGTTACCCAAATCCTGAAAAACCATGCCCCTGGAAATTTGTATGGGGAACCCGGGTTCTCCAAGCTGGGAACCGGTTCCCCTGTGTAAAAATTCAAATTATTTAACCGTTGGTTCAGCAGGAACCGGGTTCTCCAAGGAGGGAACCGGTTTCCCACGAACCAGTATGAAAAATACTTTTATTTTTTGGGCAGATTTTTCATGGGTTCTTTGTATTGAAGCATGGCAACTTTTCATATGATTATACACTTTTGTAAAGGTGTATAGAGACTATATAAACTGCATAATTTTCAGATTTAAATTACCTTCTTCATCTTGCAACTTTTAAACATTCAAAATTATCTTATCTTTCAAAAAAAATTCAAGTGTTGTAAAAAACAAGAATTTTTATTGAAATTTTTTGCACTTATTTTTTCATTGAAAACTAAGAGAAAATTCATATCATTCATTGAACACTTGTATTACATCATTGAGAAAAGTTGTTTGCTTGAAGAGGAAGATCAATCCAAGATTGATATAGTGTACTACATCTTCAAATCTCCTATAAATTCAAATATACTAGTTGTATTCTTGTTGTCCAGGATTGTTGGAAACAAGTTGTGCATGGAAGAGGATTGTTCTTCTTGCACATAGTGTTGTTAGATCTTAAAGGTTTTAAGAACCTTTGGTCTCCCTATAGGTTAGATAGTAGGCTTCACCTTTTGGTGTGAATAGGCTGTACGATAATTCTGACTATAGTGAAATCTCTTTCGTGTTGGAAAGGGGACTGGAGTACTCTCGGATTGTGAGGGGAACCAGGATATATCTTTGTGTTCTTTACCTTTCCGCTTTTATTGCTTTCATCACACCATAACCAAAAGGAAAGAAACACTTGTTAAAAACTTCATATACCAAACCAGAAAAATTAGAACAAGTTTTCATTAAACCGGATAAAATTTTTAAACACCTAATTCACCCCCCCCCCTCTTAGGCGCTCTCTTAGACTTTCAAAGATGGTGGTAGCAACAACAAGCCTCCATTGTTTTGTGGTGAATACTTTGACTTTTGGAAAATTCGCATGAAGGCTCATCTTGAAGCGCAAGGAGAAGAAATATGGAATGCTGTTGAGAATGGTCCATTCACTCCCGTGTGTGTTGTCAATGGTGTTGGGTCATCAAAGCCTAAAGCATCATGGGATGACGATGACAAGAAAAAAGTTCTCTTCGACAAAAAAGCAATCAACATTCTTCAAAGTGCTCTTAGTATGGATGAATTTTTCCGAATATCGGCATGTACAACGACAAAGGAAATTTGGGATACTCTTGTAGAAACTCATGAAGGAACCGCCGAAGTCAAAAGGTCTAGATTGAACACTTTGAGTCAAGAATATGAATTATTCAGAATGCTGCCCGGAGAATCCATCCTTGACTTGCAAAAGAGATTCGTTCACTTGACAAACCATTTGAAGGCACTCGGTAAGACTTTAACTAACGATGAATTAAATCTTAAAGTGCTTAGGTCTTTAACTAGGGAATGGCAACCAAAAGTGACGGCAATATCCGAAAAGAAAAGCCTAGCAACTATGACTTCCGCAACATTATTCGGAAAGCTTCAAGAATATGAAACGGAACTTGGAAGACTTGAAAAACATGAAATCCAAGTAAGAGATTCAAAAGACATTGCTTTAAAGACAAGGATCAAATATCATGATAGCAATCAAGAGGATGAATCCACAAGTAGTGAAGATGAAGCTTTTATCAAGAAGTTTGAAAAATTTCTAAGAAAAGAAAAGAAAAAGGAGATCACTAAAATGGAAGCACCATCAAGGAAAATTAAATGTTTTGAATGTGGAGAAAAAAGTCATGTCAAAAGTGAATGCCCTACACTTGAAAGGAAGAATAAACATTTCAAAGGAAATAAGGACAAAAGGCCAGAGAAAGCATATATAGCATGGGATGATAATGAGATAAGTTCATCATCAGATAAAGAACATGCAAATCTTGCATTTATAGCAACACACAATTCCCGAAGATGAAGAAGACGAGGTTAGTCATGATAACTCTCTTTATGATAATGATGCACAAGGTGCTATAGATGAACTATTAAATGAATGCAAAATTCTATATAAGACTATTTCATCTCAAAAGAAATTAATTTCATCTTTAGAAGAAAAAGTTAAGACTATTGAAAAAGAACATAAAGATGAAAAAGAAAAGATGATTAGTGATCAAAAACAGAATTTTGTATGTAATAATTGTGAATCACTTTCTTTCCAAATTGTTCAATTAAAAAGAGTCCTAGAAAGGTATGAAAAAGGACAAGTTGGATTGGAAAATGTTCTTAGCACTCAAAGATATCCTAAAGATAAAAGTGGACTTGGTTTTTCAAAATTTTCTCAACCAAGTTCCAACAAAACTATCTTTGTTAAGGCTAATAACCAACCAATTCAAGAGAAAGTGAATAAGCCTAAAGTAGTTCATCATTATCCTAAAAATGAAAGAGTTGTTAAGAATAAATCTTATCCTCCTAGATATATAAGTAACTTTGAACCTACTTGTTTCTATTGTGGTATTAAAGGCCACACACCTAATGCTTGCTATATAAGAAACTTTAGTGTTCCAAGTGGGCATTATGTGTGGGTAATGAAAGGAACTAACTATGATGGACCCAAAGCACATTGGGTACCAAATCAAACTTAATTGTTTTGTAGGTTTGCTTGGAGACCACTTCAAACTTTTGGTATCTTGATAAGTGGTGACTCTAAGTATTTGATGGGAGATTAAATTAATTCATTTAGCTTTCAAATCTAGTCTTAAAGGCCAAGTGTTATCTCACATTTTGGGAATACCTTAAAGGAAGATTTCTTGGCATAGTCAAAGTTGGAACACTTTAACTTTTACATCCTTTGAAGATGTTCTTTATAATGAAGGACTAAAGCACAATCTTTTAGAAAGACAACTTTACGACAAAAGGCTTCAAGTTCATCAAAGGTGAATGTTTGATGAAGTCTCTTACATGAGGTAAAAATCATAAGCATAAGTTGTTTTTATTTCCAAAATTTCATTATATACCTTGTTAGTCTTTTCCCATCCTTTTTGCTAATGACAAAGGGGGAGAAGATATATATGTGTATGTGTATGCTTGTCTCTAACTATTGCAGAGCCCCAAAGACGTAAAATTATCTTAAATCAAGGGAGAGCTTTGATCAAGGGGGTGTTATCAAAGATAGGGGGAGCATTCACATAAGACACTATCATTTGTTCTACATATTAAAAGCACCTCAACTTTCAATGGGTTGTCATCATCAAAAAGGGGGAGAATGTGAAATCAAGCCTCTCCAAATATTAGTTTTGATGAATACATCTTTTAGAAGCAAATGATCATGACAAAAGAATGGAAAAAGTCTCAAGTAAAAAGATTGCAAAATGGAATGACTCAAGTCATCAAATAAATCAAATTTCAAGGTATAATACATTCAACCTTTCTCTATGCATACAAGTGTTCACAAAATAATCCATGCATCCATAAATTTGCTAAAAATATTTTACATTTCAAAATCAAGTTAGAACATTGTTGAAAAACAATTTTTAAGAAAAAATGAACTGGGAACCGGTTCCTCCATATGGGAACCCGGTTACCCAAATCCTGAAAAACCATGCCCCTGGAAATTTGTATGGGGAACCCGGGTTCTCCCAGCTGGGAACCGGTTCCCCTGTGTAAAAATTCAAATTATTTAACCGTTGGTTCAGCAGGAACCGGGTTCTCCAAGGAGGGAACCGGTTTCCCACGAACCAGTATGAAAAATACTTTTATTTTTTGGGTAGATTTTTCATGGGTTCTTTGTATTGAAGCATGACAACTTTTCATATGATTATACACTTTTGTAAAGGTGTATAGAGACTATATAAACTGCATAATTTTCAGATTTAAATTACCTTCTTCATCTTGCAACTTTTAAACATTCAAAATTATCTTATCTTTCAAAAAAAATTCAAGTGTTGTAAAAAACAAGAATTTTTATTGAAATTTTGCACTTATTTTTTCATTGAAAACTAAGAGAAAATTCATATCATTCATTGAACACTTGTATTACATCATTGAGAAAAGTTGTTTGCTTGAAGAGGAAGATCAATCCAAGATTGATATAGTGTACTACATCTTCAAATCTCCTATAAATTCAAATATACTAGTTGTATTCTTGTTGTCCAGGATTGTTGGAAACAAGTTGTGCATGGAAGAGGATTGTTCTTCTTGCACATAGTGTTGTTAGATCTTAAAGGTTTTAAGAACCTTTGGTCTCCCTATAGGTTAGATAGTAGGCTTCACCTTTTGGTGTGAATAGGATCGATAATTCGACTATAGTGAAATCTCTTCGTGTTGGAAAGGGAGAGTACTCTCGGATTGTGAGGGAACAGATATATCTTTGTGTTCTTTACCTTTCCGCTTTTATTGCTTTCATCACACCATAACCAAAAGGAAAGAAACACTTGTTAAAAACTTCATATACCAAACCAGAAAAATTAGAACAAGTTTTCATTAAACCGGATAAAATTTTTAAACACCTAATTCACCCCCCCTCTTAGGCGCTCTCTTAGACTTACACGTAACGACTAGCGCAAACTAGACACAACGCATTGGGGAGATTCTGAGTAAGGGGGTTTGTTAAATAAAGGGAATAGATGGAGCACCCTAAATATATATGGTTATCCATAGCTTTATATATGAATACGTTTGATATGTTTGTGTGTTTTAATTGCTATTTCTATGATTGGGAAAGTTTCTCCTTTGGGATTTTAAGAAGGATAGATTATGTGGGATCCTAGAGTTTGTTATTATTGTGCTCGCAAAGATCTTTGGATCTTCTGCATACATATCCCCTAGTGGGAATCAGAGCATTTGTAGCTCGGATCTAAGGGATCTATGGTTTGTTTGGTCTGAGGGAGAAAGAAATTTGCTCGGCAAGGATGAGACCTTGTGCCTACGTATTCTCAAAAGGATGTTTGAGAAAGTCAGAGCAATCGTAGTTCCCACTTATGCTAGTGGAAAGCAACGGGATGTTAGTAAGAGACAGACGAATGCCATCTTAATGAAAAATGTATCTAATCTATTTCATCACATACATTTTGAAAAAAAAGTTTGATTGATAAAGATCTTTCATCGTAAGTTATAGGTGTTTTGCTTGAGTGTACAAGCGTTACCACTTACATGTTTAAGAAAGATGTTTGAAAAAGATGATTGATTCTTTTAACTGTAAGCATTGGGTGTTTTGCTTGAGTGTACAAGCGTTACCACTTACAATTAAGAGATGTTTTTGTTTGAAAAAAAAGTTTGAAAAGTTTTTGATTGTATGTGATGTGATAGATGAGATACTTCTTCCATAGAGATAATAAACGTCTAAATCTCGAGGAGAAATTGATTGGATTAAAGGGATGCTTTTAAGAAGCCCATGGGTCCTTGTATTGTAAGCCCAAAAGGAGGCATTCCGAGGGTCATCGAGGGTCATCGAGGGTCCTTGTATGAAGCTCAAGAGGAAGCTATAGGGTATGGATGGCTTTGTTTTTAAAAGGGATTTCACCGGGAAACCATCCTTTTGGAATTAAGAGCAATTTCACCGGGAAATTATACTCTCAGGGTTCTATCCTAACGCGGGTGATTCTTTGTATTGGAAGCCCAATAGGAGGTTAAGAGATTTTCTCTCTTTCATTGTATGATGCCCAAGAGAAGGCTAAACTCAATGAGGAGTTCTTTTGAACGAAGCCCAAGAGGAGGCTAACTCAATAGGGGAGTCCTGTCTTATATGAAGCCTAAGCGGAGGCTAAACTCAGATGAATGATTTTTCTTATATGAAGCCTAAGAGGAGGTTGAACTCAGTTGAAATGAGTTACCTTGTACAAAGCCCAAGAGGAGGCTAACTCTGTGGGGAGAGTTATCTTGTATAAAGCCCAAGAGGAGGCTAATACTGTGGGGAACCTATTGGTTAGACTAGTTGTTATGTTATAACTAGACAGTTATATAAACAAGTGTGTGTGTGATATGTATTCACAGAAGTTTATGAAGGAAATATAAATAGATGCATGATGTTTATTTACAAGAGTTTATGAAGGAAATATAAACAAGTGTATGTGAAACGAACGTTTAAAACGAGTGTAACTTGATTATTTACAAGTTTGAATTGTGTACAAGGAAGTAAGTATGTACACGAACGAGTATTTATGTACGAGAGGATGTGGATGTACATAGGAGGGTTGGGACTTACACCATAAGGGTGGCCCATTGGTTTAAAAGCGCACCGGAATAATGCTCCTTTCAATACCAATGGTATTCAATGTATAATGAAAACAAACAGACGAATTTTGTCCGTACTTAAGTAAAAATTATCTGTATTATGTACAGGTAAAATAGATGTGTACATGAAAGAATTTGATATGTACAAGGAAAATATGTATGTACATAAAGAATGTTGGTTGGGACTTACACCGTAAGGGAGGCCCATGATCGATTAAGAAATTTGAAAGAAAACGAATTCGTTTTTATCGTTTAAATCGAATCGATCATGGTAAAAAGATGTAAGTTTGATGAAAAGTTTTGAAAAGAATCGGAAGTCGAAAGTTTGAAAAATTCACCTTTTAAAGTGGTTTTGAAAAGTGCCCAAAGTGTCGTTTTCGGCTCGATTAAAATATAATCAGATGAAAGTTTTTTCTGAAAATTTTTGCACTATCATAAAATAGATACATTTATTGACAAGTGTACAAAAAATCACCTCAAAATGAGGAGTTTTGATTGGTTAAAAAAAATGTTAAAGTTTGTGGAAAATATGAAAAAAATGACAAGTTTGAAAAAAATTGGTCCATTGGAGGCTTGAACCCAGGACCTGATGGGTGGATACGTGGCAAAGTGACTTACGAGTGAGCTCGCAACCGCTGGGGCAACAATGCATTCGTGTATTGAATCAAAACCACGTGTTAATATTATATTGGAAATTTTGAATTTGAAAAAAAACAAGAACACGCGCGAAGCCCTGTTCTTCTTCTTCAATCCTTGTTCAAACCTAAATCCTTCGTTTCTCAATGAAAAAGGATGATGTAAACACCAAACTTGCACGAATTTTAACAAGGAACATGATGGTAGTTGTTAATTTCACTTATTTTTGGTTAATCATGGTTGATTTTCCAGAAATCACGAAGAACCCTAGAACTGAAAATCCTAATTGAAATCGTGTATGGTTGATGATTTTTCCAATTGATTGAGGGTTAATGATCGTGAGAGGTGCAGAAAACAAATGGCCAAGAGTTTTTTCAAAATGAATCAAAGAATCATGAGATTGAAGTTCGAGCTCTTACCTGTTGAAGCTGGAATCGAATTCTGGATTTGAGTGCTTCCAGTTGAGTTCTAATGATTGTTTGAGCATCAACGGCCTCTATGGATCATGTATGAGTGGTCTGCTTGCTTCGAATCACCCTGGATCAATCCAAACAAGTCCACCTGCATAAGCTTAAAATGGAAACTCGAATTCTGGGTTAGAGTAGTTACAGGTTGTTGCTGAGGATCTGCATCATGTCTATGATGTATATGGATGGTGTTTGGATGATCAGAACTCAATTTAATCAAGCCAAAGATGGAATTCAAATCTTAAGGCAGTTTTGCAAGCATAATGTAATGAGATGTGAAAACTGGTTTTTAGCTTGGCTTGTATTGATCTTATGCTTTAAACAAGTTATATATTGATTATGAGATATGTTAGACACCAAAACTTTTCATGGTTTTCATTAGTTTTCAAATTTGCAAGTTTTCAACATTTTGAACTATGATTCATGAAATTTGAGTAAGTGGAAGGAAAGCATGTATTTGCATGGCTTTGGTGTCCTTGAACTTGAAAAGGATACCTCTATTTATAGCCCATGAGTTCTGAAATGTTAGGCACAAAGTTTTGGCATTGGTAATTCAAACTTGCCTTAGAGGGCAAGAAAGACATTTTGCTTTAAAAGGAAACTTCCTTTTTTCACCATGTGTTAAAAATCCAACTTTGATCCTATCCTTCAATTATTACTTCTAGCTGATATTTATCAGTTCTATCTTCAATTTGGCAAGGTGTCATTGCTTCTAGAAGAAGAAATTGCAAAATGACCTATAATCTTGAGGTTTTGAACTTGAAAATCATGTTTATGGAGCCTTATGTTTCAATTTCAAAAGTATAGCTAGACTCCATGGATTTGTGAGTTCTTGGACATTTTGGAAAGCTTGTTTCAAGGGCTACAACTTTCATGTTTTGAGTTTTTTCCAAATCAAAGTGGAACTATGTGAAAAAATTCCATGAAGTTTGGAAAAAGTACAAAATTTTAACACTTGAAAATTTTTCTAAGTGTTGAAAATTTTGACTTGTTGACTTTTCCAAATTCTTTGATTTTTTATGATCATGATGGATCATTTGAAGTATTTTAATGTTGGAAAAGGTTTTGTCTTGAAAAAGTTGACCAAAAGTCAAAGTTTGACTTTTCTGTGCAGATGAAATTTCATCAGATGTTTCAGGAATTGACTGATGAAGCCTGTGAACTTTTGTGATGTTTTGAATCCAGAAATTAGGTCAAGATGTTGTATCTAAGATATAATGACCAATCTCTAACCAAAAAGGTCATTCATTGTTCAAAAAATCAGAGAATACTCATGCTCGACCAAAACCCTAATTGGTCGATCCTCGATTGATCAATGAGAAAAGTTGGATATCTGAGGATCAAAGGTTGATGTTTTGATCAAGATAGGTCAAATGAGGTGAGTGACACTCAAACCCTAATTGCTTTCCTCTTGAATCAGATGAAAATTTGATGAATCCCTAATTTTGACCTGTGAAAGCTACACCCGATTAATTCTGTTCTGAACTGTTAGTGATGCAAGGATGCAAATGTGAGGTGGTATATTAGGTCAAAAATTGGGGTATGACAGATGCCCCTATTTAAGTTTCTTTAACCTGAGATATGAAGATGAATATCTTCGTTTTGATAGGTGTGAAGAGACTTAAATATCAGAATACGCAAATTTTGGACCTAAGATACCAAAAATGCGGATGATGCAAAAATGATTGCAAAATTTTTACCCCGATGATATCAAAGAAATGACATGGTGGGGAAAATTTGTGAGGATGACTCGATCTGTTTAAGAAAAGAGGATCCTGTTTGTTGGGAAACATGCAATATGTCTCGCTGGGGAAAAAGAGATTCACAAAACATGTGAATATCTGATCCGCTTGGGAAACAAAGAGATTACCTTCTGTCAGCCTTGTGACAATGTTTAAGGTGAGTGAAAATGATATTACCAATTATCAGCCCTGTGATGGTTTATGGTAATGAATTATAAAGATATTACCAATTATCAACGAAGTGATAACTATAACAAGGTAAATCTTTGAAAAGTTTTCTGAGTATTCAGCCTTGTGAATATCAGACAGTAAGGGAAATAGATCTCGAATGAGTTTCTATTTTCTTGGATACAATCTTGCCGAGGATCTCTCTTTTGAGAAGACGCGGGCATTTCGAAGACACACACGGGTTTTCTTTTAGACAGAAAGATAACTGCTGGGGAATTTCTCGTACAGTCGTGATTTGACCTTGTTGAGAAGAACAAACTTTCATGACAAGTTTAGGAATGAAAAGAAAAATAAGCGGCTCAAATGATGAGGCTATTGCTTATTGCTTTGTTGATTATAGACAGGGTTCTATCCAGGAATGAACTAGAAAGAAAAGGTCAATCAAGATATTGTCCCAAATGAGGAATGATCTCAGCTGGGGAATATGGTAGAGAAAAGATGTATTTCTCTGCTTGGGGATAATCTATTGGGGATAGAATTGTACCTACATGAGTAAGTGTGACTTAAACCAGTGATATGGAAGCAAACATTTCGAGGAACGCAAAAATGCATGAATGATGCTATTATGTATGAATGTCATGAATGTTATATGTATGCTAACGATACTTGACAAGACAATAAAGAGGTATTTGAGAAAAGGACCACGTCACAGTTCGAACAAATATTCAGTGAAATCTGCGGTAATGGCGTAGACGTTCATTGATGAAGAATTTGAGTTGCATGTTTTCATCTTCCTGACTATGGCAACATTGTTGGGAATTCTTTTTGAATAAGAATGCCATCCTTTGATGATCTCTGCTGAGGAGAAGACTTCTGTAGCAGCCATTCTATCCTTCGGAGACCGAAACACTCATGGAGGAACTGTTGAAGTTCTTTCTATATTCAGAGTTCAAAGGAAAATTTTTCTTTTGTTTCAAAAATGTGAATTAAAAATTCATTTAAAACTGTTTTAGTTTCAAAAGTGATTTTCACAATAAAAGCGTTATTTTGCAAAACAGAATAAAGCAAGGATTGCAAACAAAAAGGCACAAGGCTCAAATTTCATTGATAGAATGGTAATCAGCCAAAGGCGTGATTCCATGAGCTATTTACAAGAGTTGGAAATGATAATTTATTGGGAAAAGGCTATATTGAAAGCAAATAACCGCTATTATCCCTAACAACTTTGAATTCCAAGTGCTTGTTGCTTGAAGATTTGATTGAAGATCCGTTGATGGAAGATTCTTGATCGACCACGGATCGATGCTTTTGTCATTTTGTATCCTTATTTTTGCCTAGATTGCCTTTTCGAGTTTTCAATCTATCGGATAATTTCATTTATTGTCTCTAATTTTGCCTGGATCGCCTTTTCGGTTTTCAATCCACCGAGATGCTCTTTTTGCCTAAGCCGCCTTTTTGGTTTTCGACTTACCGAAATGTTTTTTGTTTTTTAGACAAAGTATTTCTTGCGCATCGGCATTCACAGGATGCGGGAGTTCATCACCGTCCATGGTTGTGAGAGTCATAGCACCGCCAGAAAAACTTCTTTTGACGATGTATGGGCCTTTGTAATTAGGAGTCCATTTGCCCCTAGAATCTGGTTGAAAAGACAGAATCTTTTTAAGCACGAGGTCGCCTTCTAGGAATTCACGAGGTCGGACCTTTTTGTCGAATGCTTTCTTCATCCTTCTTTGATACAACTGTCCGTGACACAGGGCGGTCAGGCGCTTTTCTTCGATTAAGTTCAACTGGTCGTATCTGCTTTGACACCATTCAGCCTCAGATAACTTAGTTTCCATGAGAACTCTCATTGACGGAATCTCAACTTCTACGGGGAGCACTGCTTCCATTCCGTATACCAGAGAAAAAGGAGTTGCCCCTGTTGAAGTGCGTACTGAAGTACGATACCCATGCAGAGCAAATGGCAGCATTTCGTGCCAGTCTTTGTAGGTGATGACCATTTTCTGAACGATCTTCTTGATGTTCTTGTTGGAAGCTTCAACGACGCCATTCATCTTTGCCCGGTAAAGAGATGAGTTATGATGTTCGATCTTGAACTCCTCACACAGTTCTTTCATCATTTTATTGTTCAGGTTCAATCCATTATCTGTAATGATCTTGCTTGGAATTCCATATCGACAAATGAGGTTGTTCTTGATGAACCTCACAACCACTTGTCTTGTAACGTTGGCGTAAGATGCTGCTTCGACCCATTTGGTGAAGTAATCAATAGCCACTAGAATAAAGCGATGTCCGTTGGACGCTTTTGGTTCGATCATCCCAATCATGTCGATGCCCCACATGGAGAAATGCCAAGGAGAGGAGAGAACGTTGAGTAGAGTCGGTGGCACATGGATCTTATCTGCGTAGATCTGGCACTTGTGACATCTTTTGACGTGTTTACTGCAATCAGATTCTATCGTTATCCAATAGTATCCTGCTCTCAAGATTTTTCTGGACATTGCATGCCCATTTGAATGAGTTCCAAAGGAACCTTCATGCACTTCATGGATGATCGTGTCTGCTTCTTGCCTGTCGACGCATCTGAGCAGAACCATGTCGAAGTTTCTTTTGTATAGCACATCCTCATTTAAGAAGAAATTTCTAGAAAGCCTCCTTAGAGTTTTCTTATCCTTGTACGACGTCCCGAGTGGGTACTGTCGTGTTTGAAGGAAACGTTTGATGTCGTGGAACCACGGTTTATCGTCGAAGACTGCTTCAGTGGCAAAAACATATGCAGGTCTTTCAAGGCGTCTGATATGGATTTTGGGCATATCATTCCAATCGTTAACTTTGAACATGGAAGATAGAGTGGCCAAGGCGTCTGCCATTCGATTTTGATCTCGAGGGATATGATGCAGTTCAACTTTGTTGAAGAAAGTCAACAAATGTCTTGCATAATCTCTGTAAGGAATTAGACCAAGATGATGAGTTTCATACTTGTCTTTGATTTGGTTGATCACAAGGGCTGAGTCTCCATATATGTCAAGGATCTTGATCCTCAAGTCGATGGCTTCTTCGATACCCATGATGCAAGCTTCGTATTCCGCGATGTTGTTGGTACAATCAAATAGCAATCTGGAAAAGCGGATATGAGAACCTTCGGGAGTGATGATGACTGCCCCAATTCCATTGCCATAAACGTTAACGGCTCCATCAAAAATTAGGCCCCATCTAGATTCTGGATCTGGACCTTCTCCGGGTAGCGGTTCGTCACAATCTTTCATCTTTAAGTACATAACGTCCTCGTCTAGGAAGTCAAATTTGAGAGATTGGTATTCGATGATAAGCCAAGTGATCGTGAGAATGCTTCCTTTGACCGCTTTTGGCGCGGTATTGGATGTCATATTCGGATAGCGATACGCCATCGTGCAATTCTTCCGTTAAGGCGGGTTTTCAAATCGTGCTTGATCGGACCCATTTTGAGATTAACCAAGTCGTGTGATTGATGTGTTGGCGGAGCGTTTTGAAGCCCATACCAAAGCACAACATGTTTTCTCGAGCATGGAGTAAGCGTTAAAGGACGCTAGAGGATTCGAATATGAATTCGGATCCTGCGGCTCAAACGATTTACTCTTTTGATTTGTTTATAAAGATGCCATGAGCATCAAGATTTATTATTTTCAACACAAGAAAGATGATTTAATGATTATGAAAAGGGAAAAATACCCTCAATTGATTTTGATATGCGTAACGACTAAGCGCAAACTAGGCAACGCATTGGGGAGATACGAGTAAGGGGATTGTTATATAAAGGGAATAGATGGAGCACCCTAAATATATATAGTTATCTATAGCTTTATATATGAATATGTTTGATATGTTTGTGTGTTTTAATTGCTATTTCTATGATTGGGAAAGTTTCTCCTTTGGGATTTTAAGAAAGATAGATTATATGGGATCCTAATGTTTGTTATTATTGTGCTCGCAAAGATCTGTGATTCTTCTGCATACATATCCCCTAGTGGGAATCGAGCATTTGTAGCTCGGATCTACGGATCTATGGTTTGTTTGGTGCGAGGAAAAGAAATTTGCTCACCAGGATGAGACCTTGTGCCACGTATTCTCAAAGGATGTTGAGAAAGTCGAGCAATTGTAGTTCCCACTTATGCTAGTGGAAAGCAACGGGATGTTAGTAAGAGATGCAGAAATGTCATCTTAATGAAAATGTATCTAATCTATTTCATCACATACATTTTGAAATGTTGATTGATTGAAATCTTTAAATCGTAAGTTATCGGTGTTTTGCTTGAGTGTACAAGCGTTACCACTTACATGTTTAAGAAAGATGTTTTGAAAATATGATTAAATCTTTTAGCTGTAAGCATTGGGTGTTTTGCTTGAGTGTACAAGCGTTACCACTTACAATTAAGAGATGTTTTTGTTTGAAAAGAGTTTGAAAAGTTTTTGTTGTATGTGATGTGATAGATGAGATACTTCTTCCATAGAGATGATAGCGTCTAAATCTCGAGGAGAAATTGATTGGATTAAAGGGATGCTTTTAATAAGCCCATGGGTCCTTGTATTGTTAGCCCAGAGGAGGAATTAGGGTCATCGAGGGTCCTTGTATGAAGCTCAAGAGGAAGCTATAGGGTATGGTGGCTTTGTCTTTAAAAGGGATTTCACCGGAAACCATCCTTTCGAATTAAGAGCAATTTCAGGAAATTATACTCGGGGTTCTATCCTAACGGGTGATTCTTTGTATTGGAAGCCCAATAGGAGGCTGTTAAGAGATTTCTTTGTCTCTTTCATTGTATGATGCCCAAGAGAAGGCTAAACTTAATGAGGAGTTCTTTTGAATGAAGCCCAAGAGGAGGCTGACTCAACAGGGGAGTGTTGTCTTATATGAAGCCTAAGCGGAGGCTAAACTCAGATGAATGAGTTTTCTTATATGAAGCCTAAGAGAAGGCTAACTCTGTGGGGAGAGTTATCTTGTATAAAGCCCAAGCGGAGGCTAAACTGTGGGGAACCTATTGGTTAGACTAGTTGTTATGTTATAACTAGACAGTTGTATAGACAAGTGTGTGTGTGATATGTATTCACAGGAGTTTATGAAGGAAATATAAACAATGCATGATGTTTATTTACAAGAGTTTATGATTTGAAAATGTAAACAAGTGTCTGTGAAACAAACGTTAGAAACGAACGCAACTTGATTATTTACAAGTTTGAATTATGTACAAGGAAGCAAATATGTACACGAACAAGTTTTTATATACAGACAAAGATGGATGTACATAGGAGGGTTGGGACTTACACCATAAGGGTGGCCCATTGGTTTGAAAGCAGTTTCACAGGGAATAATGCTCCTTTCAATACCAATGGTATTCAGTGTATATACAGACGAAACAGAAACGAACGATCGAAGTTTATCTGTGAAAAGTATCTGTATTATGTATAGACAAAGATTTGTATGTATATGAGAAATAATTTGATATGTACAAGGAAAATATGTATGTACATAAAAGAATGTTGGTTTGCGTATACACAAGCGAAGTGAAAACAAACGATCGAAGTTTCTGTACTTGAGTATAAAAGTATCTGTATTATGTACAGATAAAAATTTGCATGTATCCGAAGAGAGTTTGATATGTACAAAGAAATATTATGTACATAAAAGAATGTTATGGGACTTACACCGTGAGGGAGGCCCATGATCGATTGAGAAATTCGAGAGAAAACGAATCAGTTTTATCGTTTAAATCGGATTGATCATGGAAAAAAGATGCAAGTTTGATGAAAAAAGTTTTGAAGAAATGGTTTTGAAAATGTTTTGAAATGTGAGGTTCATTTATGAGAAGTTTTGAAAAGAATCGGAAGTCGAAAGTTTGAAAAATTCACCTTTAAAGGTGGTTTTGAAAAGTGTCAAAAGCGTCGTTTTCGGCTCGATTAAAACATAATCAGATGAAAGTTTTTTTTGAAAATTTTTGCACTATCATAAAATAGATACATTTATAGACAAGTGTACAAAAAATCACCTCAAAATGAGGAGTTTTGATTGGTTAAAAAAAATGTGAAAGTTTTTGAAAAAACATGAAAAAATATGAAAAGTTTTGAAAAAATGGTCCATCGGAGGTTTGAACCCATGACCATTGGGGTGGCTACGTGGCACAAAGGACTACGATGGCAACCCTGGACAAGAGGGCTTTTGTGTTTGTGAATCAAAACACGTGTAGATATAATATTGGAAAATTTGAATTTAAAAAACTCAAGAACACGCTAAGTGTTCTTCATCTCCATGATTCTCGATTCTTCAATCCATGCTAGAATCCTTGTTTCTCAATGAAATTGGATGAAGTAAACATGAAAGTTGCTCGATTTTTCACAAGGAACACGATGGTGGATGTTAATTGCATTTATTTTTGGTCTAACACGATTGGATTTCTGGAAAACGTGAAGAACCCTAGAACTGAAATTCTAAATTAAATGATGTATGGTTGATGATTTTTCAAATTGTTTGAGGGTTTATGATCGTGTTAAGCGAAAACAAATGGCCATGAGCTTTTTCATTTAAATGCAAGGAATCAAGAGATTGAAGTTTGAGTTCCTACCTGTTCAAGTTGAGATCGAAGAAGGTGTTGGAGTGTTTCCAGAACCTGTTTGATGATTGTTTGAGCTTCAACGAACTATGTGGAAGTGTAGGAATGGTGCTTGCCTTGAATCACCTTGAATCACTCCACCAAGTCCACCGCACCTGAAAATGGAAGCTCGATTTTGATGTTAGACATGTTACGGTTGTTTATGATTTGGATCATCCCTATGATGTTCATGGATGATGTTTGAGTGATTAAACACAACTTGTTCAAGCCAAACTCTAAATTTGAATGCTAAGGCGCTTTTGCAATCTTGGATCATGAAATGTGAAATGATTTTCAGTGGTTCTTGTGTTAATTTTATGCTTCAAACATGTTCCATATTGATTATAAAATGTATTAGACACCAAATTTCATCATGGTTTTCACAAGTTTTAAATTGCAATGTTTCTCACTTTTGCACTATGTTGCTTGAATTTCAAGGAAATAGAGAAAAGCATGGATTTGCATTGCTTTGGTGTGGTTTGAATGGCAAGAAAGACCTCTATTTATAGGTCAAAAGTTCGAACAATTAGGCACAAGTACAAGGCTTTGTAATTCAAAGATGCCTTAAAGGGCAAGAAAGACTTTTACAAAAGGAAAAGGAAGCTTCCTCTTTTAACCATGTGTAATTTTTCCAACTAGATCCAATCCTTCAATTATTACTTCTAGCTGATATTTATCAGCTCTAATCTTCAATTTTGGCAAGGTGTCATTGCTTCTAGATGAAGAAACCAAAAAATGACCTATAATTTGAATTTTTGTCCTTTGAAAATCATGTTCATGAAGCCTTATGTTTCAATTTCAAAAGTATAGCTAGACTCCATGGATTTGAGAGTTCTTGGACATTTCGGAAAGCTTGTTTCAAGGGCTACAACTTTCATGTTTTGAGTTTTTTCCAAATCAAAGTGGAACTATGTGAAAAAATGTCATGAAGTTTGGAAAAAATAAGAAATTTTAACACTTAGAAATTTTTCTAAGTGTTGGAACTTTTGACTTTTTGTTGACTTTTCCAAATTCTTTGATTTTTGATGATCATGATGGATAATTTGAAGTATTTTGATGTTGGAAAAAGTTTTGTTTTGAAAAATTTGACCAAAAGTCAAAGTTTGACTTTTCTGTGCAGATGAATTTTCATCAGATGTTTCAGAAATTGACTGATGATGTCTGTGAACTTCTGGGATGTTTTGAATCCAGAAATTAGTTCAAGATGTTGTATCTAAGATATAATGACCAATCTCTATCCAAAAAAGTCATTTATTGTTCAAAAAGTCAGAGAATACTCATGCTCGACCAAAACCCTAATTGGTCGATCCTCGATTGATCAGTGAAAAAAGTTGAATATCTGATGATCAGAGGTTGATGTTTTGATCAAGATAGATCAAATGAGGTGAGTAAAACTCAAACCCTAATTGTTTGCCTCTTGAATCTGATGAAAATTTGATGAAACCCTAATTTTGACCTGTGAATGCTACACCCGATTAATGCTGTCTGAACTGTTAGTGATGAAATGATGCAAAATGTAAGGTGGTATATTAGGTCAAAAATTGGGGTATGACAGATGCCCCTATTTAAGTTTCTTTAACCTGAAAGATGAAGATGAATATCTTTGTTTTGATAGGTGTAAAGAGACTTAAATATCAGAATACTCAAATTTTGGACCTAAGATACCAAAAGATGCGAGTAATGCAAAAAGATTGTAAAAGTTTTACCCAGATGATATCAAAGAAATGACATGGTGGGAAAAAATTTGTGAAGATGACTCCATCTGTTTAAGAAAAGAGGATCCTGTTTGTTGGGAAACAAGCAATATGTCTCACTGGGGAAAAGAGATTCACAAAACATGTGAATATCTGTTTCATTTTGGGAAACAAAGAGATTACCTTCTGTCAGCCTAGTGACAATGTTTAAGGTAAGTAAAGATGATATTACCAAGTATCAGCCTTGTGATAGTTTATGGTAATGAAGTATAAAGATATTACCAATTATCAGCAATGTGATAATTATAACTAGGTAAATCTTTGAAAAGTTTTCTAAGTATTCAGCCTTGTGAATAACAGACAGTGAGAAAAACAGAACTCAAATGAGTTTTGAAGATACTACCAATTATCAGCGAAGCGATAACTATAACAAGGTAAATCTTTGAAAAAATTTACTGGGTATTCGGCCTTGTGAATAACAGACAGAAACAGAACTCAAATGAGTTTCTACTTTCTTGAATAAAATCTTGCCGAGGATCTCTCTCTTTTGAGAAGACGCGGGCATTTTGATTGGAAGACCCAGGTTTTCTTTTAAATAGAAAGACAACTGCTGGTGAATTTCTCATACAGTCGTGATTTGACTTTGTTTGAGAAGAACAAACTTTCATGACAAGTTTAGGAATGAAAAAGAAATAAGCGGCTCAAATGATGAGGCTATTGCTTATTGTTTTGTTGATTATAGACAGGGTTCTATCCAGGAATGAACTGGAAAGAAGCGGTCAATCAAGACTTTGTTCCTGATGAAGAATGATCTCAGCTGGGGAATAGGAGAGAGAAAAGATGTATTTCTCTGCTTGGGGATAATCTACTGGGGATAGAACTGTACTTACATGAGTAAGTGTGAGTTAAACTAGTGATATGGAAGCAAACATTTCGAGGAATGCAAAAATGCATGAATGATGCTATTATGTATGAATGTCATGAATGTTATATGCATGCTAACAATACTTGACAAAGACACTAAAGAGGCATTTGGGAAAAGGACCACGTCACAGTTCGAACAAATACTTAGCAATATCCGCAGCAATGGTGTAGATGTTGCTGATGAAGGATCTGAGTTGCATGCTTTAAACTTTCGGAGAAAGGCATTTCATTGGCAACTTTGTTGGGAATTCTTTTTTGGCTAAGAATACCGTCCTTTGATAATTTCTGCTGAGGAGAAGACTTCTTGTAGCAGTCATTCTATCCTTCGGAGACCGAAACACTCGTGGAGAAACCGTTGAAGTTCTTTCTATATTCGGAGTTCAAAGGAAAATTTTGCTTTTGTTTCAAAAATTTGAAGTAAAAATTCATTTAAAACCTTTTTAGTTTCAAAAAGTGATTTTCACAATAAAAAGCGTTATTTTGCAAAACAGAATAAAGCAGGAATTGCAAACAAAAGGCATAAGGCTCAAATTTTATTGATAGAATGGTAATCAACCAAAGGCGTGATTCCATGAGCTATTTTACAAGAGTTGGAAATGATAATTTATTAGGAAAAGGCTACATTGAAAGTAAATAACCACTATTATCCCTAACAACTTCGAATTCCCATTGTACTTGTTGCTTCAGAAGATTTGATTGAAGATCCGTTGATGGAAGATTCTTCAGATTGACGAAGTACAGACTGATTGCAGTTACTTTGTCATTTTTTTTTTGTATCCTTATTTTTGCCTAGATTTCCTTTTCAGGTTTTCAATCTATCAGGATATTTTCTGTTTATTGTCTCTAATTTTTGCCTGGATCGCCTTTTCAGGTTTTCAATCCACCGAGACGCTTATTTTTGCCTAAGCCGCCCTTTTCAGGTTTTCGACTTACCGAGCTGTTCTTTTTTTTCATTTTAGACAAAGTATTTCTTGACTGCATCAGCATTCACAGGATGCGGGAGTTCATCACCGTCCATGGTTGTGAGAGTCATAGCACCGCCAGAAAAACTTCTTTTGACGATGTATGGGCCTTTGTAATTAGGAGTCCATTTGCCCCTAGAATCTGGTTGAAAAGACAGAATCTTTTTAAGCACGAGGTCGCATTCGAGGAATTCACGAGGTCGGACCTTTTTGTCGAATGCTTTCTTCATCCTTCTTTGATACAACTGTCCGTGACACAGGGCGGTCAGGCGCTTTTCTTCGATTAAGTTCAACTGGTCGTATCTGCTTTGACACCATTCAGCCTCAGATAACTTAGTTTCCATGAGAACTCTCATTGACGGAATCTCAACTTCTACGGGGAGCACTGCTTCCATTCCGTATACCAGAGAAAAAGGAGTTGCCCCTGTTGAAGTGCGTACTGAAGTACGATACCCATGCAGAGCAAATGGCAGCATTTCGTGCCAGTCTTTGTAGGTGATGACCATTTTCTGAACGATCTTCTTGATGTTCTTGTTGGAAGCTTCAACGACGCCATTCATCTTTGCCCGGTAAAGAGATGAGTTATGATGTTCGATCTTGAACTCCTCACACAGTTCTTTCATCATTTTATTGTTCAGGTTCAATCCATTATCTGTAATGATCTTGCTTGGAATTCCATATCGACAAATGAGGTTGTTCTTGATGAACCTCACAACCACTTGTCTTGTAACGTTGGCGTAAGATGCTGCTTCGACCCATTTGGTGAAGTAATCAATAGCCACTAGAATAAAGCGATGTCCGTTGGACGCTTTTGGTTCGATCATCCCAATCATGTCGATGCCCCACATGGAGAAATGCCAAGGAGAGGAGAGAACGTTGAGTAGAGTCGGTGGCACATGGATCTTATCTGCGTAGATCTGGCACTTGTGACATCTTTTGACGTGTTTACTGCAATCAGATTCTATCGTTATCCAATAGTATCCTGCTCTCAAGATTTTTCTGGACATTGCATGCCCATTTGAATGAGTTCCAAAGGAACCTTCATGCACTTCATGGATGATCGTGTCTGCTTCTTGCCTGTCGACGCATCTGAGCAGAACCATGTCGAAGTTTCTTTTGTATAGCACATCTTCATTGAGGAAGAAGTTTCTAGAAAGCCTCCTTAGGGTTTTCTTATCCTTGTACAATGCCCCGAGTGGGTACTCTCGTGTTTGAAGGAAATGTTTGATGTCGTGAAACCACGGTTTATCGTCGAAGACTGCTTCAGTCGCAAACACATATGCAGGTCTTTCAAGGCGTCTAATGCGGATCTTGGGCATATCATTCCAACCGTTGACTTTGAACATGGAAGATAGAGTAGCCAAGGCGTCTGCCATTCGATTATGATCTCGAGGGATGTGATGCAGTTCAACTTTGTTGAAGAAAGTCAACAAACGTCTTGCATAATCTTTGTAAGGAATTAGACCAAGATGATGAGTTTCATACTTGTCTTTAATTTGATTGATCACAAGGGCTGAGTCTCCATATATGTCAAGGATCTTGATCCTCAAGTCGATGGCTTCTTCAATACCCATGATGCAAGCTTCGTATTCTGCGATGTTGTTGGCGCAATCAAATAGTAATCTGGCGGAAAATGGGATATGAGAACCCTCGGGAGTGATGATGACTGCCCCAATTCCATTGCCAAAAACGTTAACTGCTCCATTAAAGACTAAACCCCATCTAGATTCTGGATCTGGTCCTTCTCCGGGTAGCGGTTCGTCGCAATCTTTCATCTTTAAGTACATAACGTCCTCGTCTGGGAAGTCAAATTTGAGAGATTGGTATTCATTGAGCGGCTGATAAGCCAAGTGATCGGCGAGAATGTTTCCTTTGTGACTTTTGAGCCGGTCTTGGATGTCATACTCGGATAATAGCATTTGCCATCGAGCAATTCTCCTGTTAAGGCGCTTTTCAAAGCGTACTTGATTGGATCCATTTGGAGATTAACCAGTCGTGTGATTGATCATGTCTTGGCGGAGCGTTTTGAAGCCCACACCAAAGCAACATGTTTTCTCGAGCATGGAGTAGCGAGTTTCACGATCTGTGAACTTTTTACTCAAGTAGTAAATGGCATGCTCCTTCTTACTGTCATCTTCTTGTCCAAGTCGCAGCCATGGACTCTTCTAGTGCGGTAACAGGATTAACGGTCTTCCTTCCTTTGGAGGGATCGATATTGGAGGTTACGGCGGTATTCCTTGATCTTGTCAAAAGCTTTTGACAATCTTACATCCATACAACTTCTTGATTCTTGCGGAGAAGTTTGAATATCGGCCACAGTAGCGATCATTTGGAGATAAATCTGGAGATGTAATTCAACCGTCCGAGAAATCCTCTTACTTGCTTCTCCGTATGTGGCGTAGGCATTTCTTGAATAGCCTTGACTTTGTCGGGGTCCACTTCAATACCTTTTGGTGATGAAACCTAGGAGTTTTCGGATCTTACCCCAAAGTGCATTTGTTAGGGTTCGGTGATGGAATTTCCTTAGTCGTTGAAACAACTTCAAGAGATACTCTATATGCTCATCTTCAGTGTCATACTTTGCTATCATGTCGTCCATATAGTCTTCGATTTCTTTGTGCATCATTGTCATGGAAGAGAGTAGTCATCGCCCTTTGGTAAGTTCTGCATTCTTTAATCAACGACATTACTTTGTAGCAAAAGTGCCCATGGCGTGATGAAGGATGTCTTCTCCATGTCTTGAGCCATTATGATCGATTATAACCCGAGAAACCGTCCATGAAGGAAAAGGCGTTGAATTTTGCGGGCTATCCACTAGCATGTCAATATCGGAGCGGAAATCGTCTTCGGACTTGCCTTGTCTAGGTCCCGATAGTCGACACACATTCGACCTTTCCGTCTTTCTTGGAGGCAGGTACTATGTTGGCCCATTGAGGATATTGAGACGAGGAAACTGCGTTGTTTTGAACTTCCTTTTTGATTTTATCGGCCATATCAGGGTGAACTCTTCTCAACTTTTGCTTAACTGGTGGACACTCCGGTTTTAACGGCAGGTGATGCTCCACGATGCTGGTATCCAAACCCGGCATGTCCTGGTAGGACCAAGCGAACAAATCAACATATTCTTTGAGAAGATCTATCAGTTTTCCCTTGACGTTGCTGTCGAGTGAAGCTCCGATATTTACTTCTTTTTTGTCTTCTTCAGAACCCAAGTTGATTGCTTCTAGAGGTTCTTTGTGAGGCTGAATGATCCTTTCCTCGTGCTTTAGTAGTCGAGAAATCTCATCTGGGATCTCTTCTTCAACTTCTTCCTCGGCGACTTCATAGGGGATTTCAAAGTTGGGAGAGAGCATAGAGTTATTGCTTTCAATGGATTTGACCATCTGTTAATCGGCATATTTGATTTATGTTTGATTAATTAACTCCTTATCATCATTTTTTTTTTAAGAAAGTTAATGTGAAAGTGTATGTAGATTAAAATTTTTTTTTTTTTTTTGAAGATTTTTTTTTATTTTATTGCGTTTTTTTTTTTTAGGATTATCATTTCCAGGAAAGGGTAAAATGAAAAATAAACACAAAGTGTGGAATCAAAACAACACATTTTATTTAAAAGCTAAGCCCTATAAAACATCTCTACACTTTGGGCGAAGTGAGAGTTCAAAACAAAAGCAAAGATAAACTACTTAGAACTAGCAGCATTAGTCCGAACTTCAACGGGTTTCCAGTAGTGACGAACTCCTTGGAAGTCGAGGTACTCTGGTAATTTTCCTTTTGGTTTAACCCTTGTGTAGACTTTGGTCGTTGTTTGAGCAGGTTTTGAAGATTCTGGACGATGGACTTTGCCTTTCGTACTGCTAAAACAATCTTCTTCAGCTTGATGAACAGATCGAGAAGTATGGGATGCAGCGTATGTGCTTCCTGTTGATCTCTGTGTAGAATTCTGAGGATGTACCCTCCAATCTTCAGAGTGAAGAGACTCGTTGTCGGCGACACTTTCCACTTCGTATCCTGAATCGTACTCTTGATCTTCAGTGATCACATTGATGTAGTGGTAATCAGGATCTGATTTAACAAACTCTACTGGCGCGTTAAAGCAGAAGTCTTCGTTTGGGATCTCGATTGGCTGATTAGACTGAGAAGACGAGTATGCCTCCTCTGATTGACTAGGATACTCAAAAGAATCACCCCATACTGTGGGTTGGATATCTTCAATTCTGATTCTCGAGCTTTCTGGCGCAATATAGTTTACCATGTAGTCAAATTTACCACTGGGTTCTCCCAAGGTATCCCAAACTTCAGAAGGGACAGGTGGATTTTCATGTTGCTGCGTGGACATGTCTTTGAATTGATCAGTCGGCGCGTACAATTCCTCTTGAGACACATATTCAGGGTTGTTTAAATAAGTGCTCCACTCTTCAGATTCAGAGGGATCCTCTTCATCATCTTCAATGGTGACAACGCTAACCTCTTGGAGAACAGGGTTTAAGAAACCCCCACTATTGAAGACTTCTTTAATAGGGAGAAGGGCTTCATCCTTTTGCTTGTCTTTGGAGAATACGGGTGTGAACCCGAGTCCGGCTTTTGTTTCGTTGATGACAGGTTTGATTACTTGTCCCCAACCTTCAGCATTGCCATCTTTCACCATCTGTGCCGCTTCTTTATATGAAGAGATAGATGATCTGTTTTTGCTGGTAGATTCATCTTCTAACGGATGTTCGAGGAGATGTGTTCCTTCAATGTCATTAGTTGTGATGAAAGAGAAACTGGACAAATGACTTACAAGCAAAGCTTGTTCACCACTGATGGTCACCAATTTTCCATTCTTGTGAATTTTAATTTCGATGGAGAGTATTCTGCTCGCCTCGTGGATCAAGGTCTTCCTAGTAGAAAAGCGTAATTTGGAAAGTGTCGGACCAATTGTCATCGGAGATCAACTTCCCCAATAGCGACTTCCTTGATCCATCAAAGCTCTTACTACTATGTCATTCAACTTCATTGGTGTCCTTTGTAAGCCAAGCGAGCGAGTGTCGTCTTGACATTACATTCAAAGATGAACCGTATCTACCAATACATTGGACGAGAAATCGATTGGCAAATCATCGAGATGTGCAAGGCCAAATTGTGATCTTTCCTTCCTCGGAAGTTCCTAAATCGAAACTTAGATTATTACAAGTGTTATGTTGGCGACAATACCTCCAAACTGGTGCAGTCACATCATGGTCTACATAGGCTTGGTCTAGTACCTTCATTAAAGCTTCTCGATGAGCTTGAGTTGAGGAGCGAGGATTGAAATCTTGGAAGGAGTGCATCGCATCCACGATCCACGACTCGCTTTTCTTGATTAATTTGATATTTCATCAAAATGTTGGCGTCGGTTCTATCAGGAGGACCAACATTTGTGCTTGGGTTAACAATGGGAATCGTTGCAGGATTCTCGGAAGATATATTAACTGGATTTTGTCTGACAACAGGGCAGCGGTCTTGGTGGCAGCGGGTGCACTCGTCCACTTCGTGTTACTCGTCCGATCTGTTATATTGACATTAGGCGGAAGAGCGGCATGGGTTTCTCCTTCCATCCTCTATCGGGTTGCATTGTATTGGTAAGGAATTTCTTTGGTAGAACTGTATGGAACAGGACCGGGTAAGCAAATCACCAAAGGAGACTCTGGGGTGTTGGAACTGTTGCACTCAATCTCCACATGTTTGGGTATCTTGAAACAAGGGATGATAACGTTTACTTCGGGATTTTCCGAGTTGATATCTGAGACTAAAAGCTCATGCGGAAAATGCCCTACTTGTACGTCATGGTCATCTCATTTACGTAGATCTGTAGGTCACCGCTATCTAACAAACGCTGAATGTCTGCTCTTATGGTGGGACATCCTTGAATATCTTTGGAGCTGATATGGTAAGCTGCGTAATCGTGCTTAGTGAAGGTGCTCATTGTACTGTACGCTTCATGGAGATACACCAAGTTTCCTCTGATTAAGTTTACGTCTGTGACAAGGTACACATGTATTTCTCGATATCAAACTCCGAGTGTCCGTGATTGGGAAGCGGATTGGCTTGCGTTCGGACTTGTATTTACGAAGGAAAGAAGATTAGATCTCACTAATCTACGTACTTACGCCTTTAATGCTATGCAATGCTCAAGGTCATGGCACGGTGCCCCTTGGTGAAAAGGGCGATCGTCTTTGTACCACCACGGCAATTTTTCGGGAACCGGAGGTGGTGACCTTATCTGTCGTTCTTTTCTATTAGCGCGGTAAAGTTACGTACGTCATTGGAATTGGGTCGGTGCGTAACCCGAGGCGTCGGTTTTGATTGTTAAGCGAGCAGTTGGCGAGGGTTGAGTTTGTTGATTTTGTTGAAATTGCGGAGCAATTCCTGTGTTTAGACTTGTGTTGATGGCGGGTGCTATAGCAGCTACCTGTCGTTGTTGGATGACATTCTTACGCGGTTTCCCTCGGGATACCATTCCTATGTCATGTTCCTTTTTCCTTGGAAAACTGGTTCCGATCTTTTTAGTTCCACTAAAAGATCCTGCTTCCTTGGTTAGGCGTCCAGTTCGAACCCCCTCTTCTAATCACATTTCCATGCTCACCATCTCGGTGAAATCTCCAGGAGCGCTAGCGATCATTCGCTCGTAGTAGAATGAGCTAAGAGTGTTTAAGAATACCTTAGTCATCTCTTTTTCTTCTAAGGGCGGGTTGACCTGGGCAGCAATTTCTCTCCATCGTTGCGCATATTCTTTGAATGTCTCTCTTTCCTTTTGAGACATGGAGCGGAGTTGATCCCGATCGGGAGCCATATCCAAGTTGAACTTATATTGCTATACAAAAGCATCACCTAAGTCATTGAAGGTTTGGATACTCGTGCTGTCTAATCCCATGTACCACTTCAATGCGGCACCGGTGAGACTATCTTGGAAGTAGTGGATTAACAACTGATGATCTTCGTTGTATGTAGACATTTTCTTGGCATACATCGTGAGATGACTTTGTGGACAGGAGTTTCCTTTGTACTTTTCAAAATCAGGGACTTTGAATTTTGCGGGTATCCTTACGCGAGGAACTAAGCATAGATCCTGGGCGTTTTTCCCAAGCAATTCTTTCCCACGAATTGTTTTTATCTCAAGCTGCATTTTGAGGAGTTGTTCCTGGAGATTCTCCATAGAACCACGAGAATTCGTGTTATTGCCCGGAATATGGTGAACTTCTTCGTTTATGGTAGTGTGCACTACGGAAGCTGAGTTCGTCATGATCGGTTGAGAAACCGTCATTGTTACTTGTGGAAGAGTTACTCCATGTTGAGGAGTAAATGTAGAGTTTTGCTGCAAAGTAGGTATTTCAAGCGAGGTTGTTTGAGAAGTTGGTTGGCGAAATCCGATGCCAAAGTTGAAAGGCATGCCCCATGGATAGCCTTCTGGAATACTGAAAGGTGAACTATTGACTGCGATAGCTGAAACTGGAGTAGTAGTGTCTTCTGAGATCGCTGCTTGGTTTTGACTGCTCGATGCTGCTTGTTGACTTTGCGATGCGGCTAATGAGTTGACCAAAGATTTGAGTCTCTCCACTTCTTCTTGTAGTGTTGTTACTGTACTACGAAGTTCAACATTCTCTTGTTCAAATCCTTCCATTACTTTTCTTCTTTTTGATCTTGTATCGTACGTTCGAGTTGGCTGTGGACGCGGTCGAGAAACTCTAAGACGCGACAGCTTGGCAATCTTTTCCTATCTGTTCAAACTGTTCACAGATCAGACTCTAGACAATAGACTTAAATGCAAAGTATGATGCATGATTATGATTGTAAAGAAAGATTTCCAAAGAATTTATGCTAAAAAGAGATATTTCTGGCAAATATTTGGATGGAAAACACGAATTTATTGATTATTGAAAGAAGATTACAACAATTTTGTTTGTTTTTGGAGCATTTCTCACACAAATGATAAAATAAATGATAAAATTACAAACTAAATTGAACTAATTAAATGTCTTCGTCGGATGAAGATCCAAAGGCTTGATGTAGCTTCAACTTTAGGATTTCCTTTCCATAGTGAGCTTTCAATTCAGCTTTCTCGGCTTTTAGCTTGCTAATGACTTTCTTCCACTTGTCGGGAGCAGGATCACTGGTTGTCATTGCCTCAAGCTTTCTTTTCCTTTCTTTGACATATCTTTGGATTGCGTTATCTTTCTGAAGAATCTTCTCATCCTTCTCCATGAGCCATTCATCCTGGAAATAAAGCGTCTTTTCATGATCTTTGACTTGCTTCTTGAGCTTTTTATTCTCAAGATTAGTCTTAAGGAACTTTTTTTCCAAAGCCTCTTTTTCAAACCTTATTTTGGCTAAAGCTTCTTGATATTCTCCCATAGTTTCGACGGGAAAAATTGTTAATTTGGAAGCGGTTGAGAACATGGGTTCTTCATAAGCATAAGGCATTCAAAATTCTTTCGCTCTTTTCTTTACCCAAGAAGTGTAGGTTTCCATGGCTACACAATTCTTTGCCTTACCTTTTTCTTTCTTTCGGATGTGATGCCAAGCTCTGATCATCCTGGTTTTCAATCCTTGGGAATCTTCTCCTTCGTGATAGAAATAACTCTCTACTGTAAAACCAAGAGGTTTACTAGAGTTTGCGTATCTGAGTTGACGTCTCACCAGGAATGGGTTGTAGTTGATTCCTCCTTTGGTACCGATGAGGAGAGGCGTTGGCAAATTCTCCACACTCTCAATGATTTCCATCTCATTGTCGCAAGGTATACCAATGGATATAAATCGTTTGTGAGACATGAGTCTTGAGACCAATGCCATTCATCTTTGTTTTCGCGGAAGATAGGAGATTTAGGCAAATATGAGGTAATCCATTTGAAAAGAGGTACACACACGATAGTTCCGTCTCCTTGCGATTCCTATGATGAATAGAGGCGTCGTGTCACCAAGCAGTGGGAGCAGGATTTCCAATCGAAAGATCCTTATGGCGTTGATATCAGCGAAATTTGGGACGTTGGGAAACAACACCAATCCATAGAGGAGTAAAGCTAAAATTGCTTCAAAGGCTACCATACTACCGCGGAGAATTTGAGAGCCTTCTCCATTAGGAACTTGAAGTTAGTCCTAAGAGTTTTCCTCTGGTAGTTAGGTTTTGTCTATCTCAGTTTCTTTAAGTGAGTCATCGTTGCAATGGTGGTGATTTAGGAATGGCTTCAAACCATTGAAAGGCACTTTGTCGATCTTGAGATACCTAGGATATGCGTACTCTTCCAAAGTAGGCATCAACTAATAATCGGGAAAGTGAAAGCGATAGGCGGATCGTAAAGCGAGCGAAAGTTTTGAGAAGTCCTTCATCAACGTTAGTGTTCGGAAGAGTTAAAAGAGTTCCATAGCGTTTTACGAAATCGAGGATCTTCTACCAAGGATGCTAACTCTTTAACTTCCCTACGTCGAATTCTAAAACGTATCTCTTGGTGAATCTTCCTCGGCGTCCATCACTCTAACCTAAAATATTTTACAAAGAAAAATCTCTAAATTCTTTGGAAATGGGAAGAAATGAAGTTTTTTTTTGAATGAATGAATGCATGAATCGGCAAACATGGTTAGTAGTTACACACATGGTCAGCGTTGAAGTCACGAGCATGAGGCCAGCGATAAGAATCAACGTGGTTAAGTTCTAAGGGCTTATTCATCGTGAAGCGGGTTCTCACGATATCTGAGCTCAACACTCCTCTTTGAAATATTATCGGTTTGTTGAATACTCGATGGTCCAATAATATTTTCAAGAGAAACTACTTTGATCGTAGTCTCGCATGACAATTACTCTAGGCTTAGAATAACCTCACTACATCCTAAATGGCGGGATGGGTTATGTGTTCTGACCAACTCGACCATAAGTCCCTTGAAAGCAAAATGTCTTTGCAAATACTTGCTAAACACTAATACCCCCAAGACAACCTTCAGAGAGAGATATTAACCGTAAGTATTGAGACTTCTCACGTATTAATACCCCCCTAGATCTTAAAATGTTTCTTAAATCGGGTTAGGATTTCTTTCCATCGATGAAATCGTGAAAACACACAATAAAGAAGACATATGCATAATATGAAAGCTTATCCCTTTCTTTTCTTTTGAAAACAAAAAGCTTGGTGCTCTTGGCGAGTCACATTTTTTTTGAAAATCAAAGTTTACTCCCAGTAGTCGCCATTTTTCGTTCGCGTTAAAGGTGGCTAGAGGATTCGAATAAAATTGGATCCTCGGCTCAAACGATTTACTCTTTTGATTTGTTTATAAAGATGCCGTAAGCATCAAGCTTTATTATTTTCAACACAAGAAAGATGATTTAATGATTATGAAAAGGGAAAATTAATACCCTCAATTGATTTTGATATGCGTAACGACTAGCGCAAACTAGGCATAGCGCATTGGGAGATTCGAGTAAGGGGATTGTTATATAAAGGGAATAGATGGAGCACCCTAAATATATATAGTTATCTATAGCTTTATATATGAATATGTTTGATATGTTTGTGTGTTTTAATTGCTATTTCTATGATTGGGAAAGTTTCTCCTTTGGGATTTTAAGAAAGATAGATTATATGGGATCCTAATGTTATTGTGCTCGCAAAGATCTGTGGATCTTCTGCATACATATCCCCTAGTGGGAATCAGAGCATTTGTAGCTCGGATCTACAGGGATCTATGGTTTGTTTGGTCTGAGGGAGAAAGAAATTTGCTCGCCAAGGATGAGACCTTGTGCCTACGTATTCTCAAAGGGATGTTGAGAAAGTCAGAGCAATCATAGTTTCCACTTATGCTAGTGGAAAGAAACGAGATGTTAGTAAGAGACAGACAAATGTCATCTTAATGAAAAATGTATCTAATCTATTTCATCACATACATTTTTGAAATGTTGATTGATTGAAATCTTTCGTCGTAAGTTATCGGTGTTTTGCTTGAGTGTACAAGCGTTACCACTTACATGTTTAAGAAAGATGTTTTGAAAAAGATGATTAAATCTTTTAACTGTAAGAATTGGGTGTTTTGCTTGAGTGTACAAGCGTTACCACTTACAATTAAGAGATGTTTTTGTTTGAAAAGAGTTTGAAAAGTTTTTGACTCTATGTGATGTGATAGATGAGATACTTCTTCCATAGAGATGATAGACGTCTAAATCTCGAGGAGAAATTGATTGGATTAAAGGGATGCTTTTAATAAGCCCATGGGTCCTTGTATTGTTAGCCCAAGAGGAGGCATTAGAGGTCATCGAGGTCCTTGTATGAAGCTCAAGAGGAAGCTATAGGGTATGGCTGGCTTTGTCTTTAAAAGGGATTTCACGGAAACCATCCTTTCGAATTAAGAGCAATTTCACCGGAAATTATACTCTCGAGGTTCTATCTAATCGGGTGATTCTTTGTATTGGAAGCGCAATAGGAGGCATTAAGAGATTTCTTGGTCTCTTTCATTGTATGATGCCCAAGAGAAGGCTAAACTTAATGAGGAGTTCTTTTGAGCGAAGCCCAAGAGGAGGCGACTCAGCAGTGTTGTCTTATATGAAGCCTAAGCGGAGGCTAAACTCGAGATGAATGAGTTTTCTTATATGAAGCCTAAGAGAAGGCTAACTCGTGGGGAGAGTTATCTTGTATAAAGCCGGAGGCTAAGCTGTGGGAACCTATTGGTTAGACTAGTTGTTATGTTATAACTAGGCAGTTGTATAGAACAAGTGTGTGTGTGATATGTATTCACGGAGTTTATGAAGGAAATATAAACAATGCATGATGTTTATTTACAAGAGTTTATGATTTGAAAATGTAAACAAGTGTACGTGAAACAAGCGTTAGAAAGCGAGCATAACTTGATTATTTACAAGTTTGAATTGTGTACAAGGAAGCAAATATGTACACGAACAAGTATTTATATCTGAGACAAAGATGGATGTACATAGGAGGTTGGGACTTACACCATAAGGGTGGCCCATTGGTTTGAAAGCAGTTTCACGAGGGAATAATGCTCCTTTCAATACCAATGGTATTCGATGTATATCTGAGATGAAGCAAAGCGAGCGATCGAAGTTTATCGTGAAAAGTATCGTATTATGTATAGACAAAGATTTGTATGTATATGAGAAATAATTTGATATGTACAAGGAAAATATGTATGTACATAAAAGAATGTTGGTATACACGTGAAAACAAGCGATCGAAGTTTATGCATAGTATAAAAGTATACATATTATATACGAGATAAAAATTTGCATGTATCCGAAGAGAGTTTGATATGTACAAAGAAATATTATGTACATAAAAGAATGTTATGGGACTTACACCGTGAGGGAGGCCCATGATCGATTGAGAAATTCGAGAGAAAACGAATCAGTTTTATCGTTTAAATCGGATTGATCATGGAAAAAAGATGCAAGTTTGATGAAAAAAGTTTTGAAGAAATGATTTTGAAAATGTTTTGAAATGTGAGGTTCATTTATGAGAAGTTTTGAAAAGAATCGGAAGTCGAAAGTTTGAAAAATTCACCTTTAAAGGTGGTTTTGAAAAGTGTCAAAAGCGTCGTTTTCGGCTCGATTAAAACATAATCAGATGAAAGTTTTTTTTGAAAATTTTTGCACTATCATAAAATAGATACATTTATTGACAAGTGTACAAAAAATCACCTCAAAATGAGGAGTTTTGATTGGTTAAAAAAAATGTGAAAGTTTTGAAAAAACATGAAAAAATATGAAAAGTTTTGAAAAAATGGTCCATGGGAGGTTTGAACCCATGACCATTGGGGTGGCTACGTGGCACAAAGGACTACGAGCGAGCTGGCAACCGCTGGGACAAGAGGGCTTTTGTGTTTTGAATCAAAACACGTGTAGATATAATATCGGAAAATTTGAATTTAAAAAAAACTCAAGAACACGCGCGAAGTGTTCTTCATCTCCATTGATTCTCAGATTCTTCAATCCATGCTAGAATCCTTGTTTCTCAATGAAATTGGATGAAGTAAACATGAAAGTTGCTCGATTTTTCACAAGGAACACGATGGTGGATGTTAATTGCATTTATTTTTGGTCTAACACGATTGGATTTCGTGAAGAACCCTAGGCGAAATTCTAAATTAAATGATGTATGGTTGATGATTTTTCAAATTGTTTGAGGGTTTATGATCGTGTTAAGTGCAGAAAACAAATGGCCATGAGCTTTTTCATTTAAATGCAAGGAATCAAGAGATTGAAGTTTGAGTTCCTACCTGTTCAAGTTGAGATCGAAGAAGGTGTTGGAGTGTTTCCAGAACCTGTTTGATGATTGTTTGAGCTTCAACGAACTATGTGGAAGCTGTAGGAATGGTCTGCTTGCCTTGAATCACCTTGAATCACTCCAGTCAAGTCCACCTGCACAGTCTGAAAATGGAAGCTCGATTTTGATGTTAGACATGTTATAGTTGGTTGTTTATGATTTGGATCATCCCTATGATGTTCATGGATGATGTTTGAGTGATTAAAACACAACTTGTTCAAGCCAAACTCTAAATTCGAATGCTAAGGCAGTTTTGGCAATCTTGGATCATGAAATGTGAAATCGATTTTCATGGTTCTTGTGTTAATTTTATGCTTCAAACATGTTCCATATTGATTATAAAATGTATTAGACACCAAATTTCATCATGGTTTTCACAAGTTTTTAGAATTGCAATGTTTCTCACTTTTGCACTATGTTGCTTGAATTTCAAGGAAATAGAGAGAAAGCATAGATTTGCATTGCTTTGGTGTGGTTTGAATGGCAAGAAAGACCTCTATTTATAGGTCAAAAGTTCTGAACAATTAGGCACAAGTACAAGGCTTTGTAATTCAAAGATGCCTTAAAGGGCAAGAAAGACTTTTACAAAAGGAAAAAGGAAGCTTCCTCTTTTAACCATGTGTAATTTTTCCAACTTGATCCAATCCTTCAATTATTACTTCTAGCTGATATTTATCAGCTCTAATCTTCAATTTTGGCAAGGTGTCATTGCTTCTAGATGAAGAAACCAAAAAATGACCTATAATTTGAATTTTTGTCCTTTGAAAATCATGTTCATGAAGCCTTATGTTTCAATTTCAAAAGTATAGCTAGACTCCATGGATTAGAGAGTTCTTGGACATTTCGGAAAGCTTGTTTCAAGGGCTACAACTTTCATGTTCTGAGTTTTTTCCAAATCAAAGTGGAACTATGTGAAACAATGTCATGAAGTTTGGAAAAAATAAGAAATTTAACATAGAAATTTTCTAAGTGTTGGAACTTTGACTTTTGTTGACTTTTCCAAATTCTTTGATTTTTATGATCATGATGGATCATTTGAAGTATTTTGATGTTGGAAAAGTTTTGTTTTGAAAAATTTGACCAAAAGTCAAAGTTTGACTTTTCTGTGCAGATGAATTTTCATCAGATGTTTCAGAAATTGACTGATGAAGTCTGTGAACTTCTGGGATGTTTTGAGTCCAGAAATTAGGTCAAGATGTTGTATCTAAGATATAATGACCAATCTCTATCCAAAAAAGTCATTTATTGTTCAAAGAGTCAGAGAATACTCATGCTCGACCAAAACCCTAATTGGTCGATCCTCGATTGATCAGTGAAAAAAGTTGAATATCTGATGATCAGAGGTTGATGTTTTGATCAAGATAGATCAAATGAGGTGAGTAAAACTCAAACCCTAATTGGTTTCCTCTTGAATTAGATGAAAATTTATGAAACCCTAATTTTGACCTGTGAATGCTACACCCGAATAATGCTGTCTGAACTGTTAGTGATGAGATGATGCAAAATGTAAGGTGGTATATTAGGTCAAAAATTGGGGTATGACAGTAACGAGTTTCACAGTCTGTGAACTTTTTACTCAAGTAGTAGATGGCATGCTCCTTCTTACCGGTAAGGTATATGATTAATGGTCTTCCTTCTATTGGAGGGATCGGTATTGGAGGTTCTGACAGGTATTCCTTGATACTGTCAAAAGCTTTTTGACAATCTTCTGTCCATACAACCTTTTGATCTTTGCGGAGAAGTTTGAATATCGGCCCATGTGTGATCATTTGAGAGATGAATCGGAGATGTAATTGATCGTCCAAAATCCTCTTTCTTGCTTTTCGTATGTGGCGTAGGCATTTCTTGAATAGCCTTGACTTTGTCGGGTCGATTCAATACCTCTTTGTTGATGATGAAACCTAGGAGTTTTCGGATCTTACCCCAAGGTGCATTTGGTAGGATTGGTGAAATTTCCTGTCGTTGAAACAACTTTAAGAGATATTCTATATGCTCTTCTTGATGTCGGACTTTGCTATCATATTATCTCGTAGACTTGATCTCTTTGTGCATCATGTCGTGAAAGAGTAGTCATTGCCCTTTGATAAGTTGCTTTGCATTCTTTAATCAAATGGCATTACCTTGTAGAAAGTGCCCATGGCGTGATGAAGATGTCTTCTCCATGTCTTCGGGAGCCATTCTGATCTGATTGTAGCCGGAGAAACCGTCGATGAAAGAAAAGACGTTGAATTTTGCAGTGCTATCCACTAGCATGTCGATATGCGGAAGTGGGAAATCGTCTTTTGGACTTGCCTTGTTTAAGTCCCGGTAGTCAACACACATTCTGACCTTTCCGTCTTTCTTGGAGACAGGCACTATGTTGGCTAGCCATTGGCGATATTCGGAGTGCGAGGAAACTGCGTCGGTGTTTTGAACTTCCTTTTGATTTTATCGACCATATCAGGGTGAACTCTTCTTAGCTTTTGCTTAACTGGTGGACACTCCAGCTTTAATGGAAAATGATGCTCCACGATCCTGGTATCTAAACATGGCATGTCCTGGTAGGACCAAACGAACACATCAACATATTCTTTGAGAAGATCTATCAGTTTGCTTTTGCGTTCTTTGTCGGTGAAGCTCCGATATTTACTTCTTTTTGTCTTCTTGAACCCAGTTGATTGCTTCGAGAGGTTCTTTGTGAGGTGAATGATTCTTTCCTCGTGCTTAAGTAGAAATCTCATCCGGGATCTCTTCTTCAACTTCTTCCTCGGCGACTTCACAGGGGATTTCAAAGTTGGGAGAGAGCATAGAGTTATTGCTTTTAATGGATTTGTCCATCTGTTTAATCTGCAGATTTTATTTATGTTTTATTAATTAACCTTTTTTTCATCATCATTTTTTTTGAAAAAGTCAATGTGAAAGTGTATGCAAATTAATTTTTTTATTGTGTTTTTTTAGGATTATCATTTCCAAGAAAGGGTAAAAATGAAAATAAACACAAAGTGTAGAAACAAAACAACGCGTTTTATTTATGATTCACAATATGAAACAGGGCCCTAAAATACAAACTCATTTGTCTTGGGCAAGACAAAGAGAAATTATTTAAAAGCTAAGCCCTATAAAACATCTCTTCGCTCTGGGTGAAGCGAGAGTTCAAAACAAAAGCAAAGATGAACTACTTAGAACTAGGAGCGTTAGTCCGAACTTCACGGGTTTCGATGGCGAACTCCTTGGAAGTCGAGTACTCGGGTAATTTTCACTTGGTTTAACCCTTGAGTAGACTTTGGTGGTTGGTCGACGAGTTTTGAAGATTACAGACCTGCTTTTTTGTCTTGCTAAAGCAGTCTTCTTCGGCTTGATTAACAGATCGGGAAGTATGGGATACAGCATATGTACTTCCTGTTGACCTCTGTGTAGAATTCTAGGGATGTACCCTCCAATCTTCAAAGTGAAGAGACTCATTGTCGGTGACACTTTCCAAATCGTATCCCGAATCATACTCCTGATCTTCAGTGATCATGTTGATGTAGTGATAATCCAGATCTGGTTTAGTGAATTCCACGTGTTAAAGCGAGATCTTCATTTGGGATCTCGATTGGCTGATTAGATTGAGAAGACGCATATTCCTCTTCTGATTGACTAGGGTACTCAAAAGAATCTCCCCATCCTGTGGGTTGGATATCTTCGATTCTGATTTTCGAGCTTTCTGGCGCAGTGTATTTCACCATGTAGTCAAATTTGCCGCTTGGTTCTCCCAAGGTATCCCAAACTTCAGAAGGGATAGGTGGATTTTTATTTTGCTGCAGGGATATACCTTTGAATTGATCAGTTGGAGGATAGTACGGTGCGTACGATTCTTCTTGAGACACATATTCAGGGTTGTTTAAATAAGTGCTCCACTCTTCAGATCCAGAGGGATCATCTTCATCATCTTCAATGGTGACAACGTTAACCTCTTGCGGAACAGGGTTTAAGAAACCCCCACTATGAAATACTTCTTTGATCGAACGAAGCGCTTCATCCTTTTGTTTGTCTTTGGAGAATACATGTGTGAACCCGAGTCCGGCTTTTGTCTCGTTATTAACGGGTTTGATTACTTGTCCCCATCCTTCAGCATTGCCATTTTTTACTATCTGTGCTGCTTCTTTATAAGAAGAGATAGATGATCTGTTTTTGCCGGTAGATTCATCTTCTAACGGATGTTCGGGGAAGCGTGTTCCTTCAACGTCATTAGCTGTGATGAAAGAGAAACTGGACAAATGGCTTATTAGTAAAGCTTGTTCACCGAGGATGGTTACTAGCTTTACATTTCTTGTAATTCGATTTCGATGGAGAGTAGAGTCCTTGCTCACGCCTCGTGTATCCATGGTCTTCCTAGTGAACAAGCATGCGGTGCACATCCATGACACGGAAAGTGATTTGGAAAGTATGCGGACCGATTGTCATCGGGAGATCTACTTCCCCGATAACTGACTTCCTTGATCCGTCGAAAGCTCTTACTACTATGTCATTGAACTTCATCGGTGTCCCTTTGTAAGCTAAACGAGCGAGTGTAGTTTTTGGCATTACGTTCAAAGATGAACTAGTATCTACCAATACATTGGACAGGGAATCTGATTGACAAATCATCGAGATGTGCAAGGCCAAGTTGTGATCTTTCCCTTCTTACGGAAGTTCTTCATCACGAAACTTAGATTATTACAATTGTTATGTTGGCGACAATACCTCAATGATGCGTAGTCACATCATGGTCTACATAGGCTTGGTCTAATACTTTCATTAAAGCCTCTCGGTGAGCTTCGGAGTTTAATAGTAGAGACAGTATTGAAATCTTGGAGGGAGTCTGCATCAACTGATCTACGACTCTGTACTCGCTTTTCTTGATTAACCTTATCTCATCAAAATCGTGTTGACGTTGGTTCTCGGGAGGACCAACATTTGTGCTGGATCAACAGCGGGAATCGTTGCGAGATTCTCGGGAGATATGTTAGCGGATTTTGTCTAACAACGAGCTGCGGTGGTCTTGGTGGCAGGTGTGCACTCGTCCACTTCGTGTTACTCGTCCGATCTCTGTTATATTGACATTAGCTGGAAGAGTTGGCATAGGTTTCTCTTTTCCATCCTTTATCACAGTTGCATTGTATTGGTAAGGAATTGCTCTGGTAGAACTGTATGAAACAGGACCGGGTAGGCAAATCACCAAAGGAGACCCTGGAACGTTGGAACCGTTGTATTCAATCTCCACATGCTTGGGTACATTGAAACAGGGGATGATAACGTTTACTTCGGGATTTTCCGAGTTGATATCTGAGACTAAAAGCTCATGCGGAAAATGCCCTACTATATTTACGTCATAGTCATCTCTATTTCTGTAGATCTGTCGGTCACCGATATCTAACAATCGCTGAATGTCTACTCTTATGGTGGGACATCCTTGAAGATCCTTGAAACACATGTTGTAAGCTGGGTAATCGTGTTTAGTGGAGGCACCCATTGTATTGTATGTATCATGGAGGTATACTAAGTTTCCTCTGATCAGATTCACGTCCGTGACGAGATACCTATCTGTATTTCTTAGCATCAGATTCATTGTATGTCCACTATGACTGGGAAGTGGATTTGCTTGCACGTTCGGATTTGTATTTCTAAAAGAAAGAAGATTAGATTTCACTAATCTCGCATACGCTTTCAGCTATGCAATGTTCAAGGTCGTGGCTGGTGCCCTTGGTGAAAAGGGCAAGATACATCCGCTTTTTAAGGATCGGAGGTGGTGACCTTATGCATGCAGTTCCTTTCTATCAATGCGGTATAGTTCGGTGTCGTCATTGGAATTGGGTTGCATGACCCGGGCGCAGTTTTGATTGTTAAAGCTATGAGCTTCTTCGAAATATTGAGTTTGTTGAATTCTTTGAAATTGCGGAGGAATTCTGTGTTTGGAGTTGTGTTAACGGTGGTGTTATGGCACTACATCATTGTTGGTGACATTTTTCGCGGTTTCCCTCGGGATACCATTCCTATGTCGTGTTCCTTTTTCTTTGGGAAATTGGTTCCAACCTTCCTAGTTCCACTAGAAGATCCTGCTTCCTTGGTTAGGCGTCCAGTTCGAACTCCTTCTTCTAACCGCATTCCCATGCTTACCATCTCGGTGAAATCTCCGGGAGCGCTAGCGATCATTCGCTCGTAGTAGAATGAGCCAAGAGTGTTTAAGAATACCTTAGTCATCTCTTTATCTTCCAATGGTGGGTTGACTTGGGCAGCAATTTCCCTCCATCGTTGAGCGTATTCTTTGAATGTCTCTCTTTCCTTTTGAGACATGGAGCGGAGTTGATCCCTATCGGGAGCCATATCCAAGTTGAATTTATATTGTTGTACGGAGGCTTCACCTAAGTCATTGAATGTTTGGATACTTGCGCTGTCTAATCCCATGTACCACTTCAGTGCGGCACCGGTAAGACTATCTTGGAAGTAGTTGATTAACAACTGGTGATCGTCGTTGTATGTGGACATTTTCCTGGCATACATCGTGAGATGACTTTGTGGACAGGAGTTTCCTTTGTACTTTTCAAAATCAGGGACTTTGAATTTTGCGGGTATCCTTACGCGAGGAACTAAGCATAGATCCTGGGCGTTTTTCCCAAGCAATTCTTTCCCACGAATTGTTTTTATCTCAAGCTGCATTTTGAGGAGTTGTTCCTGGAGATTCTCCATAGAACCACGAGAATTCGTGTTATTGCCCGGAATATGGTGAACTTCTTCGTTTATGGTAGTGTGCACTACGGAAGCTGAGTTCGTCATGATCGGTTGAGAAACCGTCATTGTTACTTGTGGAAGAGTTACTCCATGTTGAGGAGTAAATGTAGAGTTTTGCTGCAAAGTAGGTATTTCAAGCGAGGTTGTTTGCACTTGAGAAGTCGGTTGGCGAAATCCGATGCCAAAGTTGAAAGACATGCCCCATGGATAGCCTTACATCTTGAAAGGTGAACTCTTGCTGACGGAGTAGTAGTGTCTTCGAAATCATTGCTTGGTTTTGTTGCTCGATCTTGCTTGTTGACTTTGCGTTGCGGCCAATGAGTTGACCAAAGATGTGAGTCTCTCCACTTCTTCTTGCAGTGTTGTTACTGTACTACGAAGTTCAACATTCTCTTACTCAAATCCTTCCATTCCTTTTGTTCTTTTTGATCTTGTATCGTACGATCGAGTAGGCTGTGGACACGGTCGAGAAACTCTAAGACGCGACAGCTTGGCGATCTTTTCCTATCTGTTGAAACTGTTGAAAGATCAGATTCTAGACAATAGACTCGAAATGCAAAGTATGATGCATGATTATGAATATAAAGAAAAGGAATTTCCAAAGAATTTACGCTAAAAGAGAAATTTCTGGCAAATATTTGGATGGAAAAGACATATTTTATTAATTATTGAAAGAAGATTACAACAATCGTTTTTGAGTGTTGTTTACACAAATGATAAAATAAATGATAAAATATTACAAACTAAACTAAACTAATCGTCCTCGTCGGATGAAGATCCAAAGGCTTGATGTAGCTTCAACTTCAGGATTTCCTTCCATAGTGAGCTTTGATTCGACTTTCTCGGCTTTTAGCTTGCTAATGACTTTCTTCCATTCGTCGGGAGCAGGATCGCTGGTTGTCATTTCCTCAAGCTTTCTTTTCCTTTCTTTGATGTATCTCTTGATCGCGTTATCTTTCTGGCGAATCTTCTCATCTTTCTCCATGAGCCATTCATCCTGGAAGTAAAACGTCTTTTCATGATCTTTGACCTGCTTCTTGAGCTTTTCGTTTTCGAGATCAGTCTTAAGGAACTTGTTTTCCAAGGCCTCTTTCTCAAGCCTCATCTTGGCCAAAGCTTCTTGGTATTCTCCCATAGTTTCGACGGGAAAAATTGTTGATTTGGAAACCATTGAGAACATGGGTTCTTCATAAGCGTAAGGCATTCGAAATTCTTTCGCTCTTTTCTTTACCCAAGAAGTGTAGGTTTCCATGGCTACACAATTCTTTGCCTTACCTTTTTCTTTCTTTCGGATGTGATGCCAAGCTCTGATCATTCTGGCTTTCAAACCTTGAGAATCCTCTCCTTCATGATAGAAGTAGCTCTCTACTGTAAATCCAAGAGGTTTACTAGAGTTTGCATACCCGAGTTGACGTCTTGCCAAGAATGGGTTGTAGTTGATTCCTCCTTTCGTTGCGTTGGCAAATTCTCCACGACTCTTAATGATTTCCATCTCATTGTCGCGGTATACCAATGGATATAAATAAGAGACATGAGTCTTCTTGACCAATGCCAATCATCTTTGTTTTCGCGGAAGATAAGAGATTTAGGCAAGTGTGATACAATCCATTTGAAGAACAAAGGTACACAACACACGATAGTTCCGTCTCCTTGACGATTCCTATGATGAATGGAGAAGTACGTGTCACCAAGCAGAGTGGGAACGGGATTTCCAATCAGAAAGATCCTTATGGCGTTGATATCAACGAAATTTGGGACGTTGGGAAATAACACCAATCCATATCGGAGTAAAGCTAAAATAGCTTCAAAGGCTACCATACTACCGGCTTCAGAGAATTTAAGAGCCTTCTCCATTAGGAACTTTGAAGTCAGTCCTAAGAGTTTTCCTCGGTAGTTAGGTTTTGTCTATCTCGTTTCTTTAAGTGAGTCATCGTTGCAATTGGTGACTTAGGAATGGCTTCAAACCATTGAAAGGCACTTTGTCCGATCTTGAGATACCTAGGATATCGCATACTCTTCCAAAGTAGGCATCAGCGATAATCGGGGAAAGTGAAGCAGCGATAGGCGGATCGTAAAACTAAACGAAAGTTTTGAGAAGTCCTTCATCAACATTAGTGTTCAGAATAGTTAAAAGAGTTCCATAGCGTTTTCTGAAATTCGAGGGATATTCTACCAAGGATGCTAACTCTTTTAACTTTCCTACGTCAGGAGTTCTAAAACTGTATCTCTTGGTGAATCTTCCTCTGACGTCCATCACTCTAACCTAAAATATTTTACAAAGAAAAATCTTTAAATTCTTTGGAAATGGGAATAGAAAAATGAAGTTTTTGAATGAATGCATGAATGAATGCTACAAACATGGTTAGTAGTTATACACACGGTCAAGCGTTCGAAGTCACGAGCATGAGGCCAACGATAAGAATCAAACGTGGTTATGTTCTATGGGCTTATTCATACGTGAAGCGGGTTCTACGATATCTGAGCTCAACACTCCTCTTTGAAATATTATCGGATTTGTTGAATACTCGATGGTCCAATAATATTTTTCAAGAGAAACTCGCCTGATCGTAGTCTTGCATGACAATTATTCTAGGCTTACGCTCGAACAATATCTGCACTACATCCTAAATGGCGGGATGGGTTATGTGTTCTCTGACCACTCGACCATAAGTTCCCTTGAAAGCAAAATGTCTTCGCAAATACTTGCTAAACACAAATACCCCAAGACAACCTCCAGAGAGAGGATCTCAAATTAACTCCGTAAATCTTGAGACTTCTCACAAGTTAATAGGACTATACCCCCACCTAGATCTTAAAATGTTTCTTAAATCCGGGTTAGGATTTCTTTCCATCAGATGAAATCGCGAAAACACACAATAAAGAAAAACAAACATATGAACAATATGAAAGCTTAACCCCTTTTTTCTTTTTTTGAAAATAAAAAAAAGCTTGGTGCTCTTGAGCAGAGTCACATTTTTTTGAAAGTCAAAGTTTCAGCGTACTCCCCAGCAAAGTCGCCATTTTTCCTGTTCGCGTTAAAAAGTGTCGCGCTAGGGAATCGAATCTAAATTTGGATCCTCTAACTCGAAACGATTTACTCTTTTGATTTGTTTATAAAGATGCCGCGAGCATCAAGCTTTATTATTTTCAACACAAGAAAGATGATTTAATGATTATGAAAAGGGAAAATTTAATACCCTCAATTGATTTTGATATGCGTAACGACTAGCGCAAACTAGACACAACGCATTGGGGAGATTCTGAGTAAGGGGGTTTGTTATATAAAGGGAATAGATGGAGCACCCTAAATATATATGGTTATCCATAGCTTTATATATGAATACGTTTGATATGTTTGTGTGTTTTAATTGCTATTTCTATGATTGGGAAAGTTTCTCCTTTGGGATTTTAAGAAGGATAGATTATGTGGGATCCTAGAGTTTGTTATTATTGTGCTGCAAAGATCTTTGGATCTTACGCATACATATCCCCGATGGGAATCAGAGCATTTGTAGCTCGGATCTAAGGGATCTATGGTTTGTTTGGTCTGAGGGAGAAAGAAATTTGCTCAGCAAGGATGAGACCTTGTGCCTACGTATTCTCAAAAGGATGTTTGAGAAAGTCAGAGCAATCGTAGTTCCCACTTATGCTAGTGGAAAGCAACGGGATGTTAGTAAGAGACAGACGAATGCCATCTTAATGAAAAATGTATCTAATCTATTTCATCACACACATTTTGAAAAAAAAAGTTTGATTGATAAAGATCTTTCATCGTAAGTTATAGGTGTTTTGCTTGAGTGTACAAGCGTTACCACCTACATGTTTAAGAAAGATGTTTGAAAAAGATGATTGATTCTTTTAACTGTAAGCATTGGGTGTTTTGCTTGAGTGTACAAGCGTTACCACTTACAATTAAGAGATGTTTTTGTTTGAAAAAAAAGTTTGAAAAGTTTTTGATTGTATGTGATGTGATAGATGAGATACTTCTTCCATAGAGATAATAAACGTCTAAATCTCGAGGAGAAATTGATTGGATTAAAGGGATGCTTTTAAGCCCATGGGTCCTTGTATTGTAAGCCCAGAGGAGGCATTCAGGGTCATCGAGGTCATCGAAGGTCCTTGTATGAAGCTCGAGAGGAAGCTATAGGGTATGGCGACTTTGTTTTAAAAGGGATTTCAAGGAAACCATCCTTTTGGAATTAAGAGCAATTTCAGGAAATTATACTCTCGGGGTTTTATCCTAGCGGGTGATTCTTTGTATTGGAAGCCCAATTGGAGGTGTTAAGAGATTTCTGTCTCTTTCATTGTATGATGCCCAAGAAGGCTAAACTCAATGAGGAGTTCTTTTGAACGAAGCCCAAGAGGAGGCTAACTTAACAGGGGAATGTTGTCTTATATGAAGTCTAAGCGGAGGCTAAACTCAGATGAATGAGTTTTCTTATATGAAGCCTAAGAGGAGGCTGAACTCAGTTGAAATGAGTTACCTTGTACAAAGCCCAAGAGGAGGCTAACTCTGTGGGGAGAGTTATCTTGTATAAAGCCCAAGAGGAGGCTAATACTGTGGGGAACCTATTGGTTAGACTAGTTGTTATGTTATAACTAGATAGTTATATAAACAAGTGTGTGTGTGTGTGATATGTATTCACAGGATTTTATGAAGGAAATATAAACAAATGCATGATGTTTATTTACAAGAGTTTATGAAGGAAATATAAACAAGTGTATGTGAAACGAACGTTTAAAACGAGCGTAACTTGATTATTTACAAGTTTGAATTGTGTACAAGGATGTAAGTATGTACACGAACGAGTATTTATGTAGAAGAGGATGTGGATGTACATAGGAGGGTTGGGACTTACACCATAAGGGTGGCCCATTGGTTTAAAAGCAGTTTCACCGGGAATAATGCTCCTTTCAATACCAATGGTATTCAATGTATAATGAAAACAAACAGACGAAGTTTGTCCGTACTTAAGTAAAAAGTATTTGTATTATGTACAGGTAAAATAGATGTGTACATGAAAGAATTTGATATGTACAAGGAAAATATGTATGTACATAAAGAATGTTGGTTGGGACTTACACCGTAAGGGAGGCCCATGATCGATTAAGAAATTTGAAAGAAAACGAATTCGTTTTTATCGTTTAAATCGAATCGATCATGGTAAAAAGATGTAAGTTTGATGAAAAGTTTTGAAAAATGTTATTTGAAAGTTTTTTTGAAATGTGAGGTTTACTTATGAGAAGTTTTGAAAAGAATCGGAAGTCGAAAGTTTGAAAAATTCACCTTTTAAAGTAGTTTTGAAAAGTGCCCAAAGTGTCGTTTTCGGCTCGATTAAAATATAATCAGATGAAAGTTTTTTCTGAAAATTTTTGCACTATCATAAAATAGATACATTTATTGACAAGTGTACAAAAAATCACCTCAAAATGAGGAGTTTTGATTGGTTAAAAAAATGTTAAAGTTTGTGGAAAATATGAAAAAAATGACAAGTTTGAAAAAAATTGGTCCATGGGAGGCTTGAACCCAGGACCTGATGGGTGGATATGTGGCAAAGTGACTTACGAGTGAGATGGGAACCGCTGGGGCAACAATGCATTCGTGTATTGAATCAAAACCACGTGTTAATATTATATTGGAAATTTTGAATTTGAAAAAAAACAAGAACACGCGCGAAGCCCTGTTCTTCTTCTTCAATCCTTGTTCAAACCTAAATCCTTCGTTTCTCAATGAAAAAGGATGATGTAAACACCAAACTTGCACGAATTTTAACAAGGAACATGATGGTAGTTGTTAATTTCATTTATTTTTGGTTAATCATGGTTGAATTTCCAGAAATCACGAAGAACCCTAGAACTGAAAATCCTAATTGAAATCGTGTATGGTTGATGATTTTTCCAATTGATTGAGGGTTAATGATCGTGAGAGGTGCAGAAAACAAATGGCCAAGAGTTTTTTCAAAATGAATCAAAGAATCATGAGATTGAAGTTCGAGCTCTTACCTATTGAAGCTGGAATCGAATTCTGGATTTGAGTGCTTCCAGTTGAGTTCTAATGATTGTTTGAGCATCAACTACCTCTATGGATCATGTATGAGTGGTATGCTTGCTTCGAATCACCCTGGATCAATCCAACCTAGTCCACCTGCATAAGCTTAAAATGGAAACTCGAATTCTGGGTTAGAGTAATTCTGAGTTGTTGTTGAGGATCTGCATCATGTCTATGATGTATATGGATGGTGTTTGGATGATCGAACTCAATTTAATCAAGCCAAAGATGGAATTGAATCTTAAAGCGGTTTGCAAGCATAATGTCATGAGATGTGAAAACTGTTTTTTAGCTTGGCTTGTATTGATCTTATGCTTTAAACAAGTTATATATTGATTATGAGATATGTTAGACACCAAAACTTTTCATGGTTTTCATTAGTTTTCAAATTTGCAAGTTTTCAACATTTTGAACTATGATTCATGAAATTTGAGTAAGTGGAAGGAAAGCATGTATTTGCATGGCTTTGGTGTCCTTGAACTTGAAAAGGATACCTCTATTTATAGGCCATGAGTTCTGAAATGTTAGGCACAAAGTTTTGGCATTGGTAACTCAAACTTGCCTTAGAGGGCAAGAAAGACATTTTGCTTTAAAAGGAAACTTCCTTTTTTCACCATGTGTTAAAAATCCAACTTTGATCCTATCCTTCAATTATTACTTCTAGCTGATATTTATCAGTTCTATCTTCAATTTGGCAAGGTGTCATTGCTTCTAGAAGAAGAAATTGCAAAATGACCTATCATCTTGAAGTTTTGAACTTGAAAATCATGTTTATGGAGCCTTATGTTTCAATTTCAAAAATATAGCTAGACTCCATGGATTTGTGAGTTCTTGGACATTTTGGAAAGCTTGTTTCAAGGGCTACAACTTTCATGTTTTGAGTTTTTTCCAAATCAAAGTGGAACTATGTGAAAAAATGCCATGAAGTTTGGAAAAAGTACAAAATTTTAACACTTGAAAATTTTTCTAAGTGTTGAAAATTTTGACTTGTTGACTTTTCCAAATTCTTTGATTTTTTATGATCATGATGGATCATTTGAAGTATTTTAATGTTGGAAAAGGTTTTGTCTTGAAAAGTTGACCAAAAGTCAAAGTTTGACTTTTACATGAGATGAAATTTCATCGGATGTTTGAATTGTTGATGAAGCCTGTGAACTTTTGTGATGTTTTGAATCCAGAAATTAGGTCAAGATGTTGTATCTGAGATATAATGACCAATCTCTAACCAAAAAGGTCATTCATTGTTCAAAAAATCAGAGAATACTCATGCTCGACCAAAACCCTAATTGGTTGATCCTCGATTGATCAATGAGAAAAGTTGGATATCTGAGGATCAAAGGTTGATGTTTTGATCAAGATAGGTCAAATGAGGTGAGTGACACTCAAACCCTAATTGCTTGCCTCTTGAATCAGATGAAAATTTGATGAATCCCTAATTTTGACCTGTGAAAGCTACACCCGATTAATTCTGTTCTGAACTGTTAGTGATGCAAGGATGCAAATGTGAGGTGGTATATTAGGTCAAAAATTGGGGTATGACACAATGCATACAACATCAGAAAGAACAGAAAAATTGCTTGGAGGAACCCTAACCTAAGTCAAAAAATATGTGCCTTTCAAGCAACCTACAGCCTTGGTTTTAGATCGTTTCAGTTGAGTCCAAGCACTCCATTGCATTCCTTGAAGCCTCTTGAGTCGATCCAGACCTTTACAAGTCACAAAACCATTCAGAAACACGAAATCCAGAATTTGGTTTGTCAACTTTTTTCCAAAATCGATTTTTGATTATCATGCATCTCTAACGTATTTTCATGTTTGTTTTGTGTTTAGATTGAAGTTTGCAAACTTTCTGGATAGTTTAATTGCATTTTGGGTACCAAAAACACAAGATGCCATGGCTAGGGTTTTCGGTTGCGTTTTAGGGTTTCTCTAAATCCGTTAAATTGGACCAAACCAGTGCCACCATCGTGTTTAGAACGATGTTTCCAATCGAACCATGGCTTCATAACTCATTTATATTGCTTGTACTGGATTTTTGATTTTTGCAGGGGCCTTAGCGTCGAGTGAGACCGACGCTAAGTGTTTGAATTTTCAAACGAAGAAGACGATGTTCTTCGCGCGTGTTCTGGGCAATCAGAAGGCGTTTGCGCTTAAAACATATTCGTTTCAATTCTTAAACACGTGGACGCTCTAGCTCAGTTGGTCATGGCAGCGCGTGTGTGAAGCAAGGGACACTGGTTCGAATCCTGGCAAGACCAAATATTTTTTGTCACTTAGAAAACTAACATATTTTTCTATTTTCTCTTAATATTTTCCATACAATTTAATTTATCTTCAATATTTTTTATCATGCATCTAAAAATCACCAAAAATATTTCTTTTTTGCATTATCATCAGAAAAATACTTATTTAATTTTTAATATTAAAATTATTATTTTTGCATGCATATTTTATTTAATTATTAATTAATCATTTAAATGACTTTTAATTGTTTTTAAATTACCAAAACGATCCATAAAATTACCAAAAATGTATCTTATCATATTGTTGTCATTACTAACATAAAACCTTTTTCCTCATTCAAAAATCATGCTTTTTGCTAACATTTTCTTCTTATGCAATTTCTCTCGTTTTCCGATTATGTATCTGTTCACAGGTTGTAACGCTTCGGACGATTTTTCTTGCTTTTCTTTTTTCAATTATGTAACTGCCTATGGGATGTAATAGTTTAATTAGGACTTTTATTTTCCACACTCTTATTATGTAACTGCCCCAAAGCCATGTAATAGCGTAGGACTTTATCTTTCCGCATTTTACATTTCCGCACCTTATAAACTGCTAGTAATTAGGCGTGTATGGCAAGATAAAATTGGACATAGATCACTCATAATTCTAAGATAAAATATCTGAATTCAACACACTTTTTCACACATGCACCCCTTAGGGTAATTCTCTCTCGTTGCCTTTATAAATACAAATGGTCAAGTCCCTCGAACGTAGAGGTATTCTAGCACCGTTGCCTTCAAAACAAATCATCATAGTCCCTTCGATACAAAGATCATAGACCTACGATGTTGCCTACGAATACATGATCTTGACCCTCGATTGTTGCCTACGAAAAATGATGATAGTCCCTTCGAATGTGCTAGGATACTCCTACAAGTTGCCTTCTATGACCATCCGATGTCCCTTCGAATGTCCCTTCTACATCCAACGAATAGGGTTACCTACCAACTAATGGTATGGATAGCACTATTTTAAAGGAACGTAAAAAAAACACGAAAATGACCATTCTGAGTAGGTAATAAGACTTTTAGTTGCTTGCTCTATCAAAATACTTTCCACACCTCACACTTTTGTCAAAGTTCAAACACTTTTCAAAAACGAAACATTTCCGAACACTTTGTATACATTCCTACATGAATCATTACAAAGTCAAAGCGAAATGCCTTTTCAAAACATTTTCAAACACACAGAAAGCATAACTTTAAAGTGATCTAAGAGCAACTAAGAGCCCGTAGATAACTACGGATGGAAAGGGGTGCTAATACCTTCCCTTTTCATAACTTTCTCCCTTACTCAGAATCTAACAAAGGTCTTTTCCTGTTCTTTTCACCTTCCCTTAATTGGATAAAAGAAAAGTCGGTGGCGACTCTTGCTATCCGCACATTTGCGATACAAAAATCTCAAAGTCAGTTCACCGTATTACAATGATATGAATGCATCTATACCATGATAACTACTGACTTTTATCATTTTCCATCATCTAAATGTTCACACCTTTTCACCTATGTCATGCTATGTTTCATTTGACTCCTAGGTGCACGCTTAGGACAAATTCTTGCATAGTTCTTCTTGTTTTAGTTTTGTATAGATTTTATTGTGAGATGATAGTTTGTTTGTGTTTAACATGTATGTAATATCTATATTTCAAATACTGACTTCACTCAAAAATGACACCACAAGGCATGTTCACAATCACACATCTATACACATCTTCACTACACACCTCTAGATGCATACTTAGGCTTTCCTAGCTTCTTTTGTTTGTGAATCTCCATGATGATTATGTATGTGATGATAATGCATTATTACCATGCTAGATAATTCCTTCCACATCTTTGTATTCTATGAGTTTCATTCCTTTGCATTCATGCATTAACCATGCCTCATTCAATCCTTAGTAGCATTCTAGGTCAAACCTTTAACTAGTTTTTGCATAGGTGTTGCATATTTAAGTTGAAGCATCTCACGACTTGATAGTGTATAACTTGAGTAGTTCTTCATCACATGTTTCCTCTTATACCACCACTAGTTGACACTTAGCACATGCATTCACAAGTACAAACACACACATACATGCACATGTTTACTCGCATTTGCATGAATCCAATGCATTTCTCTTGAGTGTTTCGCTTTTGAATTTTTTTGAATGCATGTTTAATTGATTTTTTTTATAAAATAACATGTTTTCTACTGTAACTTTTGTATTTTAATTTTTCTTGGATAATTTCTTTTCATCCTTGCCTTTCCATGGCTTCTTTTAGTTTGTAAACACTTCCAAGGTTAAGCATTTCGACTAGTTTTCGCATTCATGTTGTAATTGCATCTTCATGACATTTCTTTTAGGATCTGGTTATTAATTCATTCATGTGATGTTTAGTACTGTAACTTCTTCATCTTGATGTCTTCTTTGTATGTCATAAACCTCACACACTCGGATGCACTTCACTACACGCGTTTGTTGCATGTTTATGCATTTTTTGGTAGATTTTTGCTATTGAATCTTTGGCGGTTTATTGGTGTGATGTGTATGAACATTAACATGATTATTTACTGACTTTTATGTCATTTTATCCTTTAATTGTCAATTAACTTCATCTAAGTCCAATGCTTCGCACAATTAGCTCTTATGTGCTTTTAGGACTAGTTTCGACCTAGTTTGTGAATTAACTTGTTTGTGTGTGCTCATAATGATGTTTGGTGTTTGTTAAAGGTTTGTATAAACTTTGTAAATTAATTTTGTGTCTACTGACCTCACTTCACATGACACTTTATATTAACATCATTCACTCAAATTCCACCACATCTTCTTCTTCTTCTTTTCTTTTTCTTAGCACTTGTTAGAGCTTAGTTTGTGTGCTTTTGCCAAAGCATTTTATTTGATTCTAACCCCCTTCTCATTTGGTTTTCCAACCAAGATGATTGATTCTATAGGTTCCCCTTAGGTTTTGCTCGATTAGTTTAGTTATCGAGTTTAGACATTAAGTTAGGCATCCATGCATGATAACTTTAGGTAGAATTTCCCTTGTTTATACCCTTAACTTAAGATCAATTTTCTATGATAACATTAGGATTAGAAGTAGGTTAGTTTCCCTTAGCCATTTTACCTTTTCTCCTTTTGCATCCTTAAAACTAAAATCTTGTTTTGTCAAGTGCATTAAAATACTCTAATAATCCGAAACTTTTTCCAAAGTAAAAGATACAAACCAATTAGTCTTAGGATGTTTCATCATCCTACTTGCGCTGATGCTTCTTCATCTTCTGATGTTTCGTCATCTCATCTTCTGACGTGTCGTCGTTCTGCTGCTGATGTTTCGTCATCTCATCCTCTGACGTTTCGTCATCTCATCCTCTAATGTTTCGCCATCTCATCCTCTGATGTTTCACCATCTCATCCTTTGATGTCTCGTCATCCCATTTGCTGCGGTCTCGTCATCTCGTCTTCCAATGTTTCGTCATCTCGTATGTAGCTGATGTTTTGTCATCATGGAGGTGTTTCGTCATCGTTTGTTGTTTCTTCTGCTAATTTAAAAAACACAAACCAACCAAAACAAGTGAGCCGAACTACGACGCTCTGACTTTCCCATTGCACGAGGGAATACGTAGGCATCCTGTCGCGGGGCTTGACCGAGCAACCTTTGTAAACATTTCCTTCTTTTCCCCGTATTTTCTTGCTTTATTTCTTTATTATTCTTTTCTTTATGCATACATTATACCATATACAGATATAGATAGACCTTTACACCCATTAGATAGAAAGTAAAAGCGGATACCATAGAGTACTACGGGCGCGTGGGGTGCTAATCCCTTCCTCTCGCGTAACAGACTTCCTTACCCGATCTCTCGGTCGCAAGACCATAATTTCTTCGTTTCAGGTTTACTCGATGTTTACCTTTCCCTCTTGGCGGGATAAAAAATGTTCGATGGAGACTTCATTGATATATAGTTATATCCTTTGATTTTCGGGCCGGGTGTTTCAGCTGGCGACTTCACTGGGGATCGTCTAGACCTCTTTCTGGTCCGATCAGAAGTCGATCCTAGCTTTTGTTTTCTATTCTTTTGGGTATTCATTTATTTGCTTTGTTTATTTCTTGTTCTTTATTATTTGTATATGTGTACTTGTACATGGTTGCATGCATCTGCATCTGGCTATATTATTCCGTCTACTATTGTGCTGTTGTTTCTTTGGTGGGTGGGAGTTACAAGAGGTAAAAGGCCCACTACCCAGGCCAGTGACATATAGTATAGACGGATGTTCATGTCGAATCCCTCATCCCGTGATGCGTGTGAGGAGGCATGAAGTACCAAACTCAGATGAGGTTCGATTGACGGTACTTTCGCCCTACATCCTTTGGTAGCAAGAGAAGTGCTTGATAAAGAACCATCGACTCTATTTATCATTAGGTACCCAGTTGTGTCTAGAATTACCCGTGAGGTTTGGTTGGGACAGGTACAGATGTTGACTTATTGTTACTTGGGTTCTTTGGTTATTGGTTCTGTCACCTATGGTTTTCTTCACCAGCAAAATAGTGTTCAGAAATAGAGCTTTGGTCTTATTGCATTCATGAAACATTTTGTAAACTGCATCCACTTTTTCTTAACATACATGTTTTATAATTTCCAGGATTACTAGTCTCCGAGTCTAGTTGTTGGGTCACCGCTGAAAGATGGATACTGAAAAGAAGACTAATTACAGACGTCACCCAGTGTACAAGTTCCCCGCTCCAGCTCTTGAGGGTTTGATTTTGTTGGCCAAGAGGTCTCCTCCTGAGGTTGTTGTTGAGTTTACCAAGGATTATGGAAGGATTTTGCCATATTTGAAGTACCCTCTCAGTGAATACCAGGAAGATGGTCTTAAAGCTTTGTTCCAGTTCTATGATCGAGAGTTAAGATGCTTTGTGTTTCCAGATTATCTATTGTTTCCTACATTAGAAGAATATTCTTATCTTTTGGACATTCAAGTGCTTCATCAAGTGCCTTTTCACATTGCTATGGGGAAACCTGTTGATAATCAGATTGTTGCTGCCTTGTTTTTAGAGAAGTCGGTGATTTCAGCTAATGTCGCGAAAAAGGGGGCGGTGAAAGGTTTTCATTTAGGATTTCTAATGAGAGAAGCTAATGTTAAAGCTTCAAAGTCTAATTGGAGAGGTTTTAATGCCATCTTGGCTTGTTGTATCTATGGGATGGTCTTGTTCCCAAATGAGCCCAAATTCATTGATGAAAATGCTATCACTTTGTTCATTCAGAAGAATTCTGTTCCAACCCTCTTGGGAGATCTGTATCATTCTATTCATTCAAAGAGTTACAAAGGAAATGGTGGTTTGGTCCATTTTTGCGCTCCACTCTTGTACCAGTGGTTCCAAAGTTTCCTCCCTCGTGTCGGTGCTTTTCTGGATACTCAGCATACTATGCGGTGGGTGGCTTGCCTGATGGCTCTCACATTTTAGAATATAAGTTGGTATATGCATGTTGTGACTAAGACGGATAGAGAAAGTATAATTGTCTGTTGTGGAGAGTTCCCTAATTATCTCTCATAGGTATACGATGTGGCGTCAACTATAATCCATTCCTTGATTTGAGACAATTGGGGTATGCTCTGATAGGCCCTCCTAGTGAAGAATGTGTGCGGGAGACTTTGTGTTTTGACACACCAGATATTACCGGATCTTTGGAAAGAGTTGTTCGAGCTTGGAAGAGAATTCACCATGAAGGAGGACAGTTCTTCGGCAAGAAGGATCCTACAGCTTATGCATCATTTGTCCAGTGGATTGAAGGAAGAAACAAAGATCGACAGTGGCCTTCTATTACCGGAGTTGCACCTTTCCATCCTCAAGCTACTAATGTTCCAGATGTTGTGCCCAAAGTGGATTATGAGCGAGTGCACGCTCAAAACTGCCTTCTGCTAGAAGAAAAAGAGACTCTGACCGTGAGATGTTTGGTTGCTACCCAAGAGAAGAATCAGTTGGCTTACAAGCTCAATAAGTTTGAGGGAGTAACATCTGACGTTGCTAGGAAGAGATCTATGTTTGAAGGGGAGATGATGTCATTGGAAGATCACATGAGAGCTATAGCAGAGATTGAGAAGAAAAGTAAAGATTCCAAGGTTGAATTGGAGAAGAAGCATAAAGCAAAGATCAGAAGCCTAGAAAGGAAGATTCTGAAGGAAACCACTCAGAAAGCAGCATTCGAAGACCAGCTCAGAGAGAAGGATGTTCAGCTATCCTTGGCAATAGAAGAGATTGGGCAGCTCAAGATCCAGTTAGGAGTTCAGGAGTCTGCAGGCTTTCCTATGTCAGATTTTTAGGTTTATAGTTTCATCTTATGTTTCAAAAGAAGAATCACCATCAGGCCTGTTGATGGGTTTCCACTCCTTTATATTTTATTATCAGAATCTGTAGTATTTTTGTTTGTATTATTGTAGAAGTACTTTGTGGAACTATTTGTATCTTTGCTTCTGTTATTTTAATGAGATTTGGTTCAATCGGTGTTCGTCCCTTCATCTTGTGCTATTGCCCAAAAACTTGGCGAGTATTAGAATCTTGGAAATATATAAACATGTCATTGCATGCATTGCATATATATTCATGCATATACATACCTCATGCATAATAGGTTTCTGGTTGGTGTTCTTGTTCTGACTTTACCTTTATTATTAGAGGAGATTCAAGATGACAACTCACCGTTACTCTACCCGAAGTAATTTTCCGAGGCAAATGGAGCAGGTACAAGCAGAGCTTGTTGAGTTGAGGATCTAGATGGCTACCCAGTAGACTCAGTTCATGGAGGCAATCACGAATTCTAACCGCAGACAGGATGAGTTGACTGCTCTAGTCAACAATCAAGGTCGTAATCGGGCTGATGTTGAGAATCAGGGGCTGTTTGATGATGTTTCTGTCGGGAAGGATAATGTGCAAGACCAGGCTTTCGTGAATCTTCATGGACCTCAAGGAAATCCTTTTGATCTTCGTAGTGCTAACCAGGGGCAATTTCCCCCAACTCCGGGCTCTCAGCTCGTGGGGAATCGCAGAGGCAATCCAGTTATGGTGAGGGGTAATCAGGAACGTGATCATGATTTTGAGTAGGAGAAAGATGGTTTTTCTGTGCATTCTGACCCAGATTTCCCTATTGAAGACAGGAGGTACCGTTAGTTGGAGGAACGTTTGAAGGCTGTTGAAGAAGAAGGCATCTTTGGCATGGATGCTAATGATCTTGGGTTGGTGTCAGGGGTGAGGGTTTCCCCAAAGTTTAAGCCTCTAGTGTTTGAGAAATACAATGGTTCGTCTGGTCCAGTGACTCATTCTACCGCTTACTTCAGAAATATGTCAGTTCATACTCATGATCAAAGGCTGTTGATTCACTATTTCCAGGATAGTTTGACCGGTGCATCCTTGGAATGGTATATGAAGCTAGAAAGGACCCACATTCGCTGTTGGAATGACTTGGTTCGTGCTTTTGTTAAGCACTATCATTACAATAAGGATCTGGCACCTAATCGTACTCAGTTGCAGAGTTTATCACAAGGTCCGAATGAGTCTTTCAAGGAATATGCATAGAAGTGGCGCGAGTTGGCTGCAAGGGTTCAACCTCCTCTATTGGAGAGAGAAATAATTGATATGTTTATGAATACTCTACAAGGGCCTTTCTACGATCGTATGATCGAGGCTACATCCGTAGGGTTTGCTGAATTGGTAATGGCAGGAGAGAGGATAGAGGCCGAAATGAAAATAGGAAGGATTCAGGTTAGTGGTTCAGGCACTTCTTCGAGTGGAAGTAAGAAGCCATTTGTTGCTCACCCCAAGAAGAGAGGGGGGAAACCAGTTATGTTCATGAGAGAAGAAATAGAAGACAATATCCACAACAAATCAATGTTGTGTCTATTCCTACAAATGCTCCTCAACAGCAACAACCGCAACAAGCTAGACAACAGAATATTCCGAGACAAAACAACAATTATCAACAAAGGCAACCAAGGAAGTTTGATCCGTTGCCAATGAGCTATGCCCAAGCCCTACAACATTTGCTTGATTTGAAGTTGGTTAGTCTGAGACAGATGCCTGTTAATCCTGATCGTCGTCCAGCTAATTATGATGCCAATGCAAGATGTGAATTCCATTCTGGTGGTGTGGGTCATTCAGTTGAGAATTGTTATGCTATAAAGTGTAAGATCCAGGATTTTCTCGATTCCAAGGCTATTTAGTTTGAAGCTGCAGCGGAACCAAATGTTATTCAGCATCCTATGCCATCACATGACGGCGCAGCTGTTAATGCCATTATTGAGGATGGCGAGTGGTTGAACTTGGTTATGGATGTCAATCATGTGACTACTTCTCTTCCTTATGTCAAGAGGTACTTGAGTGACAATGGTATTTTCCCGGGTTGTGGTCCAGTTTGTTGCAAGTGTGTGGAACGGCCGAAAGGTTGTGATGACCTGAAGGTGCGTATTCAGGAATTGATGAATGATGGTTCTCTTCAGTTTGGTAGAGCCAAGAAGTACAGAAAGGTGACTCAAGCAGATGTTTTGGTGATTTCCATTCCGCTTACTCCAAGGCGTATTCTTGTTGCTGCCAAGCCAGTACCATTGATGATTACTTTGTCTGGTCCTATGCCGTATGATAGTGAGAACGCTGTCCCATGGCATTATGGTGCTGATGTGTATTATCATGGGGTGAAACAAGACTCTGGTCCGTCTGAAAACAGCTTTGTGAAAGATAATGATGTGGATGTTAATAACTTTTCTGGCGAAGGTCGTTTGATGAGAAGTGGAAGGGTTTTAAGTCCTCTAAATGTTCAGAATAATGCAGATGCTTTAGCCAAGGCGAAAGGCAAACAAGTGATGGTCAATGGCCAAAGATCTGAGCAGGTAAATGTATCTAAGCCTCTTGTTGCACCTGATGTGTCTTCGACTCCAGAAGCCGAGGTTGAAGAGTTGATGAGATTGATAAGGAAGAGTGACTATAATATTGTTGAGCAGTTACATCACACCCCATCTAAGATGTCTATGTTGTCTTTGTTAATCTATTTTGAGGCTCATAGGAATGCTCTGATGAAAATGTTAAAGAGTGCTTTTGTTCCCCAAGAGATTACAGTGGGTCAGTTTGAAACAGTATGCACTAGTATATCAGCCGGAAATGGGCTAGGCTTCATAAATTTCGATCCTCCACCCGAAGGTTGTAATCATAACAAAGCTCTACACATCTCTATGGAGTGCAAGGGCACAACCTTGTCAAGGGTTTTGGTAGATACCGGGTCGTCATTGAATGTGAAATTCCTGGCAGCAGATACTTAATGTCACAGAGAATGTTATGACACGATGTCGACCGCTTTGACAATTCACACGATAAATATAAGCGATAAATAACACAATAAGTTGTTCACCCGGTTCGGTTCTAACAAACCTCGTGAGGCTACCAAGCCGAGGATAAAGTTCACTATTAGTAGTATCAATTCTAAGACTCTACCCAACACACTGTTGACGACCTTCTCACTTAATCACTACCCAATGACCCTTTTACCTAAGTCCTACTTAGATATGAGTTCCTACTCACTCCCCTCAATCACCGCGGTGATATCAACCTATTGACTAATTGAATTGTGAAGACACACAATAAAATATCTTGATCTTGCTTCAAAGCTTTAATCAAGAGACAAACACTCGTGCTTTAAAGCTTTGGTGATAAACTACCCTTACAACAAATCCTAGTCCATGCACTTATCAATTGATAGTTGCTTGGCTCACAAGAAGAAACTAGAATTACACAATACCAATTACTAACCTTAACGACACAAATTACAACTGCAATATCTTCATAAACTCGGCGTGGTGTAGAGTAAGGGTTGAATTCTTTATATAGAAGCGATCCAAATCTTTGGGCTTCCATAAAGATAGCTAGGGTTTACTTAATTCTCTCCTAAAAACATGGTTTGTTCAACAACCAATTTAGGTTTAATTAAGATTAACCTAGCAGCCACGTGAGCATGCTTTCTAATATGAAAAACATAAATAAAATGCTCAACAAACTTCGAAAAATCTCGGGAAAAAGCGATTACTGCGAGCATGTCACCTGAATGTCATAACATCATTATGACATCGGTATTTTAAATTTCCAAGACTTTAGCTTCCACATTTGTACTTTTACCATCCTTGTCGATGAATTTATCTTCAATCTCTGAATGTCATGACATCTATCAAGACATTTCTAAAGCCTAGTTTTACCAAAATTGATGCCAACTTAAAACACTAACAAACTCCCCTTTGGCACATTTTGGCTAAAACTACTAGACCTATCAGTACAAAATGCGTGAAGACTAACAACCTAGTTCTAAGTTTTCCTAAGCTTTCCTAAGCTTCAAGTAACTAGAACTAAGAGAAGATAAATTCTACCCATACACAAGTCCCACAAGTTCCCACATACAATTGCCCATACAGGCCATAAACTTTTAGGCCATACAATCCCCAACATTAGGCCATACAATCCCCAACATGCCATACAATTTCCCAAAGTCCCATACTACTGTTAACACAGTAGTTCTTCTCCCCCTTTTTAGCCATAAAGGGCCAAAGGAAACCATACAAGTCCCCCAAACTTTTGAATAAAAAGTGTCAACAACAAAAGAAATATACCAGCAAGTAAGAACCAGCAAGTATAACAGGGATACATCACAGTCAGGACAATGTTTACAGTCATCCAAAAAGAAGAACAAATGGACAAAAATACAAGGCACAAAACAGAACAGAATACAAATAACAAGAGAATTGACAGAATATTGGAAGCAACACAGCAGCAGCAGGGGCAGGGAGCTTCAAGTGCTTTCTTCTCCAGAAGAAGCACTGTGGAAGGAAGCTTCTTCAGAGCCTTCTTCAGCACCAGCCATCTGAATATCATCATCTTCAGCATCACCTACAGCATCATTATCAGCTTTCTCTTCATCCTCAACCTCTATGTTCTGCTCTAGTTGAGAGATAGCGCTTCAAACTTTGCTTTCTTGCTTCAAGCTCCTTGCAAGTTGCTCTTAGCACAGCAATGACATTTGCTTTCGAGAATTTTCTTTGACGAGTTGATGTCTCGGAGATGTCATGACAATATGGGACATGCTTCCCTTGGAGCAGTTTGTAGTGGAATCCAGAGCGGGGCTCTCTTGCGGGAATCTGTCACCAAGAATGTCGGATCTTGATCAAGTATAATTCCACACGAGGAGGAAAAGCTATTGGACCTTTGATAGCATAGCATTAGCATGCTTGAGTGTACGATCAAATATGTAGGAGCCATAGTCAAAGGAAGCTTGAGTTCCTCTTGCATAAATGAATCTTCTAATCCATTAGAAATAGTGGATTTGTGATTGGTTGGGACCCAGTTTGCAGCACCAATCTTATGCAGTATGGCAAACTTGACACTCAATTTGCTGGCTGAGAGTTTTCCCTTTAGAGGCTATTGTCTAACTTGTTTGGCAGTGATGGTTTGACAAATCTTGTTGTCAGTTTCCTCCAGCTCTGGTTGAGTGTTAGCAGATCTTCCTAGAAATCTATTGATCACATTTGGGGAAAACCTGACTTTTCTCCCCCTCACATAAACAGTCTGGTAATCATCAGAATTTCTATCCCCACAGTCATTTGAGAGATTGACAATAAACTCTCTCACCAAAGCTTCATAACAATTTGAGAGTTTCTCCACTGTTTTCATCAGTCCTGCCTCCTTAATTAGGTCAATGATCTCCTTGCACCCTAAAGCACTCTTGTTCAACTCTCTTTCTAGTACAACCCTCTTTAAACAAACATACTTCCATCTTCCACTTTCGGGATGATGGAATGAGATGTTATCAATTGCCACTTCAGGCACTTTGGGAAGTTTGACAAGTGTTGGCTTCTTTCTTGAATGTATGTCAGTGACATTCTCCTCAACATCAAACTCAGTGTCATGATCAGACTCCACAGGTTCAGGTTCCTTCCTCTTTTTCACAATAGGTGTTCTCTTTGGTTTAGAGTCACCACCAACAGTTGTCACTCTACTTCTCTTTGTAGAGGATCCAGCCTTGTGATACTTCTCAGCTTTGCACACATCTTCAGTTTCTTTTTCAGGGCTCTGTATGCTGTTTTCCTTTTCTTTTCATCATTCTTTTTGCAATGCTTGGATTGACATTGGCAATAAGATCATTGTCAGAGAACATCTCATCTAAATCAATGACTAGAGGTTCAGTTAAGTGGTTAGATTCTTGAGCGGTGACTCTTCCAAAATCTTTGTCGAAATGTAGTCATCGGGGACTTTACGGAGGAACATTTCTTGGTGATTCTTCAAGAATACTATCGAAATATAACCAACGGTGGCTTTATCGAGCAACATTTTCTTTGGGACTTCTCAAGAATCTTTGTCGGAGGTCTCATCTTCTTTATCGTGAGATGTTGTTATGAGCATCATCAATACCTACATCAATCTCCTTAACATAATGGTCTTCATTATTATTGATAGGAGAGTATTATGATCACGGATGTCTTGACATCCTCTGTGACATCTGGATCCTTTGCTAAGCTAGGGCTAGCGGACTTTTCATTTAGAGGCTGAAACTCGGTACATATTGATTCTCATTTAGGATACTCATCACTATCCTAGCGATTGCTACATCTGAGACCTAGACTCCTCTGGGTTCACTCTTTACGGGGAGCAGAAGATGATGGAGCAGAGGTCTTACGAGGGGATGCTTGTGATCTTCTTGCATTTCTTGTCGCAATTTCTTAACTTTTACGGATCGGTAGCTATTGCGCAATGGAGTAACCTTGTGCTTGACTTGCATGGATTCAACATTTTCTGACTTCAACCATGGAGGGAGATGGAGCTTCTTTTGGGAGGATGACGAGGATGAAGACATTTTTATTTGTTGGTTGTTGAGGCGAGGCGAAAAAGCCAAGGGATTTGAGTTTCTTTTAGATGAAGAAAGAATGATACTATTTTCGAAGGAGAACCTTATATACGTGGGTGTCTCTTCCTATTCTTGGACTTTTTAAAATGAGGATGAAAATACCTAAATGACCCACTTATGAGTAATTTAAATAACAAGTCCATTTTATCCCTTGTTGTAGACACAGTTAATTGCTACAACTCCTCATATTGACAAAAACCCAATTTGTCCCTTAAAGTCTTAAGCTGACTAACTTCAAGAACTTTTGTAAAAATGTCACAGTACAAAGTCATGACATCCTGTATGACATTGTACCCAATCAGTGTCTGCTTCATCCAGACCACCCTAGAACAATTGCTATCAGCTGTTGTGAGCTCAGCTTCAACATTGTATAGGACCACATAGTTTTGCTTCTTGCTGATCCAATTACTTCTCAAGGGGACACTTCCAATAGAAATCCTTTTCCACAAGCTTTGATTAACACCTTTTCCACTTGTTCTTTTGGACACCTTCAAATGTGGAAGGGTAATAGTCTAGTCATTGCCATTCTTCATTGTGTGCGAGACTTGAAACCAAGTGATCATCATGGATTGAAGCCACCATGATATTTCCTCCTCTGATAATGAGGATTTCATCCAATACTTTTCTCCTGTAACATTTGACAGTAAGACACTTGGTCAACCTTTCATGCCAGAACCTAGTGATTTGCTTTAGTACTTGAGGTGATCAAATGTCGGACATTGAGTGTGGCATTCGATTTCTGTCAGCGACAATTACCACAGTTTTCCCTTTTCCCATGAGAATTCTTGGTAATCTTGACTCCTCTATGGGCCTGATCCTTTTCATTCCTACGAGGTGTGGTGATCGGTTTCTCTTTGCCCCACTTCACTTTCTCTTCATCATGGAGCACATAGATGGCGAGTGGGGTTCTCAAATTCCCACAAGTAGCAGTTGTCCTTTGATCGACACCTCTCATAATCCTTTGCTTGTTCATCATTAATCACAAGACATTCGGTCTTAGTGAAGTTGACTATGAATCCCATATCACATAGGTGACTTATGCTAATGAGATTTGCGGTCAAACCTTTACCGTGATACTTCATTCGGGTTTGGAACTCGGACCGGTTTGAGTTTCAACACCTTTGATTTCTCCTTTAGCTCCATCTCCAAAGGTAACAAAGCGATAGAATGAGGCTTAACATCATTGAGAAGATTTTTGTCTCGGTCATATGCTTGGAGCACCTTTGTCAAAATACCAATCTTCCTTGGAAGGTACTCTAAGAAGAGTGCTATCGTTGTAGTCTTTTCTTCTTCCAGGTGAGTGTATGATGCCTTGTTGGACTTATGCTTCACATAAGGAACTTGATTAGGATACCCATGTAGCCTATAGCGGTGGACTTTATGTGACCAAATCTTCCACAATAATAACATCTCCATCTTTGAAACATTTTGTTCATGTTTCTATGATTTTGATGTTGAACCCAATGTTGTGACATCGATTTGACATTGGTTCATGTGGTTTTTTTCTTTCGTGGTCAACAAATTCCTTAGCCTTCACATGTCTGGAGGGCCTATTTCTGTTTTGTGGAATGGCAACCTCTTTGCCTTTGACTTCCAGGTTTGTTCCTCTCACGGTTATTGGCAAATCTCTTTGCGATCACATACCCTTCTAGACACATTTCCTAGTTTGTCTTTGTGACAATTGTTTTGACATTGTTCTCCCATGTCTTTGCTTCTTAATGTCACCAGAGTTTATTTTCAACCACATATCCTAGACCATGCTTATTCCACGCATCTTGTCCAAGTGAAGAATTTCCTCCAACTTATCGATTACGGATGTCATCATTTTGTGATTTAGACATCGATCAAGTTTTGAGTTCAACATGACAATGTCACTGTTGAGGAGATTTATAGTGGTGTGTTTTCCTTTTCTCGACCTCTAGCTTCACATTCGACTTCCAACTTCTCAATCGACTTTTACATTCCTCGTTCTGTGACACACTTCACCACTTTTCACACTTCACAGGGTCTCGTAGCTCTTCAAATGTCACTTCCTCATCACTAGAGTCCATGTCGAGTTGTATACTCCGGTGAGAGCGATGACAAGTTTGGAACTTCTTCCTCGATTCACTTCTGAATCGGACCAAGTGACAGCCATTCCTTTCTTTTGTTTCTTAAGAAGGTGGGACATTCACTCTAATATGTCCATATCCTTCACATTCATGACATTAGACTCCTCTGATTTGACTTCCTTTTTCTTGACTTGGATCTTACTGCTGAGTCATAAGATCTGTTGATGTCGAGATGGAATGTCCTTGACATTTGACCTTGACCTTGGATCAATTCTCTTGATGAGCTTGTTGAACTGTCTTCCAAGCATAGTTATAGTTTCAGATATCTTCTCCTCATCTTCCACCGCATCCTTCTTGAGTTGGATACAAGTGCTATGCTCTTGTTCTTTTGTCACCATTTCATGATTCCCATCTCAAAGGTCATAAGGGATCCAATAAGTTCTTCAACTTTCGGGATCTTGATGTCTGAGCCTCTTCAATTGCGGTAACTTTCATTGTAAACCTTTTGGGCAGGACACGAGAATCTTTCTCACCACTTTTCCTCGACATCTTTTCACCAAGTGCTCTGAGGCATTGGCAATCTCAACACATTCATGTGAAACTCATGAATAGTCTCATCTTCTTTCATCTTCAAATTCTCAAATTTGGTAGTGAGCATCTGAAGTCTTGACATCTTCACCTTAGATGTTCCCTCATGTGTAGTTTTGAGGGTGTCCCAAACATCCTTGGCGTTCACATTGATGAACCAATCGAAGATATTTGTCAATACCATTAAATAGAGCATTCAAAGCTTTAGAGTTTCCGAGCCGACTCCTCTTCCTCTTCGCTCCATTCCTCCTCGGGTTTCAAGACAGTGAGACCCATCTTTACGAACCTTGGTTGGATGTTTCCATCCTTTATCGGCACTCTCCAAGCCTTGATATCCAGATCTTAGGAAGGCAACCATACGAGGCTTCCGGTGCTCATAATTTGACCCATCCGAATGGGTGGTCTACCTCCAAATCTGCTTCCTTATCCATTATGCGAAACTATTATCCTAGATCTCACCGAAATAACAAGCGGTGTGCTGCTCGATGCCAATTGAAATTCTGGCGGCGGATACTTAATGTCAGAGAATGTTATGACCACGATGTCGACACGCTTTGACAATTCACGGTAAATATAGAAAGCGACAAATAACACAATAAGTTGTTCACCGTTCGGTTCTAACAAACCTACGTGCAGGCTACCAAGCCGGGGATAAAGTTCACTATTAGTAGTATCAATTCAAAGACTCTACACACACACTGTGACAACCTTCTCACTTAATCACTACCCAATGACCCTTTTACCTAAGTCCTACTTAGATATGAGTTCCTACTCACTCCCCAATCACCGCATGATGATATCAACCTATTGACTAATTGAATTGTGAAGACACACTTCAATAAAATATCTTGATCTTGCTTCAAAGCTTTAATCAAGAGACAAACACTCGTGCTTTAAAGCTTTGGTGATAAACTACCCTTACAACAAATCCTAGTCCAATGCACTTATCAATTGATAGTTGCTTGGCTCACAAGAAAATAGAATTACACAATACCAATGTTACTAACCTTAACGACACAAATTACAACCTACAATATCTTCAATAAACTCGGGGCGTGGCTGTAGAGTAAGGGTTGAATTCTTTATATAGAAGCGATCCGAATCTTGGTTTTGGGCTTCCATAAAGATAGCTAGGGTTTACTTAATTCTCTCCTAAAAACATGGTTTGTTCAACAACCAATTTAGGTTTAATTAAGATTAACCTAGCAGCCACGTGAGCATGCTTTCTAATAACGAAAAACATAAATAAAATGCTCAACAAACTTCGAAAAATCTCGGGAAAAGCGATTCGAGCAGAATGTCACCTGAATGTCATAACATCATTATGACATCGCATTTGAGAACTTCCATGACTTTAGCTTCCACATTACGATGTACTTTTACCATCCTTGTCCAGTAGAATTTATCTTCAATCTCTGAATGTCATGACATCTATCAAGACATTTCTAAAGCCTAGTTTTACCAAAATTGATGCCAACTTAAAACACTAACAGAATGTATTACCCAAGAAGGCACTCATGAAGATTGATTATGCTGGTTTGGAGTTGCGTCCTAGTGACCTTGTTGTAAAGGCATTTGATGGATCGAAGAGGTCTGTGTTTGGAGAGATTGACTTATCGATCAAGGTGGGCCCGAAGATCTTTACTTCCACTTTCTATGTAATGGATATTAGTCCGGCTTATTATTGTCTTTTGGGACGTCCTTGGATCCATAAGGTTGGTGCGGTCACTTCCACCCTTCATTAGAAACTTAAGTATCCTCTTGATGGAAAGACAATTACTGTTTATGGTGAGGAAGAGTATATTGTGAGCCATTTGTCTTCTTTCCGCTATGTGGAAATTGAGGGCGAAATACACGAGACTCCGTTTCAGGCTTTTGAGACAGTTCAGATGATCAAGACTCCGCCTGTTGAGGATAATAAGAAAGTTGAGATTTCTTTGGCTTCATTGAAAGATGCTCGAGCCCTGGTTGAGGCCGGTCGCCCTGAAGGTTGGGGCAGTGTCGTGGAGGTTACCCCGAAGCTTAACAAGTTTGGCTTGGGATTTGATCCTATCTTGCGAAGGCAGATTCTCAAAGCTCCTGATTCATCCACCCCTGTCAAGTTTGCAAGTGCTGGCATTGAAAAGGAAGATCAAGTCAATGCAATTGACGATGAAGATGATGTGTTCAACATAGAGGATTGGATTCTCCCATGCATCCCGGGCAGCGAGTTGAAGAATTGGACATCTGTGGACACCATTCAAGTTACAACTACTGAGGAGTAATTTTCTTGTTTTATTTTCTTTATCATTCCATAATTCCTACGCTCTGCCCAAGGCGTAGTGAGTCATTGTGTAGGGCCACCATGTTTCATCTCGCAGTTTTTATCATAAAATAAAGGACGTTTTTATTCAAACTTTTGTGTTATTTTATTTTCATTTTCACTTTTACCATTTATTTGCTTTCGTAATTAAAATATGTGGCAATGTTTTTATTTTTCACACACTGTCATTAAAAACAAAAATTAATCATACAGATACATGTCCACACCAAATACCAATGATCACAATTCTGCTATTGCTCACTATGACTTCGACAATCTGATTCACCAAGCGGAGGAGGAAAGTAAGGAAGATTGTGAACTCCCTGCAGAATTTGCCAGATTACTAGAACGAGAAGAGAAGAAGGTTATTCAGCCGCATGAAGAGCCTCTAGAGTTGGTTAATTTGGGCACAAATGAAGCAAAGAAAGAAATCAGAATAGGGGCCGATTTGGAAGAAAGTGTGAAGGCAAGACTGATAGATATGCTCTGAGAGTATGTTGATGTGTTCGCATGGTCTTATGAGGATATGTCAGGTTTGGACACAGATATTATGGTACACAAGCTGTCTCTCCGGGAAGATTGTCCTCCAGTTAAGCAGAAGCTTCGAAGAACTCATCTAGAGATGTCCAAGAAGATCAAAGAGGAGGTACATAAACAATTAGATGTCGGTTTTTTGAAGGTTGTTTCGTATCCGTCGTGGGTTGAAAACATTGTGTCGGTGCCTAAGAAAGATGGTAAGGTCAGGATGTGTGTCGATTACAGAGACCTGAACAGAGCGAGCCCTAAAGATGATTTTCCGCTCCCTCATATTGATATTCTGGTTGATAATACTGTTCAAGCCAAGGTTTTCTCTTTCATGGATGGATTTTTTGGCTATAATCAAATTAAGATGGCACCTGATGATATGGAAAAGACTACTATTTTTGTTACAGAGTTATACCTTTTGGTCTGAAGAATGCAGGGGCAACGTATCAGCGTGCAATGGTCACTCTCTTTCATGACATGATGCATAGAGAGGTTGAAGTTTATGTTGATGATATGATTGCTAAGTCCCAAACAGAGCAAGAACATCTAGTTGATTTGCAGAAATTGTTTGGAAGATTAAGGAAGTTCAGGCTAAGGTTGAACTCGAATAAGTGCACCTTTGGGGTGAGGTCAGGGAAGTTGTTGGGCTTCATTGTGAGTGAGAAAGGCATTGAAGTTGATCCTGCCAAAGTAAAGGCGATACAAGAAATGCCCGCGCCGAGGACAGGAAAAGAAGTTCGTGGTTTCTTGGGAAGATTGAATTATATCTCCAGGTTCATATCCCATCTTACTGCTACTTGTGAGCCTTTATTCAAGTCGCTAAAGAAAAATCAAGCAGTTGTTTGGAATGATGATTGTCATATGGCATTTGATAGAATCAAGGGATATTTACAAGAGCCTCCGATACTTTTGCCGCCAGTTGAGGGAAATCCATTGATCATGTATCTAACAGTTCTGGAGAATTCCATGGGTTGTGTGCTTGGTCAGCATGATGAGACCGGGAAGAAAGAACAAGCCATCTATTACCTGAGTAAGAACTTCACTGAGTGTGAGTCAAGGTATTGTTTGCTTGAGAAGACGTGTTGTGCGCTAGCATGGGCTGCTAAACGTTTGAGGCAGGACATGTTGACGCATACTACCTATCTGATTTCTAAGATGGATCCTATTAAGTTCATATTGAAAAAGCCATCCCTTACCGGTCGAGTTGCCCGTTGGCAGATGATTTTGACAAAATATGATATCCAGTATACCACCCGAAAATCTATCAAGGGTAGTGTCCTGGAAGATTATCTGGCTCACCAACTTGTGGATGACTATGAACCGATGAAGTTCGAATTCCCAGACGAAGACATCATGTGCATTAGAGACTGCAATATTCCCAGTCCAGAGGAAGGGCCCGAGCCAGGGTCGCGGTGGACGATGGTGTTTGATGGAGCGTCAAATGCAATGGGTAATAGTGTGGGAGCTGTTATCACTTCCCCCGAGGGTTTGCATATCCCTTTTACAATCCGAATTTGTTTTGACTGCACTAATAACATGGCAGAGTATGAAGCATGTATTTATGGGATTGAAGCGGCAATTGACTTGCGTATCAAGTTCTTGAAGGTTTTTGGGGATTCTAATCTCGTTATCAGTCAAATTAACGGTGATTGGGAAACTCGCCATCAGAACTTGATTCCTTATCGCGAGCATGTGATGAAGTTGATTCCTTATTTTTAAGAGATCACATTTGAGCATATCTCTAGAGAGGAGAATCATCTTGCGGATGCATTGGCCACTTTGTCGTCTATGTTCAAGGTGAAGTGGGCTAATGAGGCGCCTTCGATCACTATTAGAAGGTTAGATGAGCCAGCTTTTTGTTTTGAAGCAGAAGTGGAATTGGATGGTAATCCTTGGTTTTATGATGTTAAGAGATACTTGGAAACTCAAGAGTATCCAGAAGATGCATCCATCACGAATAAGAAGTTTCTAAGGAGGTTCGCTGCAAAGTTCTTCCTCAACAATGGTACTTTGTACAAGAGAAATCATGACGGTATGTTGCTTAGATGTGTGGATAAGAATAAAGTGTCGAAGATCATCGATGAGATGCATGAAGGTGCTTTTGGGACCCATGCCAGTGGTCACACCATGGCCAAGAAGATATTGAGAACTGGTTACTATTGGTCCACCGTGGAAATAGACTATTACAATCATGCCAGGGTTTGTTACAAGTGTCAAGTGTATGCTGATAAAGTGCATGTTCCTCCTGTCCCTCTGAATTTTCTGACATCCCCGTGGCCCTTCGCTATGTGGGGCATCGATATGATTGGAAAGATTGAGCCGACCGCTTCTAACGGCCATCACTTCATCTTGGTTGCTATAGATTATTTCACAAAATGGGTTGAAGCTGCTTCTTTTGCTCATGTCACTAAGCAAGTTGTGGCCCATTTCATCAAGCACAATATCATTTGCCGCTATGGGGTCCCTGAGAAAATCATCACTGATAATGGGTCCAACCTCAACAACAAGACGATGAAGGAGCTTTATGAGACTTTCAAGATTAAACACCATAACTCCTCTCCATATCGCCCAAAGATGAATGGTGTCGTCGAGGCTGCAGACAAGAACATTAAGAAGATTGTGCAGAAGATGGTAGTAACCTACAAGGATTGGCATGAGATGCTGCCCTTCGCTTTGCATGGTTATCGTACCTCAGCGCGCACATCGACTGGGGCAACCCCGTTCTCCATTGTGTATGGGATGGAAACAGTTTTACCTGTGGAGGTTGAAATTCCTTCTCTGAGAATTATGAAAGATGCTAAACTCGATGAAGCTGAGTGGGTGCAGAATCGGTTAGATCAGTTAAACCTCATTGATGAGAAGCGTTTGGCAGTTGTGTGTCACGGCCAAGTGTATCAGAAAAGGATGAGAAGAGCTTACGACAAGAGGGTGTGTCCTCAGTTTTATCAAGCAGGTGATCTGGTCCTTAAAAAGATAATCCTTCCTCAAGGCGACCCTAGGGGCAAGTGGACTCTGACTTATGAAGGACCTTTTATGGTCAAGAAGGTCTTCTCTGGTGGGGCAATGATGCTTACAACTATGGACGGTGAAAATTTCCCGCTTCCGGTGAATGCCGATGTGTTGAAGAAGTTCTTCGCATAACTTGTTGGTTGTATGAGTAGTAGTAGAATCATAGATTGTTGTCCATCTGTTACGATATTGCCATTTTTGTAACACTCTTTCATTTTTATGTTTTAGGTCAAACCCCTCTTTGTAGAAGTTGCGTCTTATTGTAAGTGCCTTTTGATGGCCAGTCTTCAATTAATGAAAAGGAAACTTCTTTGTTTTTTATTTCTTGCAGTTTTTAATTGTTTAATTTATAAAACGTCCAATATTTTCATGATGATTACTTGCATTTGAAAAACTTTGATGGTTCCTGCATCATAATGATAATCGAAAAGCAAATATTACTGTTGGAATCTAGGGTACCCTCTTGTTGGGATGTTTGTACCACTTCCTGGAAATCATTCATGAGCAGTGTATTGCAAGAGCCAATTCTGTTTGGCAAGCCATTTCATAATCTTTATCTTGTGAAGTTTCACTCTTGTGTAGCAGAGAGGAGATTGAAGGATCTCGATTGCAGTGTCTGGTTATTTCTCCTGTCCATAGAAGATGCTTTCATTTGCAAGTTTTGGATGTTTATTCCGTAAGGAAGAAGAGACTTGGTGATCCTGTTGTTACAATTTCGCTTTGCACAATTTTCATCCTCTCTTTGGAAGAAAATCCCCTGTGAGTGTCACCCTGGGGCACTCGACCGCTTGATTGAATATGTTTTGTCGTCCAGTGATAAAGTTCGAGTTTGGATTAATTCGAAGACTGTTGTGTCAACGGTAGATCAGAAGGGGAATCTCTTGTCCAAGAGTATCAAGACTGTAGAAAGTCGTTAGAATCAAGAAGTCCATACGGAGTCGAGTCTCCTCAATGATGGCAATCTTGAGTTTCTTTATTGCATTTTCATTTGCACCTTTGTTTGTTTGTTTAAACATTACTATCATGTAAAAATTTGTTTATTTTTGAATGAAAATCTTAATGAATTAAGTATGTCTATCTTGAAGAAATCTTTGTTGTCACTCGCTCATTCGCTATCACTCATAGAATGACTTGCTTGCATATTGATGCCAACATCACCAGGTCTTTTGCTTAGGCAAAGATCGGGGGGAGGATGGCGATTCTAAGATGTCAGTCTTTCTTCTGTGTGCTTTTAAGTAGAACCCTGATGATGATGAACAGGCCTTGCTTCAATTCCCAAACACCGGAGATATAAGGGAGATAGACCCTCGTTAACCCCTTTGAGCCTTGGAGTAGGAGTTTCTTTTCTATTCAGAAAAAACCCTCATTTTCCTAACCTGGGGCAGGGTAGTGTCCAGTTAATCTGATCGAGCATTCAGAAGCGTGTAATCTAAGGATACAACAATGGTTATCCTCCAAAAAACTGAGGAAAGTCCAAATTGCAATGGTCAACCTTTGTTTGTGAACGAGGAATCCTTCAAAGACTCAGACAGTCACAATCACTTCCAACAAATTGGAAGTGGTGTAGGGATCACATGATTTGTTCTGAAAAAATGAATAAAAAAGTGAAAGGGAAAATGGTGAATAAAAAAAGAGGAAAAAAGAGGAAAAGAGCCCGCTAAGTCGAACTTGGTGATAAGTCGCTTAGGCAAAAAGGAGGGCAGAGCTTTGGAAAAAAAAAGATTCTCAGTAAGAAAGCAAAGTCGTGCATCAGACACCAAAAGTAAAGGTGAGTGGCTGTCGTGTCCGTAAAACTTGTGGATTCCTTGAGCATGTCCAACAAAATCCTCAGCAGAAGTTGCCATACCATACTCTTTTGAGAGTTGAATGCTCGTATCAAGTTGACTGAATCTAGGATTGGAGAACATCACGAAGGGGGTGGGCACCAAATATTTTGAGCCTAAAAATCTTTTTTTTTTGAAAGCATATTACGATAGGATAACATTTTCCTGACTCCTAAATTACGTGCTAGTTTTTGTGTTGGCATCATATGTTTGTCTTGTCATTCCAAAAAGGTTGCATTCTAAAAGCGTTTCATTCACAAGAAGTCGCAATACCTTTTCCACAAAAACTTCAAGACTTACATAAGTGTTGCATTTGAATTTTCATTCTCATAATAAACATGTTGTCTGTATGTGAAGCAATTGTTTGACATCAACTAAGTTTGCACAATGAACACCAGAGAAGAATTTAATCTTGTCAAAGGAGAGGGTCTCGACTCTATGGAATTGAAAGATAATCTTTTCAAAGAATTGATGATAACCTGGGGCATCTCATCTTGAATTAGTTCTATCCGTGTTTCTACAAGGATTCTCCCCAGTGAGTTTCATTTCATTTTAGACTTGGGGCAATTTGGGTTTGATTGAATTAGTAATATTGGTTATATGAAGCATCCCCAGTGACACCGAGATCTCTATTTCTCCCCAGCAAGTCTCCCAAAGCGAGGGGGTTGTATCCAGATGATTCCCCAGTTTTACCTAAAGGTTTTCTCTTCCCCAGTGTTGTCAGGTGGAGAGTTTTGTCTGATAGGTTGTGATTGATGAGACTTCTTGATTAAGAATCTATATCCCCAATGAAGTGGTGTTACTTGTTGTGTTTATAAAAGAACGTTTGTTCAAGGCTGAATGTTTACCGGTGATTTCTTTATTTCCCCAGTCAAGTTGTTACATTTGGAATTTCTTATTCAAGAATAATCCCCTTTTCCCCAGTGTATCAGTATTCATCTGAGATTTCTTCTTCAAGATTTCTCCTCTCCCCAGCGAAGAAATTTCCTTTGAAGGTTGCGGCACAATATTCCTCACTTCCCCAGTGGAGCTATCCTATATGAGGTGTTTTGTTTCTTCATGCCCGGATGAACAATTTGACTTGGATTTCTATTCCGAGAACTCTCCAATCTCCCCAGTGAGTTCGATCCTGTTGATTGGTGACAAGCATTGTTTCGCCCGAGACGCATGCTTCCGAGAGTGCACATTCTACATCACTTTTTATCCCCAGTAAGGACTATTCTTATCAAAGATCATTTGTGAGTCTCCAGTTGAGCTTCTTAAGTCCCCAGTTATCCACTCTCCGCAAGAGTCGTGTGCAGATTTTTTCCTAATCATTGACCAAAGATTGGTTTCTCCCCATGAAGTCAGAGGAATCTTTATTCTTGTTAGATCCACTGTTGTTCGGTATCTTGCCCGACAAAGTCCAATCTTTATTTGGCTTTCCTCTTCAGAAGTCACAGTTTTGCCTTGATCTTCTCTAGCTTCGACCAATTTCGTTTGGCATCCCACATCAGAATCAACGGTTTCATCCAAAATTATTTCTCTAGTGAAGTCTACAACTTGTTTTTGCAACTCCTCTCAAGGATTGTGGCTTGTTTCTACCGGTTACATGAATTTTTGTTCCCCGTAGAGTTTCATCTCTTTGAAGGTTTTATCCCCAGTGGATTTTGCAAGTCTTATCAAGTTTTGGTTTGGTTTTTGATTGGCTTCTTGATTAGCCATTCCCCGGTGAAACACTCAATCATGCGTCATTACATTGCATCCTCAAAGTGTAATTTTCCATTATCTTTTGGAACTTTACTCCATAGAAAAATTTCAAACATGCATTGAAACATAAGCCTTTATTGCCACTATGTTCCCCAGTGAATCTACTAACTTCGGATCATTTCCCCAGTGAGGCCTCTATCCTCAGTATTTCTATACCGGTATCTTGATAATCGTGCAACATGGTTGAGTGTCTACTCAATGTTTTGGTTGTAGCCCAGTTTCTCTCTGGTGCAATTTCATTGGTTTAGTCTCTACTGCCTTTGTTGGTTCATTTCAATGTCCATCAATATACCCCTTGAACGTCAGTTTTGTCCTAATAATCGTGTCAGCAAGTGTTTTGGAAGTACGCTCTAATCACTTTGCTTTGGGTCGACTTTTGTCTCGTCGCTTGTGCATGAAATCCATTTTTTGTCCTGGTACTCATCTAGTTTGTTTCGTCTAACTAGGTTCCATGAGTCGAGTCTTATCTCGTTTTGTTTCTTACTCCTGGGATTCTTTCAGTTCCATCATACTGTCTATCTCGAGTTGAAACCTTTCCTCTTTACTCCGTGGATTCAATCAGCTTCGTCTACTGTCTATCTTCGGTTGGGATGGCTCTTTTATAACTATTGGGTTCAATCAGCTTCGTCTACTGTCTATCCTCTAGTTTGAGAACAACAAGTGCTCTGAGAAACATGCACTCTCATCAATTTGCTATGGGTTGAGTTTTGTCTCGTTTCCCGTGCATGAAATCCAGTTTTTGTCCTGGTACTCGTTTTTAGAAAGTGTCGTTCTTCTAGGTCTATCGAGTCGAGTTTTGCCTCATTTAATGTCACTCCTTGGATTCAATCAGTCTATCTACTGTCTATCCTTGGTTGACCTGTCTCTTTCGTACCTTCGGTTCGTCCCAGTTTCCACTGTTTACCCCTGGTTAAGATCAACAGGTGTCTCTAGAATCGCGCTCTCTAGCCACTTTGCTTATAGGACCCTTTTCGTAGTCGTCCTATTGCGTACATTTTCAGAGTCTAGTTTTGTCTAGTCTCCTGGTTTGAGTTTCATCTCATTTCATGATATGAGTCTTATCTCACCCCTTCTCGTGATCCATTTTCATCCCGACACATACTTTTTCAGAGTCTAGTTTTGCCTAGTCTTTTGGTTTGAGTTTCATCTCATCTTTATCATGGTCTGCGTTACAGTTTCTTCTTGACATATATTTTTAGAAAACCAATTTCATTTGGTATTCTCTAAGTCTAGCATTCTCTGGCTCCTTTTGGAAAGTTTCACTCTTCTTCTCAAGAGTGTAAATTTCCGGGTTCTTTTGTATTCAATCCTCTTCCACTTTGAATGCTCAAAGGTTCCCACCAATTGTCACTTATCAAGTTTAAGAAGATTGAATAGGGGCAGTTGTTGCACCCCAAAATTTACCCTCTTGATTTAGGCTTATGTTTCATCATAAACATCATATTGCATTGCATTCATACCTTGTGATAGGATCAAAGTTCTTTGGGTTCTCAAGTCCTCTACAAGATGAGAAGGTTGATTGTGTTAGCATACCCTTCTGAGAGAATCCCAAATTCTCATATCTATGGATCTTTCAAGTCACAAGATGTATTATACCTCCATACATTCCATGTGTCTCATTAATTCCATTGTGAAGTTTGAAGTTTGGATGAGCCAATTTATTGAAGCGTTACCTTCCCATGATCATCTGAGTTATCATGATTCAAAGAATTGCTCAACGCATTCAGAAGATTTGAGGTTTTGAAGCTTGATTGGCTATCTCCTAGCACATGGTGCAAAGTTAGGGTTTTGAGTAAAATCAGGGTTTCTCCAGATTTTTCACTCAAACTTGATTTCACTTGTTTCTATATGTTGTTAGACATCCATGGTTGAGATATTGAGGGTCAATTTTGAGTAGAAGCAAGTCAATTGATCACAAGGGGCAAAATGGTCATTTTGGTCAAAATCAGTCAAAGTCAGGAGTTGACCAAGTGGACTTTTGGTCAACCATCAATTCAAATGTCATATTTTTATTTTTTTCATGATCAAATTCACCATTGAATCAAGAAAGTTGAAGATATTAGGGTTAACTTGTTCTTGAAGTTATTTGAAGTTTGAAAATTTTTCTAAGTGTCCACCCTATGGAACTTTGACATGTCATAACTTTCTCAATTTTTATGCAATGGTTGCATACCATACATTTCTGGAAAGCTTGGAAAAAACCCTACAAGTTTGTCAATGCGTAAAATTTCTCAAAAATGCACCATTTGAGAGATATTTGAGTTAGAAGTTTCATGCACAAGTTTTGACCAAGGCTGGGCAAGCATGCAATTTCTGGGCAATTTCTGCACGTAATTTTCACAAACTGGTGGTGGGCATAATGTTGAAGCTTATATCTCTTGATTTAGATGGAATTTGGGAAAACCACTTCGTGCATTTTGAAGTATGCCATGAGACCTTTAATTGGAACTTGGAATCGCATCATTTGGTTCAAAATTGAGTAAGATACAAAGCTCACAAGTGGAGGTCACGAAGCTGACTCCATGCATGGCCATGCAAGCCAGAACGCGCGCGAGGCTGCCCAGAAATTTCCTTGTTTGTGCATAACTTCAAATAACCATATCTCACTCATTTTAACTCCATTTTCAGAGAACCAAAGCTCATTTTAATCCTCATTCCAAGAGCTATTGGTAGGCCTCAAAAAGCCAAGAAACACACGAGCCATTTGTGAGAAAATTGGAGGACAAAAAGGTGATACAAGGTTGTTTTGTGTAGAGGTGTGTTTGTGCATTTTTTGTGTTGATTTTACAAGTTTGTTTTAAGCAAGCAATGCCAAGACTCGAAGCAAGACTGCCAGCACGCGTTCTTTGCCATAAAAGCCCAACAATTTGAGTATTTTCTCACACACTCATGCCATACACCACTTGATTTTTCTTGCTATATCTAGTAAGGCTGAGGATTGGATCATTATGAGCATATTTCACCACTCATCCAGCTCATCAAAACGCAGCCAATAAGTGTGTGAAGAAGCATAAAACGCAAGCTACATTCAAGATGCCATTTTTATCATTTTTTTGCTCTAACGGATTTGTGAAGAGAAAAGGACCAATGTACCTTTTTTAGACTCACACATTATAAGTTAGAAGCTTCCTATTTTTAAAGGAGCTTTCTCTCTCTCGTTTTCCAGATCCAAAAATTGCTCTGCATTTTTTACTTTTTCTCATACTTTGAAGTAACTGCAAATCGTGCTTGTGAGAGATTTCCTTCATCATTCAAGCTTCATTGAGGATTCAAGAACAAGCAAGTGGTATTTTCTCTTCAAATCCAGAGGCATATTTGGATTTATTTTCCAAATCAAGAGGTAACATTCAAATTTCAAATCTAGATTTCTAGCTTGCAATTGATGAAAATGAGCTTATACATGCGTGGTTAGCTAGCCAAACAATAAGTTTGATGTATAATTGCTTCTATTTTTGAAGAATATTGCATAGCATGAAGTTCTGAAAATCCAGATTTGGATGATTTTCTCGCTCTGATTTCTTGGTGTATGGTGGATCATTTGATTTTTTACAAGTTGTGTGTTGTAGCTTGCCATGTGATTTTCATTTAGAGCTTTGAATCACTTAATTTGGTTCAGAAATGAATGAGATACGAATGCTAGAAGTTGCATGCATGAAACTGTCCATTCACGTGTTTTAGGGTTGGCTGGAGGTTGAAGATGATGCGTGGCATCATCTGATTGGTTGTTGGCATTTTGAATTTTCATTTAATTATTTTTATAATTAGCATCTTTAATCAATTTGTTTTGCATCCAAAAATTATCCGAAAATTCCAAAAAAAAAAAAATACCACATACTCATGTTGACCTCAAATATTTTATGGAATTTTTTCCAAATTTTTAAAAAATATTTTGACCAATTAAATAAATTTTGAGATTAATTAATTGGGTTTCAATTGAAAAATTTATAAAAAATACTTTCTCATGTTGAAAAATTCCACAAAAAATATTTTGAACCCTCTAAGGGATTAATTTTGCATTTCTTAATTTTATTTCATAATTTTTGCATTTTTGCATAATTAAATAATTTCATGCATTATAATTGCATCTCATGCATATTTAAATCATTAAAAATACTTTTATGTATATAAAAAATACATAACAAATATTTTAGTTCATTTAAATCATTAAACATGCATTTTTGAATTTTATTTCATAATTCTTACATTTTTTGCATAATTTAATAAATTCATGCATTATATTGCATTTCATGCATATTTAAATCATTTAAAAATACTTTCCATCATATAAAAAATGCATAAAAAATATTTTTGGAGCATTATACATTTCTGATTTTTATTTTATAATTTTGTCATTTTTTCATAATTAAATCAATTTTTGCATTAAATACATGATTTGCGTTATCAATTTTGCATTTTTATTGCTTTTATCATTTTTCCTTGAAAATAAAAAATGACAAAAATAGTTTTGATAATATTTAGGGTGTTAGGTCACTGTTTCTGATTTTTGTAGATTTTTACTTCTGAATTTTATATTTTATACAAATTTTTCTTGTTTATTGGTCATATAACCATAAATATTGAAGTAGAGTTGACTTCTTGAGTTTTATTTTGAACTTTCCATGAATTTTTGAATTGAGAAAGGATATGTCCCTGACTTGTAAGGAATTTGAGTTCATTATTTCATATTTACTTGGATTTTATATTTCATTTTCCTATTTCTGTGAAATTTCTAAAGTGAACATACCTTTTGGCCTAGTGTAATTGAGTCTAGCTTCAATTTGAAGCTTGTGGACATGATTTAAGGCCAAGCATTAGGTATGTGATGATCATTTGAATGATCTATTGATGTATAAACATGTTTTCATTAATTGGAAATTACATGTTGATCATTTGGTTTCTACCTTGAGCATAAAGCTTTGTGTGGTTCCCAAAACCCTATTTTGTTGATGTCTTGGTTCTTAGACCATGTTCTTGTATAGTTTGTGTTTCTAATTGATGTTTAGGGGTATGATAACCTCAAGGATAGTCTTCTAAATACTTGAGAGACATTTGACCTCAAGGGATCATTTTGATCCTTTAACTACAAGATGTTTGATCTTTGTTTCACTTGTTGCATTCTTGTGCATCAATTGTAGGGTGAGGAATGCATTCATGCAATTCTTTGGGAATTTACTTCTCATTTCCTTACTTCATCCTTATAGCACATTTAGGGCCTTGATTTCCGTTTGATTGATTCATTTAATTCCCTAATTTGCTCAAGTTCATGTTGATGTTGTTGTAAGAATGTCACTACTTTATTATTATGGTTGTAACACTTGTGTTATGTGCATCGTGTATGGCTTTAGAAGTCCAATTCCAATTGGATCTTTGATCTTCACCTCTGGCCTTGTACATTATGTAATCAATAAATCAATGCTCTTTGATTCATTGACTTGCACTCAATTGTAATATCATCATGATGACCTAGAAGAGCTAGATCTTCTTTTTCTTCTATTGTTTGATTGGACTATACCTTAAGGGATTATAGGTTCATGATGTTTGAGGTATGTCACTTCAATTGAACTTAACTTGAGCTCATGACAAGCATCTTGTGAGGGTTCTATCATCACCCTATGACATACAAGACATCTTTCCCTTCCTATAAATCTTAATCAATGTCGTTTGATCTAAGATAGGTGGTGGTTTATTTTAGATGATTTCGTTCATCAAATAAGTGACTTGTTTGTGTATGGAAGTTTCATATTCTACATTTGGTTGCTCATGAATCATATCTTGAGTTAAACTTATGACACAAGTCACACATGAATATGACACTTGACACAAGCATGATTGAATACACACTTAAGTACTTTCCATCACACATTTCTAGTATGCGCATTCATGTTTTCTTATGGAAGGTTGCTCATGTAAAGGTTTTGATGATTGTGTATGATATGAGTGCATCTATACCATGATAACTACTGACTTTTATAATTTTACATCATATAAATGTTCACACCTTTTCACCAATGCCATGCTATGTTTCATTTGACTCCTAGGTGCACGCTTAGGACAAATTCTTGCATAGTTCTTCTTGTTTTAGTTTTGTATAGATTTTATTATGAGATGATAGTTTGTTTGTGTATAATATGTATGTAATATCTATATTTCCACTACTTACTTCACTCAAAAATGACACTACAAGGCATGTTCACAATTACACATCTATTCACATCTTCACTACACACCTCTAGATGCATACTTAGGCTTTCCTAGCTTCTTTTGTTTGTGAATCTCCATGATGAGTATGTATGTGATGATAATGCATTCTTACCATGCTAGCTACTTCCTTCCACATCTTTGTATGCTATGAGTTTCATTCCTTTGCATTCATGCATTAACCATGCCTCATTCAATCCTTAGTAGCATTTCTTTTAGGATTTGGTTATTAATTCATTCATGTGATGTTTAGTACTGTAACTTCTTCATCTTTATGACTTCTTTGTATGTCATAAACCTCACACACTCGGATGCACTTCACTACACGCGTTTGTTGCATGTTTATGCACTTTTTGGTAGATTTTTGCTATTGAATCTTTGGTGGTTTATTGGTGTGATGTGTATGAACATTAACATGATTATTTACTGAATTTTATGTCATTTTATCCTTTAATTGTCAATTAAATTCATCTAAGTCCAATGCTTCGCACAATTAGCTCTTATATGCTTTTAGGACTAGTTTCGACCTAGTTTGTGGATTAACTTGTTTGTGTGTGCTCATAATGATGTTTGGTGTTTGTTAAAGGTTTGTATAAACTTTGTAAATTAATTTTGTGTATACTGACCTCACTTCACATGACACTTTATATGAACATCATTCACTCAAATTCCACCACATCTTCTTCTTCTTCTTCTTTTCTTTTTCTTAGCACTTGTTAGTGCTTAGTTTGTGTGTTTTTGCCAAAGCATTTTATTTGATTCTACCCCCCTTATCATTTGGTTTTCCAACCAAGATGATTGATTCTATAGGTTCCCCTTAGCTTTTTCTCGATTAGTTTAGTTATCGAGTTTAGACACTAAGTTAGGCATCCATGCATGATAACTTTAGGTAGAATTTCCCTTGTTTATACCCTTAGAAGTAGGTTAGTTTCCCTTAGCCAATTTACCTTTTTTCCTTTTGCATCCTTAAAACTAAAATCTTGTTTTGTCAAGTGCATTAAAATACTCTAATAATCTGAAACTTTTTCCAAAGTAAAAGATACAAACCAATTAGTCTTAGGATGTTTCGTCGTCCTACTTGCTGCTGATGCTTCTTCATCTTCTGATGTTTCGTCATCTCATCTTCTGACGTGTCGTCGTCCTGCTGCTAATGTTTTGTCATCTCGTCCTCTGATGTTTCTCCATCTCATCCTCTGATGTTTCGCCATCTCATCCTTTGATGTCTCGTCATCCTGTTTGCTGAGGTCTCGTCATCTCGTCTTCTGATGTTTCGTCATCTCGTCTGTAGTTGATGTTTTGTCATCATGGAGGTGTTTCGTCATCGTTTGTTGTTTCGTCTGCTAATTTAAAAAACACAAACCAACCAAAATGAGTGAGCCAAACTGCGGCGCTCTGACTTTCCCATTGCACGAGGGAATACGTAGGCATCCCGTCGCGGGGCTTGACCGAGCAATCTTTGTAAACATTTCCTTCTTTTCCCCGTGTTTTCTTTCTTTATTTCTTTATTCTTCTTTTCTTTATGCATACATTATACCATATATAGATATAGATAGACCTTTACACCCATTAGATAGAAAGTAAAAGCAGATACCGTAGATTACTATGGGCGCGTGGGGTGCTAATCCCTTCCCCTCGCGTAACAGACTTCCTTACCCGATCTCTCAGTTGCAAGACCGTGATTTCTTCGTTTTAGGTTTACTTGATGTTTACCTTTCCCTCTTTGCGGGATAAAAAACGTTTAATGGCGACTTCATTGATATATAGTTATATCCTTTGATTTTTGGCCGGGTGTTTCAGCACATCGTCTATTTGGATATCCTATGAAGGAAGTACCCATCGTTCGTTAGATGACATAAAGTGTTTACTTCACCAAGGGTGAAGACCCAATTTTGTTGTACAAGTTTATTGCAGCATGGCAGCAAATTCATACGAGAGACACTATTTTCTTTGGCCAAAAGGGGAATTATGCACTCGATCCTTATTTGACATGGTTGAAAAAGTGAGTCTCGGTTAATTTGCTAACTTTTCGAAGGGAAGCGCCTTTATATCCTCAACCCTCTGTTGTGATTGAAGATCCGTTATCTGATGTCGCCTCTTCATCACCATTTGGTGTAACTATGTCGGGGTTTGTCCGTGCGGAGCTTTATAAGAAACTCCAAGTGGAGAATTCGGCTTTACAAGATTAATTGCAATATCAATCCATGAATTTAGCATTTGCTTTGCAGGGTAAGAAGAAGTTGTCCATTGAGTTCGAGGCAAAGGATCAAGTTTTGAGCGACTATGGATTGCTTGAAAAGGCAAAAAAGGCTAGAATTGGAAATGCTTCTTCCTCCAATCAATTGACCAGAGAGCTTGAGAAAACTCAAGAGAGGTTAGCGAATATGCAAGTCGTCAATGGAAAGTTGAAGGCGAAGCATAATGAAGAGGTTCGATCCCTGAGAAGACAACTCTGTAAAGAAGAATCTGATGCTAAGGAGTCTCTCAAACAAAAGAAAGAATTTAAGGCCGAAGTCTAGATTCGCCAAAACCAGATTGTTATTCTATCCAAAGAAATGGAAGATTTGAAGATCCAGCTGCAGAAGTCGAAAGATGAAGGATATGCGGCGCACACCATGTTGAGGGGTCGAGAAATCCATATATCCAAATTGTCTGCAGAAATCCAGGAGCTCAAGGAGTAGATAGCTGCCAAACAAGTTGATGTGAACATCATTTTATTTAAATTTGTATTTGTTCGATGAATCACCGCCAGAATTGTTGGACGGGATTCACTTATTGTTATGTTTGCACTTGTACTCTTTGACTGAGGATTCTTGTTCGAATGATATTACTCTTCTTTGAAATGAGCAGTTGGTTTCCAAATTGAATGTATATTTGGCCTATTGATGATTATTTTGTCGTTTATCATGTCATTATTTGACTCTTGGTGAGAAATCGCATGAACATCCTGGAAATGATCATTTCATGCATCATGCATAACATTCATACATGTACATATATCATGCATAACCGGTTTTGATCAGAAATCTTATTAGTGGTTTTGCTTTTATTTAGCAGAAAATTGCAAATTTCGTCTTCCACCGTTACTCTACAAGAAGTAATCAACACCTCCAGATGGAGCAACTTCAGGCTGACATGGTTGCTATGAAGGCACATATGGAAGCTCAAATGACTCAATTTATGGAGGTGATCACCAACATGAACCGAGGTCGACAAGAGTTAAGCGCTTTGGTTGAGAGACCTCGTCCAGAGGTTGAACTTCATGAAAATCCGTTCGACAATATTTCTGTGGGCCAGTCACGTGTTGTCAATGTTGTGAACAATGATGGGTGGGTTGTTAATGATCACCTTCGTGATCAGGTTCTGCATATCAATCATGGTTAATTCCCACCACCTCCACCTCCACCACAGGGGCATTATTTCTATGAAGACGAGATGCAGGGGCGTCATGGTAGAGGTCGCCCCTGTTCTCAGAGTCTTGATCTAGACCGTAATGAGGCGGTGTATTTTGTTAATGGTAGTGAAACCAGCTTTCCTAATGAGGATCAGAAGTATTGTTTGCTTGAGGAAAGCATGAGGGTTGTTGAAGGTCAAAAGATGTCTGGTCTGGACCTTACTGATTTGGGGTTGGCACCCGTAGTTAGGCTTCTACCGAAGTTCAAAGTTCTGGTTTTTGACAAGTATAACGGTGCAACTTGCCCAAACACGCACATTACTGCTTATTTCCGGAAGATGGTTGTGTATACTGAGGATGATAGATTGCTGATGCATTTCGTCTAGGAAACCCTGTCTGGACATCTTTGGAATGGTACATGCACTGAGAGATAATTCATATCAGAACTTGGAGGGATTTGGTTGACGCTTTCATACAGCAGTATCAGTTTATCGAAGGTGGCAGTTCTTCAGGTGGGAAGAAACCACTCGGAGGGTACCCGAGAAAGAAAGAAGGGGAGTCAAGTGATGTTTATGCCAAAGGAAACCGGGGAAAAGCCCAGGTAAATGTTGTGACCATATCTGCTGCTCAGCCACAAGCTCAGCAAGCGTCGCGTCAACAATATTAGAGGCAATAAAACGCTTGTGAACCGAGAAGGTTTGATGCAATACCAATTTCTTATGAAGAGGTTTTAAGAAGATTGCTTGATCTCAAGTTAGTGGTCCCCAGGGCCATGCCACCGCCACCTCCCCCTGACAGACGGCCAGCGAACTATAATGCCAATGCTCGTTGTGAGTTCCATTCTAGTGTTGTGGGACATAGCGTTGAGAACTACTTGGTACTAAAGTGCAAGGTGTAGGATTTGTTTGACTCAAAATCTATTCAATTCGATGCTCAGCAACCAGGACCCAATGTCGTTCAAAATCTGATGTCACCTCGTGTCGGGGCAGTTGTTCAGGCCATTATGGAGAATGGAGAAGTATTGAATTTGAATATGGATGTGAATCTCGTTAATATCCCGTTGCTTTTTGTTAAAGAGTATCTGGTTAAAAGAGGAGTCTTTGCAGGTTGTGCACCTGAATGCGTTGATTGCAAATCTTTTTCAAATGGTTGTGAGAATTTGAGAATTGGTATTCAGAATCTGATTACTAGTGGTAAATTGCAGTTTGACAGGATCAAAAAGGATAGGAAAGGTAGAGCTCAAGAGGTCTCGGTGATTTCCATCCCTTATACTTTGGTTGTCATCTCTGCACCAGCTAAACCTGTTTCGTTGATGATTACTAGACCTGGTCCCATTCCTTATGCTAGTGACAAGGTCATGCCTTGGCATTACAAATAAGATGTTTATTACTACGAAGTTAAGAAGGATGTCGAACCAGATGTTGCTAATGTTGACAACTTTGCAGACGGTGGGATAATTAACAGAAGTGGTAGGATCTTCTCTGCTCCAGATGTGCAGACCAATGCAAATGCTTTAGAAAAGGCCAAAGGTAAACAGCCAGCAAAAGAATCTAAATTGCAAGTTGTCAATCCCAATTTAGATAAGGATGTTGAAGAAATCATGAAGTTCATTAGGAAGAGTGATTATCGTGTCATCGATCAGCTTGGCCAGACTCCTGCCAAGATCTCTATTATGACCTTGTTGTGTAATTCTAAGGCACATAAGAATGCTCCCATGAAGCTATTGAGTACTGCCTTCGTCCCTCAAGAGATATCAGTTTGTCAGGTTGATAATGTTTGTGCAAGTATTTCCTTCAGCAATGGTCTGGGTTTCACTGATTTCGATCTTCCTATTGAGAGTAGGAATCATAACAAAGCTCTGCATATTTCCATGGAGTGCAGAGGCACCACTTTAACTCGTGTTCTGGTAGACACTGGTTCATCTTTGAATGTGATCCTGAAGACCGCTCTAATGAAGATTGATTATGCAGGTCTCGAACTGCGCCCGAGTGACTTGGTGGTGAAAGCCTTTGATGGATCAAGGCATTCAGTATTTGGAGAGGTGGATCTTTCTATCAAGATTGGACCTCAGCTTTTCACAACCACTTTCTTTGTGATGGACATTCAGCCCGCCTACTATTGTTTGCTCGGTCGTCTATGGATTCATAAAGGTGGGGAAGTTACCTCCACACTTCATCAGAAACTCAAATATCCAGTTAATGGGAAGACTATCAATGTCTGTGCAGAAGAGGAGTATGTGGTGAGTCATCTCGCATCGTTCAAATATATAGAAATAGATGGTGAAGTCCATGAGACTCCTTTTCAAGGATTTTAAAAAGTGCATATGATCAAGACTCCTCAGCCAGAGGAAAAGAAGAAAGATAAACTTGAATCTCCTATGGCTTATTTGAAAGATGTTAAATCCATAGTCGAAGTTGGTCGCCCTGAAGTATGGGGCAGTGTGATGGAGGTTACGCCAAAATTCAACAAGTTTGGTTTGGGTTTTAATCCTATTCTACGCAGACAGATCCTCAAAGCGCCAAATCTGACTACTCTTGTCAAGTTTCCAAGTGCTGGTGTCAATGCTAATCAAGTGAATGTTGTTGGTGACTCCGACAGTGATTACGACATCGACAAGTGGATTCGCCCAAGCATACCAGGTGTTGAGCTCAACAATTGGACTTCCGAGGATGTTGTCCTAGCCACTATTGTCAAAGAGTAATTTTCTGTTTGTTTCTTTAATCATGCAATAATTCTTGTGCTATGCCCAAGGCACAGTGAATCATTTGTAGGGCCCTCCATGTTTTCATATGCAAGTTTTATCGTTGAATAAAGAACGTCTTTTTCATTCAAATATTTTGTTCCCTATCTTTCTATTTTACGACAAAATTTTAAAACGCAAAAATGGCAATGCTTTTATTTTTCTTTTATCATCCAAAATCTAAAATAAGCATAAAAATCAATCATGCAGATTTAATCCCACTATTCTAATGGATTCCTTCAATAACGACTTTTTTATCACTTCTTACGACTTTGATAATCCGATCAACCAAGCCGAAGAAGAAGGTGGGGAAGATTGTGAAATCCCTGAAGATTTAGAAAGGTTGTTGAAACAAGAAGATAGGGTCATCCAGCCGCATCAAGAAGAGATTGTAAAGGTGAATCTAAGACTGCATATATGGTCAGAGAGGTCAAAATAGGGGTTTCTCTAGAAGATAGTGTAAAGCAAAGATTGATCGATTTGCTCCGAGTATTCAGATATTTTTGCTCGGTCTTATGAAGACATGCCCGGGTTGGACACCGATACAATTGCGCATAAGCTGTCATTGAAAGAATGTCTAAGAAGATTAAAGAGAAAGTCTAGAAGCAGCTTGATGCGGGATTTTTGAATGTGATCTCTTATTCCCCGTGGATTGCCAACATTGTGCCCGTGCCTAAGAAAGATGGGAAGGTCAGAATGTGTGTTGATTATCGGGATCTGAACAGAGTGAGTCCGAAAGATGATTTCCCGCTCCCTCACATTAATGTGTTAGTTGATAATACGGCTTATGCTAAAGTGTTCTAATTCATGGACGGTTTCTCTTGTTATAATCAGATCAAGATAGCACCAGAAGACATGGAAAAGACAACTTTCATCACCCCATGGGGAACCTTTTGTTATAAGGTGATGCCTTTCGGATTGAAGAATGTTGGGGAAAGTTATCAACTTGCAATGGTGACTCTTTTCCATGATATGATTCATAAAGAGATTGAGGTATATGTCGATGACATGATTGCAAAATCTCAAGATGAAGAAGATCACTTGGTGCATTTGCAAAATCTATTTGACAGATTTTGGAAATTCAGATTGAGGTTGAATCCAAACAAGTGTACCTTCGGGGTACGATCTGGAAAGCTGCTACGCTTTGCTATAAGTGAAAGAGGTATCGAGGTTGATCCTTCTAAAATCAAAGAAATACAAGAAATGCCTGAGCCAAGAACAGAAAAAGAAGTTTATGGTTTTCTAGGGAGGTTGAACTATATCTCTAGATTTATCTCTCACATGGCGGCCACGTGCGAACCAATATTCAAATTGCTAAGAAAGGATCAAGTGGTCAAGTGGAATGACGATTGCTAGATGGAATTCGATAAAATAAAAGAGTATTTGCAGGAACCTCCAATTGTCATGCCTCCAATGGAGGGTAAGCCTTTGATCATGTACTTGAAAGTGCTTGAAAGCTCAATGGGGTGTGTATTGGAGACACATGACGAGTCTAGTCGAAAAGAGCATGCAATATATTAACTTAGCAAAAATTTTATCGACTGTGAAACAAAATACTCACTACTCAAGAAAACTTGTCGCGCTTTGGCTTAGGCTGCTCGCCGACTAAGACAGTATATGTTGACTCATACAACTCTATTGATCTCTAAGATGGTCCCGATCAAGTATATCTTTGAGAAGCCAGCCTTGACAAGCCGGATAGCCACATGGAAGATGATCTTGATGGAATATGACATCCAATATACTACTCAGAAAGAAATCAAGGGTAGTGTATTAGCAAATTATGTTGCTCATCAACTAGTGGATGATTATTAGCCGATAAAATTTGAGTTTCCTGACGATGACATCTTGTATATCAGGGATTGTAATATTCATAGCCTAGAAGAAAGACCTAAACCAGGATCACGATGGTCATCGGTGTTCGATGGTGCCTCTAATGTGTTGGGTAATGGTGTCCGTGCTATTATCACTTCCCCAAGAGGTTTCCATATTCCCTTCACAACCAGGATCTATTTTGATTGCACGAACAACATGGTTGAGTATGAAACTTGCACATTTGGTATCGAGGCTGCAATTCATTTGATAATCAAACACTTGAAAGTGTATGGAGATTTAGCTCTAGTAATAATCCAGATCAATGGTGATTGGGAGACTCGTCACCCGAATCTGACTCCTTACCGTGAACATGTTATGAAGTTGACTCCTTACTTTGAGGAGATCACCTTCGATCATATTTTGCGAGAAGAGAATAATCTGGAAAATGCCTTGGCTACCTTGGTGTCCATGTTCAAAGTTAAATGGGCTAATGAAGCGCCCTCGATCACAATTCAAAGATTGGATGAGCCAACATTCTGTTTTGAGGTTAACGTGGAAAAGGATGGTAATCCCTGGTTCTACGATGTTAAAAGATACCTTGAGACTCAAGAGTATCCTGAGGATGCATCTGTAACAGATAAGAAGTTTTTGAGAAGATTCTCAACAAAGTTCTTCCTCATCAAGGGTGTGTTGTACCGAAGACATCATGATGGGTTATTGCTCATATGTGTTGATAAGAATGAGGCTGTAAAGATTATTAAAGAAATGCACGAGGCCTTGTTTGGAACGCATTCCAGTGGGTATACCATGGCTAAAAAGATCTTGTGAGCTGGATATTACTGGTCCACCATGGAAGTTGATTGCTTCAACCATTCCAGAATTTGTTACAAGTGTCAGGTGTACGCTGACAAGGTGCATGTGCCACCATAGCCTTTGAATGTTTTGACCCCTCCTTGGTCGTTTTCTATGTGGGGCATCAATATGATTGGAAATATTGAGCCGACTGCTTCCAACGGTCATCTTTTTATTCTTTTTTCCATATACTACTTCACCAACTGGGTCAAAGTTGCGTCTTATGCAAATGTCACCAAGCAGGTGGTTGCCAGGTTTATCAAGCACAATATCATCTGTCGTTATGGGATTCCTTATAAGATCATTACCGATAATGGATCGAATCTCAATAACAAGATGGTGAAGGATTTTTGTGAGTCCTTCAAGATCAATCATCATAATTCATCCCCGTATCGCCCGAAGATGAATGGTGTTGTTGAAGCAGCAAATAAGAACATAAAGAAGATTGTGCAGAAAAATGGTAGTAACCTATCGAGATTGGAATGAGATGTTGCCTTTTGCTTTGCATGGTTATTGGAATACCACACTCACTTTGACTGGGGAAACACCTTTTTCTATGGTCTATGGCATGGAAATAATGCTCCCCGTTGAAGTTGAGATTCCTTCATTAAGGATCATGAAAGACGCAGATCTTGATGAAGATGAATGAGTTCAGAATCAGCTAGACCAGTTGAGCCTCATCGATGAGAAAAGATTAGTGGTTGTTTGTCATGGACAGGCATATCAACAAAAGATGAGAAAAGCGTTTGACAAGAGGGTGTGACCTCAATACTACAAGCCAGGTGACCTCGTGCAGAAGAGGATAATTCTTCCTCAGGGTGATCCCCGGGGCAGGTAGACGCCGAATTATGAAGGACCATTTGTTGTAAAGAAATTTTCTCTGGAGGCGCCATGATGCTTACAACAATGGATAGAGAGGATTTCCCACTACCCATGAACGTGGATGTAATCAAAAAATATTTCTCCTAGACCCGCTAAAAAAAAGATAGTGGCCTTGAAGAACGAAAAAGAAACATGTAAACTCGTTGGATTGAAAACCCGAGAGGACGATCTAGTCAAAAAAGGGAATAAAAGCGAACGTCTACATCCTGCGTCGGATCAATGGTTGCACCTCATGTCTACAGCACAGTTGCTCCGAAGGTCAGAGATCAGTCCAGTCATCTTTTTCGGGAAAAGCAAGGTGATGAGATAGTTGAGGTCATAAAAGTGATAGCAGGGTTGAAACTCGATGAGGATCCGTTGTCACATTGTCATGCGTTTAGTTTTCCTCTTATTTTGTTTTGTAATTGCCTCGTTCCAAGAATTGCCTCCTAATGTACTCGCCTATTTACGGGCCATTTTCTATCAATAAACGAGTCTTTTAGTCGATTATTTTCTTGCATTTTACTGATTTGACTGTGAAAGACGTTTAAAGTTTTGTAATAAAATATTACATTTAAAAACATTAGAGGTTCTACCATGATGAGAAACTTCTGAATTTACTTTGAAACTTGTGTGACCCGGTTAGCAGACGAGGTTTTCATGCTACACCTGGGGCATCCCACTAACAATGCGTTGCAGGAATCTTTGCATATCTGCAGGTGGTCGACGTACCAGTGCAAAGCCAACGACATTTCTTTCCCAATGAATACTGATGGGAATTTCCCAACGGAGGTTATATATTTCGAAAAGGGTCAGGTTCAAAGGTTATCATCAGCATGGTATCATCAATGAAATTCTCCAATGAATTTCTGTTGGATTTTCGAATTTCCTTTGATAGAAGATTATAGCCTTTATCCCTAGTGAAGAAGGTGTTTGAATCGTTGGTGAAGGATTGTTATCCTCAGTTGTTACTGATAATCAGATGTTTCCCAATGAACTTCCCTATGAAGTGTATGCCTAGGCGATCCTTGCCTGTTCCTAATGATGGAATTATCTTCCCCAACAAGTCAATATTCTTCCTTGGGAGCTCTCTTTCTCCCCAGTGTGAGGACATCAGATTATCCTGATTATTCCCCAGTGTGTTGGTGCCAAGAAGTTTCCCTTGATCTTTATTCTGAAGGTATATCTGTGATATTCCCAAAAGATTATTTGGAAATAACCCATACTCCCCAATCAAAGTTGAAGTGGACTACTCATGATGTCTCCAATGAGATTGCACCTTGATTTTCTCCCTAGTAAAACCGAGTGCAACAGGTGATGCAAGGTTTTGTTTCCCATCCAAAGTGTTTGAATGGGAACCCCTAGTGGAGTTGTTACTCACCAAAGTCCGCATCATATTCTTTCTATCAGAATGATGTACGAGCGTTTATCTTTATCCCCAGCTGAAGCTCTGTTGCGGGTATGTTAGTCCCGATGGATGTAATGGTGGGAGCTCCTCGTCAAGTGTTTCCAATTATTCCTCAGTTGGCCGTTGTGCAATGATTAATTTCCCTAGGAAGTCGTATCCCCAATGAAGTCGTATTCCCCAGGAACCCATGTTCCCCGGAAAGTCTAGTACTGAATCTCCCCAGTGATCTCCGAATTAATGGTGGTATTTTTGCTCCGACAACATGTTCTGCATTCTCCCCTAGTGAAGAGTCGCAAATCTAGAGCCTTTTCATGATGTGACCCGTGGTTACCGGTTACTCATTTTTTATCTTTCGCATACATGCATCATCGCATTACATTACTCTATGGCAAATTCATATATTGCATAGAACTATAAGCCAGGAACAACAATATTTATCCCCAGTGATGCTCTTGTAATCCCTTGTTAGGCCTGTTGTTTTGAAAGTCCCAATGCGGATGGTTTCTTTTGACACGTCTAAATCCCTATGAAGTCTGGTTGTCACTAGTCTTTACTTCTTTCCTTGTGTTTCCAATTCTTCCCTGGCGCAACATTTTTTAGGTTAGGTTGTCACCTGTACCTATGGAGAACAAGTACGACACTTGTTTCTCTTTTCATAATACAGTGTTCTGTGTATTCTATTAAAGCCTAGTTGTCATTAGTCTTTATTTCCTTTTTATGTTCCCAGTTCTTCCCCAATGTAACATGATTAGGTCAGGTTGTCACCTGTACCTATTGAAAGCAAGTCTGACACTTGTTTTCTCCCTCAAAATTCAGCGTTTATTTTGAGAAAATCCAGTTGTCACTATTATTTCCCTGGTGAAGTTGGAGTTGGGTCGCAACCACCAATTCCTTATAGGTCAAGTATCAACTTGCTCCTTCGCTCAGTATGCAGTGTTATGTGCATTCTGAAAGGTTTAGTTGTCACTATTCCTTGTTGCCTTCCCAGTGGCACAAGAATTGGGTCGCTACCGATTCTTGTTAGGTTCGAGTACGACATTCGTTCCTATTAACATATTGCAGTGTCCAAGTACTATGTTTGGATTCTAGTCGTCATTTCTAGTCTTCTTTTTTGTTGTATTTCCAGTACTTCCCTAGCATAACCGGTTGATTTAGGTCGCAACCACTAAATCTATCTAAGGAGCAAGTACGATGATACTTGTTTCCTTTCTTAGAGTACAGCATTCTGAGTTTGTAAAGTCTAGTTGTCACTAGTCTTTATTCTGTTGTTATGTTTCCATTTCTTCCCTGGCATAGCACGTTTGATTTGGGTTAAGGCCAATTCTCCCTAGGTCAGGTTGTCACATGTGCCTTTTGAGAATAAGTACGACACTTGTTTCTCCCTTTTTCAAAATACGGTGATCTGAGTATTCTGTTGAAGTCTGGTCGTCGTTTCCAATCTTCTTTTTGTTGTGTTTCCAGTTCTTCCCTGGCGCAACGTCCTTAGGACAGGTTGTCACCTGTGCCTTTTGAGAACAAGTACGACACTTGTTTCTCCCTTTTTCAGAATACGGTGATCTGAGTATTCTGTTGAAGTCTGGTCGTTGTTTCCAGTCTTCTTTTTGTTGTGTTTCCAGTTCTTCCCTGGCGCAACGTCCTTAGGTCAGGTTGCCACCTGTACCTTTTGATAATAAGTAGGATGCTTATTTCTCCCTTTTTTTCAGAATACGGTTATCTGAGTATTCTGTTGAAGTATGGTCGTTGTTTCCCGTCTTCTTTTTGTTGTGTTTCCAGTTCTACCCTAGCGCAAAGTCCTTATGTCGGGTTGTTACCTATACCATTTGAGAACAAGTACGATACTTGTTTCTCTTTTCAAAGATACAGTGATCTGAATTTTCTTTGAAGGTCTAATCGTTACTATTCCTTATCCTCTTCTCTAGTGAAGTTCAGTGGAATTAAAAATCCTTTCGTGTCTCTTGGTTTGATACCAGAAGTCTGCATTCATCCGTGTTGATACACATAGTCTGGGATTCAGAGTGTAAATTTTTTAGTTCATATTTGTATTCAATCACCTTTTACCTTGTCGCTTAGAAGGCACGAGCCAACCTCTCCCAAGGTTAAAGGATGATTGAATAGGGGCAGCTGTTGTACCCCAAAATTTACCCTCTTCATTTTAACTTTTTTGGCTTATAGTTCCATTATCATATAAATACATGCATATCATTGATCTCATGGTTATGGGGTTAAGAGCATCTTAAGTTGTGAAAGAAACTGTGCGTTTCGGCCATTTTAGGTTATTCTGAACCAGAAATTGATATTTTTCGGTTTGTATTGCTTGATGCACAATCTTCTGGTCAGAAGGTTGTCTCAGGTTGGTTCTACAAGCGTTGAAACCATCTCAATAAGTTCTCCAATTTATCTGTTCAGATTGAAGGCCATTTCATCAAGGAAGGACTTCGATAGTTCATTTCTTAATAAAGTGGAATTTGGTTTCTCTTGCATTTTGGATGCTCCATGATTCATAACTCTTAGCTCATTGGGTATTTTTAGATGGTTTTCGACTGGAGAGTGCCTCTCGGTGTTATCTAAAACTTTCATTCTCAAGTCAAAAGCTGATTATGTGAAGAAAGTCCCCGGAAAAATTAATCTTTCAAGTGGAATAAACTGAGTTTTATGGCTGAAACGTGTTCACGGTACACTAAAAAATTCATAACTCTTGACTGGAATATCTAAATTGAGCGGGTCCGGCGTCTAAAATTCTGTCTCGAAGTTCTCTTAAACTTTCATTCACAAGTCGAGAGCTAATTCCTTATGGATTAATACCAGAATTTTATTCTTTGAAGCGGTATTTGAGTCGAACCGAGCATTATTTCATCTGATGCACAGTGTTCAAAAAATCATACATCGCTCGATTTTTATCGAAACTTGAAGGGACTGGTGTCAAAATTTCACAAATTCCATTGGCTTCAACTTTCGTTCACATCCTGAGTTTGGATTTTGATCAGAAGATCCCCGTTCGAAACAAAATTTTGCATGTGTCAGACACCCAAAATGTGTGCTGAAACTTCAAAAATTCATATCTCCTTAACTATTCGTCCGATCGAGTCGAATGTTTGCCTCCCGAAACACAATGTTTTGTTTTGGATATTTTTTGTTTAAGGTCCGATTCCAAATTCTGCACGGTTCTCGAGGTTTGGGGTTGTACACGAAATTTTATCGGATAAAGGCGATTTGGGCCTAATCTTGGATCCAAGGCATCTTAAGCCCAAAAATTACACCTATAAATAAAATTTCACTCTCACAAATCAAAGAGGAAGAATCATTTGTTAAATTTAACACTCAAAATCACCTTTTTTCTCTTAATTTTCGCTCAAAACACAAAAGCAAAATTCAAAGAAGTATAAGCTTCTCCTCCAAGCCAAGCAAGGCACCGCCCTATCTCCTCCCTTTCTCCTCCTCTGGCCACCATATGCCACCTTCTCCGGATAGCACTCCTACGGACCGACCTCTTCCTCTAGTCAATCCAAATAGTCTCCCTCACTGCTCTCTACTCGCCTTCAATCGGCTGGTCACCGAGACCGGATTCCCTTGCCACACGCTCCCTCCGATCAAAGCTCCTTCCTCGCGCCACAAATCCGGCCTTACTTTTCCAGACCGATCGGTCCGCTCATCTCTCTGCCACCTTGCTCGTCTGGTGCCTCCTCTAACCGACCATCTCTTCATCTCAATATTTCGGCCTTCCTTCTTCAATCAAGAAACCGGCCTTCTCTCTTTCAAGCAAGATCTTCCAATCTTCCTCATCAATTCTTCTTCAATTCGACTTCAAACTTCTATTTCAAGTATGTTCACTTAATTGATTATTCAAATAAGTGCTTATTTTGAGTGATTTTCAAAATTTCTTATTCTTGAAATTAAATTGAGGAATCACTTGTACATACATAGATTAATTGATATCTTGATTAATTGAATTGGAATTTTTTGATTAAGGCTTGATTCTTGAACTTGATTGTGTCGAGATGTAGAATTTTTGAACATTGAGCTTGCATGAGTTGATTTCTTTGTATATGGAGCACTTGTGTTAGTGTTTGGATTGCAAATAACATGCCCATGCATCAATTAACACTTGTATTGAATAATTGAATCAATTTCACATGCCATGGCTTGATTTTGTGAACTCGAAAGTGTGTTGAGGTGTATGTTTAATGCATATTCATGAGTTTAAATTGCATATTCTTGATTGATTGGATTGATGCATTGAAACATGATTGATCCTTGATCTTTAATTGATTTCCATTCATATTCAAGACTTTGTTGAGATGTGGCATTGGTTGATCATTTGATTACTTGCATTTAGTTGCATATTCATGTGAATTTCATCCATAAAGCATTGCATTTAATACATGAATAAATGTGCATTTTCATGCATTGTTTCAATTCAAACAATTTCAATTTTTGCATATCATTTGTAAATTCAGTCATGTAGAATTGTTTGCATCATGTATGAATTTAATATTCGATTCCCCACTTCATTTCAAAACACAAAACAAACAAGAATTAAAAATTAAATCGGTACATGATTTTCACATTCCATAAGCATTTTCATGCATTTTTGTGAACCGAAATCGATTTTTCCTCAAAGGTTCAAGGTAGCAATACTTGTCCTAGACGTTTAGGCATGCTCTAAAACCAATTTTCATGGTTTCGGAACCAAATTTCAAGTGCATCATGCCTAAAATGTAGTTGTTTCCATGTTCCTTTAAGGTCTAAAAAACGTCACTTCCACTCGGAATTAATTAAAACCGCTCATATCTTTTAAACCGTTGGAACGTTTGCAAGCAACCATGTGATTTTTAATTAATTCTGACAAGTTGACTTTTTCGCCTTGATTTCGAATACGTGCTTTCCCAAGCCGATTTTTGAGTTTTTATTTCACTTCTTGTATGCTTATACTAGTATGTCATCATGTGAATAATCGTTTTTGAGCTTTGTGCTTTCGATAAAGCACTTTTTGTTATTTCTAACACTTTGTTACTTGTGCAAGGTACTTTTGAGTTTCTTTTCAATTGATTTGGATGTTTACGATATACATCCCGATATTGCACACATGTGTGTGCATTCTTTGTCTGCATTGCTTAGTTTTCGCCTTCTTACAGATTTATTCGATTGATTTGGATGTGTACGACACACATCTCGATCTTGCACACATGTGTGTGCATTCTTTGTCTGTATTGCTTGATTTTCACCTTCTTGCAGGTTTATTCGATTGATTTGGATGTGTACGACACATATCCCGATCTTGCACACATGCGTGTGCATTCTTTGTCTGCATTGTCTGAATTGTTATCCCTTGCAGGTTTTATGTTGAGCTTCAGATGTGTATGACACACATTATGTATAAATACAGTGAACAATGCTGGTTGTAAGTAGAGTGGCAAAGCGGATGGCCCGCTCCGTATACATCCGAAGCTTTGTAACGAATTGGCGGG